>CM035413.1:30263268-30468268 GCA_020310875.1 Ceratopteris richardii | reverse complement strand
CTTGAAGAGGACTTTCATTTAGTATATAACATTTAGTAATCAGAAAATCCAGATCGGGAGAAATTCTAACCCTAATTTCTGCTCAAAATGAGATTTTTACATATTTGGATTCCTCTCCGCATGAAGATTAAGGAAAGCTAACTCCCATCTTCATTTGATGCTTAGATAGGGAGATCACTGATCATATATCCCAAAAAGCTAAATTGGAGACTTTAAATTAAAAAACTCATCGCAAAATTCTAACGAATGTGCTTTTCACATGCGATAACAACTTTTTGAGTTAGCTTTTCTAAAAACTCCATCGTAGCCAGTCTTAAGACTATATAATAGCACCTAGGGGTCATATATTGGCATCAACACAAGTGCTCAAGGCTAAGTCAAGCTTTGGAGGAGGTTTCTATACTTGGAGGAGGTGTGCTCTACCTTTGGTGCAATGTTAGAGGAGATTTTGGCAACCAACCATCAGCATCTTGCTGAGTTATTGCGAGTAGCAAGTCTAATTTCAGTTTCTCACTTGCTAAGTCATCAATTTCTAATTTAGGGTTTCTGAAACCCTAATTTCAAAATTACGGTTTGCTGTAAAACAATTTTAAATTGTTCATATTCACTCCATTCTCACTCTCACACACTTTCTACATGCCTCTTAAGCAGTTTACACACAAACTCTTGTATCTAGTTCCCAACATTCTGCCTAGATTCAAATTTTCTATCCAATTTCAGCATACATTCAGTTTTGTATCTACAAACATTGTAACTTGACATTAATAATTAAGATAGTGTAGGTAAGCATTCTAGCTTACTGTTACACTTGAAAATTCTTGTCTATTCTCTTCTCTCTATCTCTCACTCGTCTCATTTTGAGTCTTAAGGTATGTATGCTAAGGTTCATATGTTGGAAGATCCTATAAACTTGTGATTATTGTTATTGAGGCCCACCCCACTTCCAACATTGCCTTGTTTTCGATCACATACAGAGTGACTGTCTCAATTGTCCCTCTGTTGTCCAATAGTAAGAACAACATATGTATGAACTCCAAACCATAAAAAATACAATCTGAGTGAATTCTCTCCCATATCATCCTCCCTACACCTAGGTAGAATATAGAGTTTGATGTCCCATCCAACCAAAACTTACACCTCACATAGGTGCATGTATGAGATTAAAGTCAAACACTTCTCTCAACATAATAAGAATAAACAGATGAGTACTCACAACCATAAATAAAAAACATGAAATCATGAAGTGTTCTTGAAGTGTTTCCTTCCCTTTATGAAAAGAATAGAGTTAATGTTATGACTCTATCATTCATAACTATTTGTAGCATCAACTCATCTTGAATTGAGAAATGAGAAATGGTGTGATAAATAACTCAACTAGAGTTGAGAAGGATATGGCTTGAATCAAATATCAACCCATACAGCTTGCATCAAATATTAACTCACAAGAAATTGGGACTAATACAACTTGTATCAATCCATAATATATGGAATGAGAACAACTACTAAAGTTCTCCTTCTCGATGCTCTTATGGTACTAAATATATTTTTGAAAATTTCGATAGAGTATCCTCTGTCCTACTTAGAATGATCACCATAAACCAATCATCGAGAACTAAATGGCTAGCCCATGGTGATCACACCATATCAAAAACTTTCATAAAAACACATGGAAAATATTTTCCTTTCAAGAATCTTTCATGCATAAACAATTTTCAACATCGGCAAATCAAAGCTTAACTTTAGCTAAGTTTTACCCATACAAAACTTATGAAATTTTGCAATTCTATACCTTTTTTCAAGCTTTCATTAGGCTCAAAAATTATTTGATTTGGACATCTCCTTAAAGTTTTATTATTATTTCTTTGGGAGGGTCGAGCACTCAACCAACTCAGGGAATGTATGGGGTCATATTCTTGAAACCCTTAGACTGATGAAATAAATTTCAAATTTCGTTTTCTTTGTGCCCAAATCTAGATCAACTTATCTAGTTTGGTTTCACAAAATTTCAACTTGAAATTCAATCAAGTTTGAAAGATATCATTCTATCTCTGCTACACTGGTGCTTAGGTGAGCCTACAAACAATGCATTTGCACTTTTAGAATATCTTCTAATAACTTCTAGAATCTTTGGACTTTAGGTATGCTCTAGGGTCTACAATAGAGTACCTTCTCCAAGAAATTTTCTTGCAATTGGAGCTTCTAATATGAAATACCCATGTGTTCATCAGAGACATGTAGCGATCTTCGGCAAATCCTCGGCAAAGGTAGTTCTGAGAAGAGTGGGTCATTTGACCTATCAATTGATCTCTATTTTCTTCCAAAATTGGACTTAACATAGCTAGCTAAGCATAATTTCATTGATAAAAATTTCAAACTATTTGAACATTTGAGCCTTTCATAATGACCAAAATAGTAAGCCTCTATATCTTCAATATTTTCAAAATTTGCAAACTTTCATTCTTTTATTCATATCTTCTAAATGGAGACATATCTCATCTTGAGACTTTGTAAGCAACATCTTAAGGTGTTTATCTAAGGTTATAAAGAAAAATCATTCAAATGGAATAAATGAGCTAAGAGAACCAATCACCTCTACGTGACATGGTCTCTAATCATTGCATATATTCCAAAGGCTTCACTTTTATTTGCAGAGATGATTTGACCTATCTAATGATATTCAAAATCAATGAAAATTGCTATGCCTAACATGCATCTATCAAGCTTTCATATGCAACCAAAATCGTTCAATTTGGATGTGCCGATGAAGAGAAATGTTTTTGCTATCAGGCCTATGTCACTTGTTTCAAGCCTCTACTACTATAAGAAGCACTTCTAGTGTAGAGGTCATTTGACCTTTGAAAAAAGTATCCAAATTACTTAAAAATTGAGTAAGTTAAACTAAAGCCTTTGAGCTACTTGCTCTCCAAATTTCAATGAATTTTGGCATTCCCTCAAAGTGCAGCATCCAAATCTCTCTAAGGGTTACCTCTCTAACTATTTCCTCAATTTTTCTTTTCACCTAAAAATGACGAGACATGTCAATCTTTATGATTAGACAAGCTCATCCATTCTTTTGGATGGATCTTGACATAGAGACATATCAATGCATATAATGATCATCTAGATCAGTGGAAACCAATTAGCAATCCAAGTCACCTAATGAAAATCAGTTCCTTACATAGTATCTACTTTTCAACGAAAGTGAATATCTATGGAATTGGATGTCACTCTAGTCATTGTGCTTCTTGCACATTCATTAAACCTTATCAGAACCAACCACATACACGCATTTAATACTTGTATGTATGATCATAAGCATAGCGCTAACTTGTGCCAACTAAGAATAAAATTTTGGTTATTCTTGAGAAATCTATCCTCCAACCTTTTGTTAGACACAATATCTATGGCAAAGGTCACTTATCGTTGTCCCGCTTTGTCTATGTACAATACAATTCTTCATATCACATTCACAAACTTAGTCATGTTTGGCCACAATCTTACTCATCTTAATGATGAGAAAATAAACACAAGCCTTCTTCAAAGAAAATCTAAGTACACATGCACTCATGCATCTTCAAATGCACTACGATTACTTCCCAAGTTGCTACTCTTGCTATTACTTTAAAAGCACGCATAAGACTTCCTTCCGCTAAAGACCATATCTCTCTAGTTTTGTCATGGCATATAACGCCATGCGGTTACAAAAATCTGGGCAACATAAGCCTAGTGGCGAGCAAGCCACTCTCTCTTCGCTCCATGATCTGCAAGAAATAAACATGTGAAAAATAATATAAAATATATTATAGGGCATTACACGCCGTAATGATGGTAACTTTTTGTTTTTTTCTTGGGAAATTAGTTTCTTCTTGCTTCGACATCTGCAAAACAAAGCCTAAAAACACAAGAGAAAACATGTGCATGATTTTATTAAATAACAAAAGTAGATGAAATCATGTGTATAAATATTCAATAATGAATGCATTCAATTCTTAAGTGATGCTAAATATGATTAAAAAGTGATAAGCATCAAAATTGATCATGAATTTCATTTCAAAAACACTCCTCACTAGTGAATACCTAACTAAAACCTTATGAAGAGAGAAGCTACAAGTATTAAAGTATGGCATGTGACCACTCCAAAGATAGCTCTTGATTGAGGAATGTAGCTCAAGTTAAATTTCTTGATTCGAGTGTCATATGAAAAAAGTTATGAGTCATGACTAAAATAGTAAACCTAGGTATATGGGCAGCACATCACTCTTTGTATAAAATCAGCAAACTAAAAGCCCTAAACAAAATTCTACAATTAATCCAAATAGAGGTTCAAGCCACTTATTGAAAACTCTCTAATCGGAGCTTGGGATAGGAAGTCATGCTCGAACTAAAACATATAGGTAACTACCTATGCACCTACGTGCATACATGAATGTATATGTATAAATATGCATTTGAATGCATAAATTGTTATGTGAGTGTACATGAATATGTCTTTCAATGAGTACACTTGTGCATGCATAAGTGAATCTATGCATGTGAGCATGTGTCCAACTTTCTCTCTCTACTCTTCTCATTCTTTCTCTTGCTTCCTCTCTTTCAAATCTTTTCGTCTTCATTCTTCTCTGCTTCTTTTCTTCTCTCTCTCTATCTCTCTTGACATTTCTCTCTTCCCATCTCTTTCTTTCTTTCCTCTTCATTCTCTTTCTATGTCTCTCTCTTCATCTCTTATTCTCTCTTCTCTCACTTTCTCATTCTCTATCTTTATCTCTCTCTCTCTCTATCTTTTTATTTCTTTCTCTATGTCCTTCTATCTTCTTCTTCTCTTTCTCCTTCTTCTCTTCTCCTTCTCTTTCTT
Organism: Ceratopteris richardii; assembly: GCA_020310875.1. Lineage (NCBI taxonomy): Eukaryota > Viridiplantae > Streptophyta > Polypodiopsida > Polypodiales > Pteridaceae > Ceratopteris > Ceratopteris richardii. Next base: position 30,463,416 of record CM035413.1, on the reverse strand, counting down.
TCTTTCTTTATTCCTTTCTCTTTTTCTTCATTCATTGCATGGGCAGCAGTAAGGACATATCATATTAAATCTATGTGGAAATAATGTCATCAAGTGATATTAGCGGATTGGTTAGAGTACTTACCTTCCAACCAGAGGTTGCAGGTTCAAAACCTGCCCTCCGTTCAGCCTCATTACGTGTATGGGTACCCACCAATCCATATAGTGTGCGATATGGATATGCGAACTCCATTTTTGTTGTCGTCTCCCGTCGCCATCCTTTAGCATGCACATCCGAAGCAGACAAAGCGCCATTTTTTTCTATATTCGAACCTCAACATTCTCTCATGATGATGATGATGATGATGATGAAGATGACTACCCCGAATAGAATAAAATCGGTTTCCTAAAATGTATCAAGCAGAGAACGCTTCTCCATCTCCATCATGCTCCATAAATCTACAACCCAAGGCTCTAATACCAAACGTGAGAAATGGAGAATGAGGCCTCATCTGCCAACCTATTTATAGCCCTCGCCTAGTCACCGTCTAGAATTCTCTCTAAGGGCCCTTTACTCATCTGACAATCACAAGTAGGTACCTCATAAGAGCTCTCTGGCTTTTGGCCTTGGCTATCCCCCGAGCAAGGAACTTCTCATTCCTCCAGGCACGTACATCTCTAGAATATAACAACATTTACGTGTTATAAAAATAAAACTCTCTTCAAAGGGATAAAAATCTCGATTTTTATTTTGGGTATGAACGATCCAAACAATTTAAATGATTAAATCTTGATTTAATCTCGATTATAATATGATGAACACCAAGATGTAGATGTCAATTCCCCATACATGGTTGAGTGACTAACTTCAAGGAGACCTTACAAGGTTGAGTAGTAGTTGAACATCACTTCACAGGTACACAAGGAAGAAACACTCTCCAAGCTGTTTTTGACTCTTGATTCCAACAAATCCAATAATAAAAAATATTGCATACATATATTGCCCCCAATATTATTACAGCTATAATAGCTATAATGTGTCTGTTTCTTCTTTGTCACCATTGTTGGAGTGTATCTCTTCATGACAATATTCAACTTCTTCACAAAGATTGATGAATTGATGATTATTGTTGAATATGTAGTTTAACATGATCTCCACCTTCCATGAAGATTCGATCTTCCTACATGAGGCCAAATTCTCAATGTACTCCAAAATTCCTCACTCTCATACCAATTGTTGGTTTTTAGGCCTACAACTAATATACAGCCAAAGATAAAGTAGAGACAATGTGGAGAATAGACAAAACATGAGAGCAATAGAAGTAGCCAAGCTCCAAATTTGTTCATTACATTCCATCATGTACATGAAGTTACAAGATAGCATGTGAATATGCATGAGTAAAAGCTTTCCATAACTTCACAATCTCCATAACTCAAGATGATCTCCTTCAAATAGATAAGTTCCAAGTTGTTACATACCTTGAAAATGATGAAGAGCACATCTCCATGTCTTCCAAGTTGAAGGGATCTCCTTCTACTCCACATTGCACAAGCACAAGAAATAGGCTCCAAAAGAGATTATTCGAGTCTTCCCAACACTTGTCTTTATATAGCCATGAGTGTCCATGCTTTCCAACTCCAAAAAGCAAAAAAAACATAGTTCTGTAACTCGAAGTAAGATTACAATACTGTGATTTTTTTACATTTTCTTGATTTCTTCATCATATTTTGATATGATATGTATTATATAACCGAAATCCTATATTTTGAAGTGCTTTTAACACTAAAATTTGCTTCCCATTTCAAACTACATATTAAAGTTTGTATTTTAACTTTCAAACTTCTCTCAAACACCCGAACATTATATATGACTCCATAGCTCTTGAAGAGCACTATCATAATATGTAATAGAAAAATTTATCAAATGTTGACCATTTTAACCAGTTTGACCAACACTTTGACCATCCATAATTAACATGTAGGTGGGATCCCTAGTGGAAGGTTTCCCCATAACACAAATTTTCTAACACCTTATTGCTTTAAGAATAGTCTTTGGACTTCATAAATGCATCAAACTTTTCATACCACTATCTAGGTGATTGCTTAAGTCCATACAAGATTGCTTAAGTCCATACAAGCTCTTCTTGTGCTTATACACTAGGCTCTACTTGCCAATTACTACATAACTCTCTAGTTGTTCCATATAGATCTCATATGTAAGGACTAAGATCTCCATGCAATAAAACGGTCTTCATATCTAATATCTATTTGGCTCCCAGTGTGCATCTTTAAAGCCATTCATATGAATGATGCTTGGCTTTCCAACACTCTTGTAATACATCTCTCTAAAGAATTGTCAATCAAGTCAATATTGACTCTAAAGATTGAATAACTTAGGAGCACGTTACAATTCTATACACTTTTATTGTTTCCCATTTGTGTGAAATATATGCTTCTCATGTCATCTCACCTTCCATCGTGTAATTTTCCAGAGACAATCAAGGTTCTATTTTATAATGATACATTAGCCCTCATAGGATATGTCATTTAAAGCTTCAAAAATTAAGTGTCCCTCAAATGAGGTTCCTCCAAGTTTTTTGCAAGTTTGATCCGGTATATCATGTTCTATTCCAATATATCATCCTAACACAATGTTAAACCAAGCTTCAAAAATCAAAGGCCCTTCCGACTAGGTTCATTGCAGATTTCAGTATATCTCATAGCATGTTAACTATTGTACTATACTTCTTTGTCTATCTTGTTCTATAATGAGATGCGACTAGTCCCACATGCTTTCATGACCAATTTTGCCTCTCTCTCTCTCTCTCTCTCTCTCTCTCTCTCTCTCTCTCTCTCTCTCTCTCTCTCTCTCTCTCTCTCTCTCTCTCTCTCTCTCTCTCTCTCTCTCTCTCTCTCTCTCTCTCTCTCTCTCTCTCTCTCTCTCTCTCTCTCTCTCTCTCTCTGTGTGTGTGTGTGTCTGCGCATGGAAGGTGTGTAAGAAAAGAAAGCCCCAAATCAGAAGCTCGAGGGGCGATAACAATGGTACGCAACTGTAGGACCGAATGTAACCAAACGAAACACAATAGAATATTAGAGATCATGGACCAAAATTCAGTTAGTATTCGATTATGTCGCTAACCTGGGTCTGACTCGATCGTACACCAAGACATCTTCACTGCCTCGATGTGACACAATCAACACAAATTTCACCTCTAATCACGCAACAAAGACGGGCTGCTGATGCTTTCTTGTAAAGCTAGTATCGGCATTGCTTTAGAAAACTGGGAACACTTACAGATATCTCGATGCTCCTCACAACTGTGGCGTTACGTTGATGCTGTTCCAAACATTCAACTTGTGTAAGAAAAAAGGGAGTTTGATGTGCGATTTCATCCAAAGAGCCATGAATTGACCCCTAAGAAGGTGATTTTCTTCCAATGCAACACATCGAAGCGAAGTCGGTTTATGTTTGATAAACAAAGGAATGAGAAAAGAAGACAAATCAAACAAATGTATGCATGTATGTATGCATGCATGCATGTATGGGCTATAGAGTGCCCCTTGGTCATTTATTTTCCTCAATAACTTTATTGCCATGATTATTTATTGCATGTTTCAAGCCAAACTTTAGGATCGACAAAAGATTGTAGAGTCATTGCCACCTCCAATAGACTTGAACTAAACCGATTGATGAGCTAAATAAGGCATCAATGTTTAGCCTTTCTCCATTTTACATGATGTGTGAAGTTGTAGTAGTGCATTAGTAAGCAAGATCAAGGCTTTTGAAGCGAAGACTAGCTAGTTTTTGAGGGTTCTAGGTACTTCTTAGGATGCCGTCAATTACTTTTTGCAATTCCTTTAATAGCTTCACATTTTTTGAACGAGATACTTCAGAGACTCAACTTTTGAAGGCATGCAAATTCATCACTAATAAGGTGGTGTCAATTATCGAGTGAGACTATTGTACTTCTCATAGATACATGTTCATAGATGTCTTAGGTGCAATTGTCTATTTAGATGGCGTAAGTAGATTTGTGTTCAAACTCAAGAGTGAACAAGGAAGCACCATATACATGAGACTTGTGATAAGATCCAAAGAGGGGTCTTACCTATACAAAGTAGGGGATGTATGTACTATTTGAAATCTTCTCAAAACAATGATGATTTTGGTGAGTTATTTAACAACAATCAACGTATTCATGAAGGATCAATAGCGACCCCTCATGGCAAATCCATCTTAACAAGAATTTTAACAAGCAATAAAACCCCTCATGATAGTAGGCTCCAAGTTCTTTACTCGATTGAAGGAATTGAACTTTACTTGATTGAAGGAATTGACCAAGTCTTGTGGATAGTTTCTCTTGTGGATGGAGAGGGTCCCGTACAATTCACCATCTAGGAGCTACTGGTTGAATAGCGTACATACTTGGATAATCAAAACCAAGAAGATTGGCTCTCGGATGAAGCTAGGGAGAAGAAAACACTTACCATGGTCAAAAAATTTTCTCCCTTAGAAGAAAAGTACATAAACCTAGAAATTGTGGCAAAGATACCTATGCCTTCTTCAACTACCAATCCACTTAAATTTTAAACACTCTTTATGATTGATTATGTGAAGTGCTCATTAAACTCAATATGGAGATATGCATTACCTTCATCTTCTTCATTGTACTCATCTACCTTGTTAATGAGCATTGTTTCACATCATATCCTTCTCTGATGGATTCTATCTCAATGTTTTTAGGTTGGGATGGTTGTAGGAATTTATTGCCCACTTTCCACCATAAGCGTAGTTTCACTCTCAACAATTCCTCAATCATGATTGTGTATTTGATTTCAGCTTGCAATCATTCATCAAAACTTTGTAGTGATCGACTTAGTGAACTAGATTTCCACCATATTAATGATGTTGTCATAAGCTCCAAGCTAGTCTCATATGGAGCTACATAATTAGAAAATGCTCTTAAACTACATGCCACTTCACTAAGCTTGGACTATACTATAAGACCTATAATAGGTGGGATCTATCCTTCTAATCATTAATGTTCCATATCTATTATTGTGAATGGTTCTCTATGTCAAGGGTCCTTGGCCCATTTAGGTTCTTAAATTTTATTCCATAATTTTCCATTGCTCTGCTACATCTATAATCATTGAAATGGATGCATTATCTCTCAATGTTTCCTTAGGTCTACATGTATGCTAGTTGTCCATAGGTGTTTTATAATCCTAGTTGGCTTCTTTCGATTAATTGGTTATATGCAATGGATCAGTGGTTCACTATGCATGTTTCCATGTCAGCACTTATAATTTTATGCGATTTTGATACTGTTCATATTGTCATTTGGCAAAGGAGACTCATATGATCATTTTGTAGAGGAGACTCCTATGCTCATTTTGCAGAGGAGATTGTGGAAAAATTTTTCTAGATTTTTTGGTTTTGTCAAGTATACAATGGTCGATTTACTCCTTGATACACTTATTTGTGTGAGCACGTCTATTCTCACATAATCCTTTTGGTTGGTCATTAGTGTTCATCTATCCATTTTTGGGGAGACTCTGTTGAATTTTTCCCAGAATTTAACACATGGTCATCCTTTTTGAGCCTTAGTGGTGTTTGAAATCTTCTAGCTCCATTATCATTCTAGTGAGTTCTCTGTCATCATGGCATCAAATATCTTGGTCATGTTTAGCGAGTTTGTGCCAGTGCTCCCAGAAGAAGCTATAACTTGCAAGATAAAGACCATTTTGAGATCCAAAAATTTGATGGCACTAACTTTTCTCTATGGAAGAATCTGATTAAATATGTGTTGATCCAAAGGAGGTAATAGAAGCATGTAAATGGAATCTCAAAGGAGCCTATTGACATGGATGAAGATGATTAGGATGAGTTGGATGAAATGACTAGGTCTACCATTTGATTGCATCTGGTAGATAATGTTTCCTTTACAATATTGGACTGTGAAAGTGCAGAGGAGCTTTGGAAGAAGCTATGCAATACATATGAAAAAGAAATAACATCAAATGAAGTGTACTTGATGAGAAAGTTATATGACCTTTGCATGAAAGACACAACTAGTGTTGGTGCTATCTAAATGATTTTGATGCTATATTCTCTCAGTCATAGGTTCAAAAAAGGGAGATGGATAATGAAATGAATGCGGTCTTTTTGCTATGCAACTTGCCATCATCATGGGATACATTTTGCATAGCTATTAGCAATAGTGCACCTAGTGGTAAATTGGTCTATGATGACATATGCAAAGCACTTTTGAGTGAGGATATTCATAGAAAATCTATGGTTGGCACTCATAGTGGAGATGCATATAATGTTCATGATTAATGAAAGAATTAGCAATATGGCAAGAGCAAGAACAAGAAAAAGAATGGTCAACGAAATAAGAGTAGAAGTAAATCAAGGAAGAGGGATATCAAATTCCATTATTGTCATGAGAAAGGAAACATGAAGAAAGTCTGCTATACATTAAAGAATGCTAAAGGTAAAGGATATAATGTTGATGAGCATGTTAAACAATTACTTGCATCATCTACTTCGACTATGAAGATTGAATAAATTAATGCTATTCCTGATGATGCTAATGTTTTGACATGATTGTAATGTGCCTATTGAGGTTCTTATGGCTTATTCTCTTTCCTGCATGTGGATATTATATTTTGGTGGTTCTTTCCATGTGACGCCACATAGAGAATGGTTCTCTAGTTATGCAACAAAATATCTTGGTATCATGATGTTATCGTTAGCGTCCATGTGAAAGGCCAAGTGGCCAATGGACACTTCTTTGTATATGTTCTTTAATAAAACATATAGTGGTCTGGTCAGCGATAGACTGTATGTTCGACTACATTTGTGAGACCTAAGAAGTTTGTCTTCATGCTCCTTGTGTACTATGTTTTTTGTGTATTCTATAGCATCTGTGTGAAGTATTGTGTGCGGCCTCACGAGCTCGGTTTTCTACTCCGAGCATATCATCGTGGAGCTCTCGAGAACCAGAGCGCACTGTGGTGCATCATCATCGAAATACTTCACGTGAGACTTGGTGACTCTTTCCAGTGTGATGTTGTCGAGATTGGAGATGTGGTTGTGTGGTTGATTGATGGTTCTCCAAGGCTTACGACTAAGGCAGCGACCAAGGCATAGACCTTGTCCTGTGAGTCACCGAATTCATTGTTGGCACCATTGGCTAGGCGTGAGGGAGGACCTCAATGATCAAGGAAGATAGAGGTTCTCGGTACTTCTCAGGAGGTTACCCATCCCAGTATTGTTCCCCCTAGAGCTCGCTTAACCGTGACAATCTCTTGCCACTAAGCTACGCTCTTGTGGTGTCTCAAGAAGGGGAAAGACTAAGGTTGACATTACCTTGAACATGTTTTGGTCCCTCAAAGCTTCATTCTTTGCTTTCAAAGCCTATTTTTGAAGCATTTTTGGGTGTCTTTTGGAGCCATTTTGAAGTACTTTTGCACATAGTTCTCTTCACACAAGCCCATGAACATCAAGAAGAGTGTTATTTGTACTTGACCGGCAATAAATATCAATGTTTGGGGCTGTGTTTTTAAGCCACACTCGCAAAACTACAGGTTTGTGGAAAGGTTTTCAGTTTTGGTGGGAGCAGCGGCTGCAAATGACATTAGAGTTGACAGACACTTGCCGGAGTTATTGGCTAGTTTTTGGGCTATGCATTCAGCCTTTTAGTGTCATTTTACTGCATATATTGAGCACATACACATCATGTATGCTTATGTGGATACCGCTTATGTACATCCATGTGGTCATTGATATAGTGGTTACGTTCTTTGCATAAAGCCTTTACGTTTGATAAAGAGGGTTGTGGTAAGGTTTTCTTAACTGGGAGACACCCAGATGTCGGGGTTTGTAAGGCCGTCAAAATATTACTTAAAAGAATCCTTGTAATTAGAAAAGTCGCGCACCGAAAGGGTGTAGCACAAACATTGTATCGTTTCTTTCTAATCAATAGAGTATGCGTGGAAGAGATGAGGGATGCATCGCCAGCCTGTTCGATCTGGGTGATGGTCTTGAATTGATTCTATTTTAAATTTATATCAATTGTAGAGTTGTCTGTGATGTCAGTTTTGAAGTAAATCAGGTACTGTGTGTAATGTCACTGTGTTGAAGTGAAGTGTGGCGGTCTTATAAAGAAGAAGTGAAAGTGTTGTGTATATAATTGTGGTGATCGTTAAGAAAATATATATAGGGCCTCTGAATTATCAGACCCCTGACCATCCCAAGAACCCACGAGTAAGAAGAGAGTAACTTTAACATTTAACACTCACGTCGGCCATGGGGCATGGAGTAGCTAGTCACTACATAGACTAAGAGTGGAGAAGAATCCAATGATATATGCCTGTAACACGTTCCAGAGAATCGTACCCGAAGTACAGAAGGGATCAGCATCCCTGGAAAATTCCTAGCGCATTGGGCACACCTCCGAGTAGTAGTGGTGATGGACAATCATTGGAAGGAAAGCAAGAAATATGGGCTAGTGGAGTACCACCTCAGCATTTCCTTATGCAAGGATTACAGGGTATACCGGAAGTGCAACCAATCCCATCTACGAAAAGTAAGGTTGGAGAAGTAGGCACCGATTCCAGTGACAGTGTGGAAATTTTTGGTAGCAGTTTAAGCAATTCAGGTGGAACCTCGGATAATATCAGGGCCGGATTGCTGAATTTTGGTGGAAGTTCCATTCTTGGTTCTGATTTTGAGGGAACTAGTGTATTGTTGAATGAAAGTTTTGGTGAAAAACTCATTAAAGAAGTCCATTACAACAAAGGGCAATTGGTTGAAGGTGTGTGGGAACGACTTAACAATATCCAATTACTAGAGGGCGTGCAAGACGACGGGACAACACATCAGCAATTAGGTGTAATTGGTTCAAATCATTCAGTAGTAACATTTCCTCTTGATTCAAACACCATGAGTGGTTCGCAACAGCAACAACACCAACAACAACATCAAGAGCAACATCAACAACAACATCAACAACAACAACAACAACAACAACAATAGCAGCAACAACAGGCCATACCACCATGACCGGTACCCACTGGAGTTACATATACAAAATTTGGTGGATTTCTCGATGATGATCTGGATGCACATGTGAGAACTTTTGAAATTAATTATGCAGTACTCAACTATCTAGCATATCCGACATATAAGGCCATAGTGTTCCAGTCTACGCTGGTTAATGAGGTTGCTTGGTGGTTAACTGAATATGACATTAACCATTTCGGCCAGTATGATGATGTTAAGGATGCCTTCTTACAATGATTCCGATTGAAGAAAAATGCGGCTAAGACTTTTGACTATTTGCAAAATAATCGACAAAAACCGCACCAAAATGTACAAGAGTATGCCACTTTATTTCGTACTCATCTACGGCAACTACCACCGGTGCATGCCAACCTATCGGATGATGTGATCACCCAGTGGATTATTAATGGGTTAAACCCTCAACTCAAACAAGTAATGATCATACGATGTGTGGGTGCAATGACTCTGGATGCGGTCATAGCTATGGCATTACAATTGGAACATAAGGTGGGTGGATTCGCTAAAGATTTGGACTGGTTGAAGGTAATCAAGGGTACGGGTGAAGATTCATTGAAACAAGTGTATTGCACAAAATGTAAGAACCTGGGACACACTGCTTCTGCATGTGCATTGAACCAAATGTATTGTGCTATTTGTAATACGGCAAGTCACTCCACCGAAACATGTCCATATAATGCCAAAGTATAGGCTAGGCCAACCATAAATGCTATAATACAAGAGCAAGGACAACCAACTACTCACTATGTACCACCGCAGTTGAGGAATACTTCCTACCAAAGTTATAAAACCTATTGGGGAACACGAGCAAACAATTTCAGCCAGACTCGGTGGAATTCTGGTCAATCAGGTGAAAGAACATCCCTCCCGCCACCTAGATGCCATTTTTGCGGTGAGATTGGACATATATGAAGGTATTGTAAAGAGGCGACCGAGCTGAAATGGACATACCAAAGACTGCGTTCATTACAAATTGGAGTGTATATGCGTGTACGGTGATGTGGTTCGGTCTTCGCAATGCTCCTAGTACATTCCAACGATGTATGCAAGAAATTTTTTCCCCTTATTTGACCACCTTTATGCAAGTGTATGTGGATGATTTTTCGTTATCGGTTGATACATCGGCTCATCTTTACCACCTATAGTGTTGCTTCTCTAAATGTCGAGAGTTTTGATTGTGCTTAAATCCCAGCAAGTCGGTCTTTTCGGTTTCCTGTGGCAAGTTTCTCGATCATATTATTTCAAAGCAAGGTATTTAGGTGGATCCAGATAAAGTGCAAGCCATATTACAAGCACCTGCCCCAACGACACACAAGGAGTTATGCGATTCCTTGGCCAAATACGTTGGCATGGGTGACATCTTCAATGGCTCGCACATTTAGCCATACCCTTGAATCTGTTGATCACGAGTAATCCCCGACAATTCATGTGGGCTGAAGAGTGCCAAATTGCCTTTGATCGACTAAAAACACTATTAACCGAGGCTCCTATATTGCAAGCACCAAACTGGCAGCTCCCATTCCATGTCTTTGTGGATGCATCGGACAGTGCCATCGGTAGTGTGCTCATGCAACAATAGGATAAGTGGTTTTGTCCTGTCTATTATGCTAGTCGACAGTTAGCTGCTGCTGAAAAAAATTACTCAGTCACTAAGCTTGAATGCCTCGGCTTGCTTTATTCGGTGAAGAAGTTCCGACACTACTTGCTAGGATGCCAATTTACGTTCCATGTGGATCATGCTGCGCTGGTTTATCTTGTTCATCAGCAACATTTAGGGGGAAGATTAGCTAGGTGGGTGTTGTTACTGTAAGAATTTGATTAGGTGGTCGTACATCGTCTAGGCTTAGCTCATGCCTTAGCTAATTTCTTATCTCAGCTTGATTCTGGTGAATCTCCCTGTGGAATTGATAATACTACCCCTACTATCTATCAGACTGATTCGGTCCAAGATGGAGGTCAGAAGCTCTCAGTGGCACCTTCGTATTATGATACTCTTCTGACCTTCCTCACTAGTGGAAGCCCCCTGACTAATACTTCTACTTCGGCTCATTGTAAATTGGCCATGTGTAGTCGATGATTCCGGCTCATTGTCGGACAGTTGTATTACTTAGACTCTTCTGGTGCACTCTTACGGTGTATTCCACCCCATGAAGTTCCTTCGGTTATTGCCATGGCACATTCTACTCCTTCTAGTGGCCATTTTTTGGTCGATCTTACTTACTCGAAAATTCTACACAATGGCTTATGGTGGCCCACTATGCAGCGTGATATTGCTACTTCTATTAAAACGTGTGATGCTTGCCAATGATCGGGACAACCTTTGTATCGACATCATTTTCCATTGCAGCCTATTGCTCTCCTTGAACCTTTTCAAAAGTGGGGCTTGGATTTCATTGGTCCCATTATACATCCAGCGACAATCACTTATCATTGATATATACTTACTTGTACGGATTATGCTACTTGCTGGACAGAGGCTTGGACTTTACGGTCCGCCACTGCGACAGTGGTGGTCAAATGTTTGATGACTGATGTATTCCCTCGATTTGGTCTTCCCTTAGAGATTGTTTCAGATCAGGGCACACATTTTGTGAATTCCTTAGTGCAAGCGCTTACTCGCACCCTCTAGATTGTTCATAAATTTAGCTCTCCGTATTATCCTCGGGCAATGTTCTTGCTGAAAGTACCAATAAAACCTTACTTAACATGCTCAAGAAATTAGTTTTGGAATGTCCAGAACGATGGGATCAATTCCTTCCTTCAGTTTTGTGGGCATACCGCACCAAGTAAAAAGTGGCTATAGGGAATACGCCTTTTAAATCGACATATGGGCTGGAGGCCATTGCACCCATGGAGCTGGTGGTACCTAGCCTTAGGATGGCATTAGAACATAAGCTCTTACCGGAGGAATCCTTTCCTTTCCGGTTGGATGTGTTGCGGTCCTTGGATGAACAATGCTAGGAAAGTTTTTTAATGTTGCACGAAGTCCGATTGCGACAAGCCAAGATGCATGATCAGTTTCTCCGCACTCCTATTTTTACCACAAGCCAATTAGTTCTATTCTATAATGCTAAATCTAATCGTTCAGCGGGCAAGTTCAAACTTCGATGGTTTGGTCCTTATCGTATTGAATCGTAGGTTGGTCCTGCTACGTTTTGGTTATCCACTTTAACGGGTACCCTTCTCCCTAAATCAATCAATGGATTGAAGCTTTGTCCTTATTATCCCACGACTTCTTCATCTTGATGCTCTATTGGTATTTTATTCTCCGCCTGGTTTATACCATTGTTTTGACTCGACGCTCCTTTCCTGTCCATGTGTTTCGGTTGACCGATTGATCGTAACATTTCCGTTTTATTACCTAGCCATCATTAGCCACCGCACTATGTGTCTAAGATTCTGTTAATGTGTGCATGTCACCATTATATCTGTATATTTCCAACACTGGGTGATGATTATGTTTCTCCCTGCATTTCCATTCGGTGTTTTTACTTAATCCCATTCGTCCCTCTTTGTTCTGTTATTGGTGTTCTGTGTTTGTGCGCTTGCGTGTTCTGTGTTACCTAGTGTCTTCGTGCTCTCGTATTCGCCATGGAAGCTTTGGCTAACATTGCAACTTTCTGTAGTGGCTTCGCTCCAGAATTGAGCGAGTTCCTACACAACCGTGGGCTTTTGGCATTCGCTGAACTGCCCTGGCATTCAGTGGAATGCCATCCTTTCTTCGCGCAGATCATATCTGCCAGTGCTGCTACGCTCGCTACTGAAACCTGCTGGCCGTTAGCTTATCTTAACCCACGAGTAGTCATCACCCTTAACATAGTCGCTGAGGGATTCCATCTCCCTTAGGAGGCTCTTGTAGATGGACCTCTCTTACCATTGTTCACCATGAAAGAGCTATTTCCATGCCACTCTTTCAACGAGTTCGCCATCCTTTGTCGCCCTGAACTGGAGCGCACTGCACTCCAGTTTCTTGTAGCTGCCCTTAACCTCCAAAAATGCACATATGGCATTTCTTGCCCCTTCTATTCCATGATCGACACCGCAGCAAGAGAAGCAGTTAATTTTGCTTCATTCTTCTTCCGGTGCATTCATCGGGAATGTCAGACAGTTTCTCGACAATTGGCCAAGAACGATATCCTTCGGACCAGCTTGCCGCATCTATTGACCTTCGTCCTCCCAGCAATTCAGGTAGCGCAACTTCCTCCATTGAATACTATTCTCTTCCATGAGGATTCTGTACAAGTGATGGAGGTTGACGACGATGAGGATCTTTTGCAGTTCTTCAAGGGGAAGCACCACAAATTGAGCCCCTTTCACAGTAAAGCACCGTCATCCTCAACCGTTCAGTTGCAGGATACCGCTTCGTCTACTCAAGTTCTTTCTGCTCCATCATCCTCTAAAGACCAAGTTAATCCGGACACTGTCATTGAAGAGGTTCACCCTAATGATATGGTCGTGTAGCCACAATCTCATCCATAGGAGTCAGCGCCCGACACGGTCATGGAAGTTGAGCACCTCGCAGATAAAGCACAACCTGAGGAGGAGATTTCTCAACCAGATGTCTCGTCTCTCATGGTAACAACTCTTGCTTTGCTCTCTTCATCTCAAAACCCACCTCTGCCTCTTTCTCCATCAAAGGTGCCTTTGCCATCTAGCCCCCCTTCCTCACCATGTCATTTGGCATCCCGTCCTCTTCCTTCCTCCCCCTGATTATTCACCTCCCTTGTCATCCACCACCATTTTCACTAACCCCTCTCAGCTAATCTCCACTTCTATAGCACCTGATTCTTTGGCCCAACTAGCTCAGATTGGTAACTACCTCATTCATCTCTCCACCCATCTCCCCCATCACCTCCAAGTTGCCCAACAATCCCTCCAACAGTAGTACCAATCCAAGGTGGATATGCTTGAAGTGGACATCGCACCACTTCAGGACGAGGTTCTCACAGCCAAAGCCGAAGCTAGTTCACTTGAGGAATAGATTCGCACTCTTCAAGCAGAGTTGAATGAGAAGAATGCCATCATTGCAGCTCGCGTTGATGAGATTAGCAAGCCGAATCACATAGTCATTGACAAGGAGGACACCATAACAGCTTTGGGAAATCATTTAGAGACCACGCGTGTTGATTTTGCTATAGCGGAGCAAAAGGGTTAAGAGATTGTGGACTTAGCCTTACAAGCCAAAACCGACTTAAAGAAAGTAACCGAAAAGCTTTTTTAAAAAAGTCACTCTCTGGAAGAAGAAATTGGCCACAATATTTAGTTGAAGAAGGATATCGAAACCGTCTAGAAAGAGAAGCAGGACTTTTATAAAACCATGCAGTTCTAGTCTCAAGAGCTCGAGTGCAGAGAAAAACAATTGGGTGTCTAGGCCGAAAGATTATAACGCATTGATGCGGAGATTACCGAAATGAAGCTATGGTGTGATGCAATGCTTTCCAACGACTTCTATCTTCAAGAAGTCATTTTGCAAAGTCAGACAAAAGCCTTAATCTCCCAAGTAATCGCTGCGAGCTCTGTGCAGACTGATGCACATCTGGTTGAACCCCAAATTTTGAAGGAAATGTTAGAATCCCTTAAGCAGAAGATCACTCAAACCTTTAATTTAGCAAGAACCATGTATATCCAAGGAATCATTGATGATTCCTAAATTTTGTATTTACCTTGCTAGGTTTGAGTCCACCGTGCGTGTTAGTGTAATGCCATCGGAATATTACTTAGAAGAATCCTTGTAATTAGAAAAGTTGTGCATCAAAAGGGTGTAGCACAAACATTTTATCGTTTCTTTCTAATCAATAGAGTATGTGTGGAAGAAATGAGGGATGCATCGTCAACCTGTTCGGTCTGGGTGATGGTCTGGAATTGATTCTGTTTTGAAGTTATATCAATTGCAGAGTTGTCTGTGACGTTATTTTTGAATTAAGTCGGGTACTGTGTGTAATGTCATTGTGTTGAAGTGAAGTGTGGCAGTCTTATAAAGAAGAAGTGAAAGTTTTGTGTATATAATTGCGGTGATAGTTAAGATTGTTATACACCGAAGTGTAACGGCATCTTCTGTAATTGTTCGGGATGAATCAATGAAATTGATAGTCTGAAATTAAGCAATGAATTGGGAAAATATGTATAGGGCCTCTGAATTATTAGACCCCTGATCATCCCAAGAACCCACGAGTAAGAACAGAGTAACTGTAACCTTTAACAGGTCTCTTCGGTGATGCAAGTGGAAGACTTACCCAGCCTCGCCATAGGAGATGTATGATAGTTGTTCATACGTGCTCGATAAGCCCAGTTGGCCTTGGGTAACTGATTATATGCAATGGAGTCAGTGATTCACTATGCAGGCAAACATGTCAGTTCTTGTAGTTTTATGATGTTTTGACACTAGTCATATGCTCATTTTGCAGAGGATACCCTGGCAAATTTTTTCCAGATTTTTGGTTTGTCAATTATACAATGGTCGATTTACTCCTTGATACACTTATTTGTTGGTGTTCGGACTCTTCTAGCTCCATTATCATTTCATTCAGTTATCGACCATCATGGCATCAGAGGTCTCCAAAGAGGAGCTATAACTTGCAGGGCAAAGACCATTTTGAGATCCAAAAATTTGATGGCACAAACTTTGCTCTATGGAAGAATCAGATTAAAGATGTGTTGATTCAAAGGAGACAAAGGAGCAGTATTGGTATTATGCACCCTCCCTTCATCATGGGATACATTTTGCACAGTTATTAGCAATAGTGCACCTAGTGGTAAACTTGTCTATGATGACATATGTGGAGCACTCTTGAGTGGGAGATTTGTAGAAAATCTATGGTTGGCACTCAGAGTGGAGATGCATATAATGTTCATGATTCTTACCAAGAAAGAATCAACAACGTGGCAGGAGCAAGAACAAGGAAAAGAATGGTCAACGGAATAAGAGATGAAGTAAATCAAGGAAGAGGGATATAGAATGCCATTATTGTCATAAGAAAGGACATATGAAGAAAGACTGTTATGCATTAAAGAATGATAAAGGTAAAGGACAGAACGTTGATGGGCATGTTAAACAGTTACCTGCACCATCTACTTCGACTATGAAGATTGAAGAAATTAATGCTATTTTTTATGATGCTGATGTGTTGTCACTTGATAGTACTGTGCCATCTGAGGCGCTTATGGCTGATTCTCTTTCCCACACATGGCTGCTAGATTCTAGTGCTTCTTTCCATGTGACACCACACAGAGAATGGTTCTCTAATTATGCAGCAAAGTCTCTTGGTACCATGAGACTTGGTGACTCTTACCAATGTGATGTTGTGGGGATTGGAGATGTGGTTGTGCAGTTCATTGATGGTTAAAAATTTACTATGCATAATGTATGCCATGTACCTCAGTTATCACACAGTTTGATGTCAGTCAACTTGATGATCTTGGTTACAAGGTGGTCTTCTATGCTCAATCCTTTCGCATATCAAAGGGCAATATGGTTATTGCAAAAGGAAGCAAAGTTGGCTCACTTTATACTTTATTTGTGTCACAAAAAGAACATTTGTTAGCTATTATTGAACAACCTATGGCTTGTATTTGGCATGGTTGTTTGGGCCATATATCTCGTAGTGGAATGGAAAATCTTTCTCGTTCTGGTTACCTACCTGTGTTATCTTTGTCCGATTTTTCATTTTGTGAGCATTGTCAATATGGAAAGAAAACCAAAAATGTGCATTGAATGCACATTGACTCTTCAATTCAGCCTTTAGATCTCGTTCATAAAAATGTGTGTGGTCCCATGCCCACTATGTGCTTAGGTGGTTCTCTCTACTTTGTCACTTTCATAGACGATGCTACTAGAAAAGTTTGGGTATATCCTATCAAATCGAAGAATGAGGTATTCCCTACTTTCAAAAAATGGCTTGCTTCAGTTGAGATTGAAAAAGGAACTAAGCTTAAGGCTTTACGTTCAGATAACGGGGGTGAGTATACCTCACATGAATTCAGCTTTTTTTGTTAGTCTAGAGGGATCCGTAGAGATTTTACAACTCCTTATACCCTAGTACAGAATGGTATAGCTGAGAGGATGAATAGAACTATTCAAGATAGAGTAGTGTCTATGTTGCATCATGCAAACCTCTCACAAGGATTTTGGGCAGAAGCAGTATTGACTGCAGTTCATGTGATTAACCTTTCACCTAGTACTGCCAAAGGTCTAAAAGTGGCACAAGAGTTATGGACAGGGAAGCCACCATATTATGATCGTCTTTGAGTTTTTGGGTGTGAAGCATATGTTCATATACCCAAGAATCTTAAACAAAAGTTGGAACATAAGTCAAAGAAATGCATTTTTCTTGGATATGGTCGAGAAGGACAATTTGGATATCGCTTATGGGATCCTGAAACACGATCAGTGATCATAAGTAGTGATGTCATTTTCAATGAGTCGAAGATGCATAAATAGCCCATTAAAGAGGTTGAAGTGAGAAGAGTGGTGTTTGAGGATACTAGTCCTCCGGTTAGCATGCATAAAAATGTTGCACATAGGGATGTTCAAGAGAATGTCCATTCATATCAGTCTGCACATGTTCTTCTTCAACAACCATTGAGATGTTCTGCACGTGTCTCACATCCACCTGATAAATATGTTCCAAGTTTAGATTTTTTTATGCTAACAGATGCCGGTGAGCCTTCTTGCTACAAAGAGGCTATGCACATAGAGGATCATGTCAAGTGGGAGTATGCCATGACGAGTGAGTTGGATTCTATTCACAAGAATGGTACTTGGGATTTAGTACCTTTGCCAAATGGCAGGAAAGCTTTACCATGTAAATGGGTATATAAGTTGAAATTCACATCAGATAGTGCTTCTCCAAAGTATAAAGCACGACTTGTTGCAAAGGGTTTTAAGCAAAAACATGGTGTTGATTTCAAGGAAATCTTCTCTCCAGTGGTCAAGATGACTACCCTGCACTTGTTGCTTGGATTCGTTTCAATGGAGGACTTAGAGCTAGTCCAAATGGATGTGAAAACTGCTTTCTTGCATGGAGATCTTATAAATGAGATCTATATGGAACAACCAGAGGGTTATGTAGTTCTTGGCAAGGAAAGTCTAGTTTGTAAGCTTAAAAAGAGCTTGTATGGACTTAAACAGTCCCCTAGACAATGGTACCAAAAGTTTGATGCTTTTATGAATTCTTAAGGCTATTCTCAAAGTAATGAGGATCATTGTCTCTACAAAAAGAGATGCTTAGATGGCAGCTTGATATGCTTTGCATTTGCAGTGGGAGTTGTGAGCAGATATATGTTTAATCCTGGCAAGAAGCATTGGGAAATGGTCAAGATGATTTTAAGATATATGAGTGGCACTAAGGAAAAGTGTCTATGCTTAGGTAGAGGGAAAGCATCCATTATTGGTTACACAGATTCTGACTATGTTGGTTGTGTAGACAATCATAAGTCTACATCAAGGTACATTTTTCATTTTGCTGGAGGTGCTATCTCCTCATCTTCAAGAATGTACACCTATTTCCACCACAGAAGCAGAGTATCTTGCAACAAGTGAGGCATGTAAGGAAGCATTGTGGCTTTCTCGTCTTGCTTGTGATATGGGTTTACCTCAACATGTACCTTGTTTTCTCAGTGATAATGAGAGTGCCATTGCTTTGGCTAATAATCCGGTCTATCATGCAAAGAGCAAGTACATTGAGCTGAGGTATCACTTCATTAGAGATTGCTTAGCCACTAAGTGCATTATTCTTGAGAAGGTTCACACTCGAGATAATGTTGCAGATGCTTTGACTAAAGCTCTACCACAGGATAGCTTTCGACACTATTGTCGCTTGATGGGGGTTACTTGATTCCTGATCTTACACAGTCACTTGTCTACTGTGTAACATGCCCATCAGGTGGGAGGTATAGTTTGTATACTTACACTTAGGTATTCTTTATCATTCTTTATTTTTTCTCCCATAATTACTTTGGCCATATTGGCCTTTAGTGGGAGATTGTTACCGTTAGTGTCCATGTGAAAGGCTAAATGGCCACTGGACACTTCTTTGTATATGTTCTTTAATAAAACATATAGTGGTCTGGTCAGCCATAGACTGTATGTTTGACTGCATTTGTGACTAAGAAGTCTGTCTTCATGCTCCCTGTGTACTGTGTTTTCTGTGTATTTTGCAGCATCTGTGCGAAGTGCTGTGTGCGGCCTCAGGAGCTCAGTTTTCTACTTCGAGCATATCATCGTGGAGCTCTCAAAAAGCAGAGCGCACTCTGGTGCATCCTCATCAACATACTTCGCGTGAGACTTGGTGACTCTTTCCAGTGTGATGTTGTCAGGATTGGAGATGTGGTTGTGTGGTTGATTGATGGTTCAAAAATTACAATGCATAACGTATGCCATGTACCTCAGTTATCATGTAGTTTGATGTTTGTTGGTCAACTTGATGACCTTGGTTACAAGGTGGTTTTATACGCTCGGTCCTTTTGGATATCGAAGGGCAATATGGTTATTGCAAAAAGAAGCAAAGTTGGCTCACTTTATCCTTTATTTGTAGCAGAGAAAGAATACTTTTTACTTATTATTGAATAGCGTATGGCTTGTATTTTGCATGGCCATTTGGGCCACATATCTCGTAGTGGAATGGAAAAACTTTCTCGATTTGGCTACTTACTTGTATTATCTTTCTTTGGTTTTTCATTTTGTGAGCATTATCAATATGGAAAGCAAAATAGGAATGTGCATAAGATGCACATTGCCTCTTCAATTCAGCCTTTATCTCTTATTCAAACAGACGTGTGTGATCATGTGCCCACAAGTAGGTAATTATCTTTACTTTGTCACTTTCATTGATGATGCTACTAGAAAAGTCTAGGTATATCCTATCAAATTGAAGGATGGGGTATTACCTACCTTTAGAAAATTGCTTGTTTGAGTTTAGATTAAAAAAGTAACTAAGCTCAAGGCTTTACATTTAGATAATGGGGGTGAGTATTCCTCACATAAGTTCAGCCTTTTCTGTCAGTCTAGAGGAATTCGTAGATGTTGGAGTTAGATGTCTGCAGAAGCACATGAACAACACAAGGAAGAAGAAGAAGCTTGGAGCACAACACACAATACTGAATGTATTACTAGAGAATGTACAAAGATAAGTAGACCATTAGTGCAATAGGCGTATATACAAGCTGGGGAAAAAAAACCTCCTAAAGAAGGAAAAAAGTGCCCCGACAGTCCTAGTGTGTTCACACACATCACTACCTAAATATATCAACAAATCCCCCTTGGAAGTGATGCGGTGAACAAGGAGCTAGCACTTATGTACAAGGAAGTGCCAAGCTATGTGGAATCAATCCACAAAAGGAAGCAAGCCCAAAGCTTTGCGAAAAGCTTCAAACTTCTCCCTAGGTAGAGCCTTCGTGAAAAGGTCTACAATGTTCTCCTGCATGGGCACATATGCCAAGCTAATATCCCTAGCAAAGAACCACTCCCTGACATAATGATAATGCACCTCAATGTGCTTAGTGCGAGCATGGAACACAAGGTTCCTCGCAACTGCCAATGCGCTCTGACTGTCAGTGAAGATGGTGGTGGCAAAAGACTGAAGAACACCCAAATCAGCCATAAGGTGTCTGAGCCAAGCACACTCAATAGTCCCTGTGAAAGCTTCCCTACACTCAGCCTCACAACTGGAAGTGGCCATAGTAGGCTACTTCTTGCTCAGCCAAGATATGCATGAGCTACCAAGCATGAAGCAAAGACCACTAGTGGACACACAAGTGTCATAGCACCTAGCCCAATCAGAGTCAGAAAAAGCATGCAAATCTGGCAGTAGTGATCCCCCCTTGGGATAAAACAAAAACCAAGTAGCCAGGTACCACTCAAGTTGTGAAAGATGCGCTTAACCACCTACCAATGCTTGAGTCCTAGACAATGCATAAACTTGCTCATATGTGAGACAACAAACTGAATATTTGGTGGACTAATGCATAAATAAATCAAGCATCCAACAACATGCTGATAGAGAACAACATCAAATGCATCTCCAGCATCATGAAGACTCAGTCGAAAAGTTGCTTCCATATTATTTGATTGAACAAAAATAGAAATTGCAGTGTTCTATGCTAGATTCACTATATTTGGGCACCTTGTCTTCCCGCTTGGAGGAGCACAAGAGAAGACAGTCCACGAAAAGAGTGACGTCGATGTTGTTCTCTTCCCCAGAACGTTGTCTATTGGGCATTCGCCTGTGTGTCTATGAATAATACAGTTGTGATACAACCGGCAGGAAAGGCAAATGATTGAATGAAGCCAAAGAACAAAGTCATACAGTTGTGTGTATGTGTGTGTTTGTTAGAGTAGTAGGGTACCAATTTTTTCATTGGAGCAAGAGAAAGAAGAATAGAGAGATGATGTACTCTCTTTCTCACTCTTTCTATCTATTCTTGATGAATTCATGGAGTGGAAGGAAGAGGGTAGAGAGATAGGGGACTCTCTCTCTCTCTCTCTCTCTCTCTTACTCGGAGAAAAGCACGTAAGGAAAAAAAGTAAAGGAGGAGGAACAAAAAGTAACTAGAAGAAAATCATGGGAAAATCGTAATGAATATGAGGCCTATATTTTTAGGATTCCTAAGGTTTCCTTTCGAGAAGAGTTTTGACATACTTACCAATTTCATATGATTTTTCAGATTTCTCGTGGATTCTTCTTTTATTTCCTTTCTAAATTAAGGTCTTCTTTTTTCTTCTTTTCTAGACCTTAGGAAAGTTCCATTCTTCCAGTTTAGTTTTTATTTTCTCTTTTTATTTTTGTTTTTCATTTTTCTCATTTTTATTTTTCATTTTCATATTTTCCACTTCTTTTTCTCTTCTTTTTATTTTCGAGATTAAGCTTTCATTACATTTAACATGTATACATAGAAGTTTTAATTAAATCAAGGCCTTAGGGGTCCAAACCATGAGGCTTTTAGACAGCACAATTAGGGGTTTCTTATGGCAAAGGTTGCAAACACATGATCATTGGTCAAGTAGGGATGTTATAGATTAATACCGAATCATCAATCTTGATCGTACATGGCATAGTCATTGAAGGCATAAAGCCATGTAGGGCAAGATTCATGGAATTCATCATATGAGCTACAGAATTCGTCACTCCTTGTGGCAAAGTACATATATATACAAGGCCTAGAGGACTCTTCATCGTAATAATATTTTTGCTCTCAATAGCTAATTGAAACTCATCATACCTTGAATACAGACCTCCCATTGAGTAGATGGAATGCTCAACAAATGCTTCAACAAACTCATCTACTATAGGTCATGTCCCTACATTTCTAATTGTGACTTTGTTCACATGTTGCAAACCCTAAATGAAACAAAGTTTTCCATTCTTCTTTGGCATCGTGAACCACCTATTCGAATACAGTGTTGAAGATGGTTCCAATTTTTGCATGGATATCTTTTCCTTTAACAATCTCATCAACTCAGGTAAATGAGCCTTTGGAACTCGTATAGGTCAAATATTCCAAGGAATAGGTGGTACTATAAAGATGATCATGGGTGGAACTTGTTGGATTTGCACACCCTATCTCATGTGAAAAAAGAGTGAATGCTTTCTCATATTTCCTAGTAACTTCTATAGATTTATCTCTTTCCCTTTCTATAAGAAATGATTTCTCTCCAAACTTAATCTACTTAATAGTCTTGTTAGTAAAGTGATGTCCTATCAGTTCTTGTCTCCTCAACATAGGGTTGTCAGACACTCTCAAATATCGGTCCAAGAGAATTTTTGTTTACTTGACATATTGCAATCTCATCAACTTCATTATCAGATGAGTCACTCAAAGCAACAACTTCATTCATTACTTGAGTGCTCTCAGATGCTTCTTCCATCTCTATATCTTCAAAGTAATGGAAATATTTTCCTCTTAATAATTTTAATGAGACTACCTTTGAACTCAGGCTTCACAATTGATAAGATATGTTCCAAAAACATAGTTATCTGAATCTTCAGTAAAATGTCATTCAAAATCTCCTTTGCTTCATTCTTCTTTTCAAGTTCTTAAATTACTATGGCCTTTGGAGAATTATTTTTCTTTTCCTTCTCACTTTCTTGCATATTATCTATCTTTTCAATAGTTTCTTGATTCTTTTCATCTAATTGTCTTGCTTCTTGATTTTCAATTAACTTTTTATGAGGTTGATTGTTATTGATTGGCCTTTTTCCCTCTCTGATTTCTTTTCTCTTGCACTCTTCTTGAGAACTAGCAGGGTCCTCGAAGTGGAGTTTCTTCTCAGTATCTCTTTCCTTTTCCTCCTCATCTTTACTTTGCCCCCCTAGCCACTATTGATATATTTTGGTAGTGATGTTTGTGAACACACGTAGGACTGTCAGGGCACTTTTTCCCTATTTAGGAGTTTTTTTCCTCGGCTTGTATATACACCTATAATCTTAACGGGTTACTTATGTTTGTACATTGACTTGGTAATACATTTGGTATTATGTGTTGTGCTTCAAGCTTCTTCTTCTTCCTTGTGTTGTTCGTGTGATTTTGAAAACCTCAAACGCTAATAATTGGTATCAAAGCAAGTCACTCCTTCATCTAGGATGCCGTCAACACCCCTCCAATCACAGTCTCAAAATTGCACAAAATTTGGTGAGCATACTCAAGCTGATTGGGAGTTTAAATCAGCTCTGCATTGTCAAGTCAAAATTTAAATCTAAGCTCGTTTTGGACTTTGAATGCACTATTGTAGTGCCTATGCAAACAATTTTGTCTTTTTGTGCCAAAGGTGCGCTAGTACAAGCACCTTGAAGTCCACTATAGGTTTAGTAGAGCTCGATGGGGTAGTTTTGTTTAACTTTTTGAGATACAATCATTTTTGCATCAAGGTATTTTAGTTAATGGTCATTGCTAAAAGCAAGGATGTATTCTATATGTTGGCTTTTGAGGATAACTTGGATGGTAACAATTACCCACTATGGGCCTATATGATGCGTCATGTATTGATTACAAAAGGATTGTGGAAGATTGTGTAGGTTGTTGAAAAACGACCTACTACACCTATAAATATAGTTATTGAAGGTGATGCAGATGGTGTTGAAGATGAAGATCTTCAAATTCATGTTCGTGTTATGGCTCGTACTGCACCTACTATAGAGCAGCTTTGTTGGGATGGCAGAGATGCTCATGCACATGCATTGATAGCTTTGCTCATCAAACATTGCTTACCTCCAAAAACAATTGGAGAGTGAGTAGATGAATGAAGGAGATTCCATGGAATTTTTTTTGAAAAAGGTCAAAGATTTGAAGGAGCAGTTGATTTCTATTGGTGAAGTCTTTCCAGATAGTTCACTTGTGGAGACTATTGTGAATGCTCTTCTAGCTTCATATTAGAGTTTTTCTTCTACTCTTTGATTGATGATGAAAGGCAATCCAAATGCCTTAACATTTGAGGAGTTAGTCTCTGTTTTGTTGCACGAAGATCAATCGAGGTAGAATAGGTCTATTATGTGTGTTGTTGATCAAGCTTTCTTAGCTAGTCATAAGGGCAAGGGTAAATGGAGCTCATATACTAGTAAGCAAAAATCTACTAATGTTGCATAGTCGAAGAAGCAAGACAAACATGAGAAGAAAACAGAAAAGCATAAATAGTTTTGCAAATGTTGTAAAGCAAATGATCATGTCATAAGGAGTTGTCCAAAACCAGCTGTAAAAGAGGCAAAGAAGAAAGAGGTTGGAATGGTTGTTGCAAAGGCCTCTAAACCAAAAACACAGTCTTTTAATCTTGTGCAGAATGAAGAATGGGTGATTACTATTGTTTGTGGTTATGAACCATCTTCTCATGAGTAGTGTATGTCTATAGTAGACTTAGATGTTTGGTACTTTGATAGTGGGGCAATCAAACATATTACCTCATAACATAGTTTCTTCCCTTCACTTGAGCCTGTCCCTATAGGGAATACTGTCACATGCACCAACAACTCCTCTTATCGGAATTGCTTGAAATTCCCAACCACATATGGCTGAACATTTGCATCAAAATATGGCTGAAACTGAGCATGAAATTTAGCCCATGCATGATATACATGTTGATGATGTATTACATAATGAACACATGTCTATCAAGAGTGCAAAAAGTATTCCAAAGTGGCTCAAACAAACTTTGCAGGACAACTAATTGAGTGCACCTTTACTTGATAGAACAAGATCAAGCTCTCACCATGCATGGAGTAATTTTGTGGATTATTCTCTCATTGCAATAGCATGTAATGAAGAGCCACTTAATTTTGAAGATGCATGTGACGATCCACAATGGATGAGTGCTATGCAATCAGAAATGGATTCCATACATAGGAATGGTACTTGGGAGTTATGTGAATTGCCAAAAGGAAAAAATACCATTGGCACAAAGTGGGTTTACAAGATTAAGAGAAAGTCTGATGGTAGCATTGATTGCTACAAAGATAGATTGGTCACCAAAGGATATGCGCAACAATATGGCATTGACTATGAGGAAACATTTTCACCTACTTTATGCATGACTACCATTTGTACCGTGGTTGCATTGGCTGCCCATCGAGGTTCGAAAGTACATCATTTGGACATAAAAACAACTTTCTTGAATGGTGATTTGTAAGAAGAGGTCTATGTGAAGCAACCTTCTAGATTTGCTATGAAAGGGAAAGAACATATGGTTTGTCACTTGCATAAAGCCTTGTATGGTCTTAAGCAAGCTCCACATGCATGGTATGACAAAATCCATAAGCACTTGATTACTCTTGGCTTTAGATGTAGTCCAAATGAAAGCATCATCTATGTATGCAAACTTGGGGCTGATCTTATAGTGCTTGTTCTTTATGTCAATGACATACACTTGACTGGGTCATGTGATGCAAAATTTGAGATTCTTATGGCTGATTTGCAACGTACTTTTGATGTCACTTATGTTGCTCTTTTGAGCTACTATATTGGCATCCAATTTGCATCTGTTGAGGGAGGAATTGTTATGCATCAAGCAAAGTATGTTAAAAAATACTTCAACGTTTTGACTTTGAGGATTGCAAGCTAGTTTCCACACCAGTTGAGATATGATGTAGGTTCTCAGTTGATGATTCCAGTGATGCATTTGATACGTCTCTTTATCAGCAAGCTGTTGGATGTATTATATATGCATGCAACACAAGGCCAAGTATATACCTACTCTTTTGTTCAGCAACTCCATTTTGTTGAGGTGTATACGACATTGTACACTGGTGTTTTATCCCACGTTCAGCCAGAAATGCATTAAAATCAGAAGACATATATCCCCCCCCTCGATCAGAACGGAGGGTGCCCATTTTACATGCTGACAGATTTTCAGCCAAAACCAAAAAATGTTTAAAGCACATGAACACTTCGGACTTTGCCTTGAGTGGATATACCCATGCATGCCTGGAAAAATCATTAATGAAAGTCATGAAGTAAAGGTAATTTCCAAAAGAGGGTGTCTGCATAGGACCACAGACATCACTATGTACAAGCTGCAATTTCTGCGTAGCCCGAACTGAACCATCTTTTGGAAAGGATGAACGCAGCCCTCACAAACATGTTTTCCAGGTGCCTCAAGTTTGGGCAAAGAGGGCACCATTTCAAATTTCTGCAAGCATAGCAAACTAGCAAAATTCAGATGACCAAAGCATGCATGCCAAAGCTTTGCATCTGACATAGCCTGAGAATCATGAACTGCACATGCCGAATCATTCACAGATCTTTCATAGTCTATGAGCTTATACAACCCACGACATAAAATGCCAGAAGCAATAATAACATCGCCATTTGATAGATCATGAACTGTACATCTGTCATCAACAAATTTCACAACCAAGCTAATCTTGGCTAATGCAGAAACTGATAACAGATTCTTCTTGATCCCTGGCACAAATAAAGCATCTGACAAGGTGAAAGAACTACCATCAGCAGTAGTCAAAATGATCTTACCAACTCCCATAACAAGATAAGAGGATTTGTTGGCGCATGTGACAGTATTCCTTGTAGGGGCAGGCTCGAGTGAAGAGAAGAAATTGTGCTGCGAGGTAATATGTTTGGTCACCCCACTGTCAAAGTACCAAACATTTGAGTCTACTGCAGACATGCACTGATCATGAGAAGATGGGTCAAAACCGCAGACAGTAGTAAACACCCATTCTTCTTCTTGCACAAGATTTGCAGACTCTGTTTTTGGTGTAGAGGCCTCTGCAACAACCATTCCAGCCTCTTTCTTCTTTGCCTCTTTTGCAGCCAGTTTTGGACAGTTCTTTATTATATGATCATTTCCTTTGCAGTACTTGCAAAACAATTTCTGCTTTTCTGATTTCTTCTCATCTTTATCCTGGTTCTTCGATTATGCAGCATTTGCAGATTTCTGCTTACTAGTAGAAGAGCTCCATTTTCCTTTGCCCTTCTGACTAGCTAGGAAAGCTTGATTTGCAACACGCATAATGGACCTGTTCTGCCTGGACTGATCTTCCTGCAATAGAACAGAGACTAACTCCTCAGATGACAAGGCATTTGGATTGCCTTTCATCATCAATCGAAGAGTAGAGGCAAAACTCTTATATGAATTAGGAAGACCATTTAGAACGGTCTGCACAAGTGAGCTATCTAGTATAACCTCATCAGTAGAAATCAATTGTTCCTTCAGGTGTTTGATCTTTGTGAGAAAACTATCCATAGAATCACCTTCATTCATGTGCTCACTCTGCAACTGTTTTCAGAGGTAAGCAACACGAGCGTCATTCCTAGCCTGGTACAAAGTGGTAAGTGTATCCCAAGCATCCTTTGTTGTTTTGCAAGAGCGAATGTGAGGAATAATAGCACGTTTGGCAGATAAAGCTATCAATGCATGTGCTTGAGCATCTCTGCCATCCCAATGAATTTTCTCTGCAGTAGGTGCAACAGAAACAGAAGCACGAACAAGAATCTGCGGAATATCATCTTGGACACCATCTTCATCAGCTCCAACACCTATATTTGTAGTACCTGTTGTTACAGGTGTAACAGGACGTCTTTCAACACCCTGCACAATGTTCCACAGCCCTTTTGCAACCAATACATGTCGCATCATATAAGCCCATAATGAGTAGTTGGTACCATCCAACTTATCCTCAGCCAACATACGGAATACATCACTGCTTTCAGCCATGGCCGGTGACTAAAATACCTTGATGCAGAAAATTGACTGTATCTCAAAAAGTTGAACAGAATTGCCCAGACGAGTTCTGCTAGACCTATAGCAGACTTCGAGATGCTTAAACTGGCGAACAAAAACTGGTATATACCTTTGGCACAAAAAGACAAAATAGCCTACATAAGCACTACGATAGTGCATTCGGAGGCCGAAACGAGATCAGATCACGATTTCGGCACCACAAAGTGAAGCCATTTTGATCTCGAAAACACGCTGAGTATGCTCACCAAAATTCGTGCGATTCTGAGACTACAAACAGAGGAGTGTCGACGGCACCCTAGATGAAGCGACGACCTGCTCTGATACCAATTGTTGGAGATAGACACCTGCAAAAGCACTCGAACAGCACAAGGAAGAAGAAGAAGCTTGGAGCACAAACGCACAATACTGAATGTATTACTAGAGAATGTACAAAGATAAGTAGCCCATTAGGGCAATAGGTGTATATACAAGCCGGGGGAAAAAAACCTCCTAAAGAGGGAAAAAAGTGCCCCGGTGGTCCTAGTGTGTTCACACACATCACTACCTAAATATATTAACAGATATTCATAGAAAATCTATGGTTGGCACTCAGAGTGGAGATGCATATAATGTTTGTGATTTTTACCAAGAAAAGAATCAGCAATGTGGCAGGAGAAAGAACAAGGAAAAGAATGGTCAACAGAATAAGAGTAGAAGTAAATCAAGGAAGAGGGATATCGAATGCCATTATTGTCATAAGAAAGGACACATGAAGAAAGACTGTTATGCAGTAAAGAATGCTAAAGGTAAAGGATAGAATGTTGATGGGCATGTTAAAAAATTACCTACACCATCTTCTTTGACTGTGAAGATTGAAGAAATTAATGTTATTTCTGATGATGCTGATGTGTTGACACTTGATAGCACTATTCCAACTGAGGCTCTTATGGCTGACTCTCTTTCCCAAATGGCTGTTAGATTCTGGTGCTTCTTTTCATGTGACACCACATAGAGAATGGTTCTCTAATTATGGAGCAAAGTCTCTTGGTACCGTGAGAGTTGGTGACTCTTACCAGTGGGATGTTGTGGGGATTGGAGATGTGGTTGTGCACTTCATTGATGGTTAAAAATTTACTATGCATAAAGTATGCCATGTACCTCAGTTATCATGCAGTTTGATGTCAGTTGGTCAACTTGATGAACTTGGTTACAAAGTGGTCTTCTATGCTTAGTCCTTTCGCATATCAAAGGGCAATATGGTTATTGCAAAAGAAAGCAAAGTTGGCTCATTTTATCCTTTATTTGTATCATAGAAAGAACACTTGTTAGGTGTTACTGAACAGCCTATGGCTTGTATTTAACATGGTCGTTTGGGCCATATATCTTGTAGTGGAATGGAAAATCTTTCTTGTTCTGGCTACTTACCTATGTCATCTTTCTCCCATTTTTTATTTTGTGAGCATTGTCAATATGGAAAGAAAACCAAAAAGTGCATAGAATGCACATTGACTCTTCAATTCAGCCTTTGGATCTCGTTCATATAGATGTGTGTGGTCCTATGCCCACTAGGTTCTTAGGTGGTTCTCTTTACTTTGTCACTTTCATAGATGATGCTACTAGAAAAGTTTGGGTATATCCTATCAAATCAAAGGATGAGGTATTCCCTACTTTCAGAAAATGGATTGCTTCAGTTGAGACTCAAAAAGGAACTAAGCTTAAGGCTTTACGTTCTGATAATGGGGGTGAGTATACCTCACATGAATTCCATCTTTCTGTCCGTCTAGAGGGATTCGTAAATAGTTTACAACTCCTTATATCCCAATACAAAATGGTGTAGCTGAGAGGATGAATAGAACTACTCAAGATAGAGGAGTCTCTATGTTGCATCATGCAAACCTCTCACAAGGCTTTTGGGCAGAAGCAGTTGACTGCAGTTCATGTGATTAACCTTTCACCTAGTACTGCCAAAGGTTTGAAAGTGGCACAAGAGTTGTGGACAAGAAAGCCACCATATTATGATCATCTTTGGGTTTTTGGGTGTGAAGCATATGTTCATATACCCAAGAATTTTAGACAAAAGTTGGACCATAAGTCAAAGAAATGCATTTTTCTTGGATATGGTCGACAAGGACAATTTGGATATCGCTTATGGGATCCTCAAACATGGTCAGTGATCAAATGTAGTGATGTCATTTTCAATGAGTCAAAGATGCATAAATAGCCCATTAAGGAGGTTGATGTGAGAAGAGTGGTGTTTGAGGATACTAAGTCCTCCGATTAGCATGCATAAAAATGTTGCACATAGGGATGTTCAAGAGAATGTCCATTTAGATCAGTTTGCACATGTTCTTGTTCAACAACCATTGAGACGTTCTACATGTGTCTCATATCCACCTGATAGATCAGTTCCAGGTTTAGATTTCGTTATGCTAACATATGCCGGTGAGCCTTCTTGCTACAAAGAGGCTATGCAAACAGAGGATCATGTCAAATGGGAGCGTGCCATGAAGAGTGAGTTGGATTCTATTCACAAGAATGGTACTTGGGATTTAGTACCTTTGCTATAGAGTAGGAAAGCTTTACCATGTAAATGGGTATATACGCTGAAATTCACATCCAAAAGTGCTTCTCCAAAGTATAAAGCATGACTCGTTGCAAAGGGTTTTAACCAACAAAATGGTGTTGATTTCGAGGAAATCTTCTCTCCAGTGGTCAAGATCACTACCCTGCATATGTTGCTTGGATTTGTTGCAATGGAGGACTTAGAGCTAGTCCAAATGGATGTGAAAACTACTTTCTTGCATGGAGATCTTACATATGAGATCTATATGGAACAACCAGAGGGTTATGTAGTTCCTAGCAAGGAAAGTCTAGTTTGTAAGCTAAGAAGAGCTTGTATGGACTTAAATAGTCCCCTAGAAAATGATACCAAAAGTTTGATACTTTTATGAAATCTCAAGGCTATTCTCGAAGCAATGAGGATCATTGTCTCTACATAAAGAGATGCTTAGATGGCAACTTGATATGCTTGATACTTTATGTGGATGATATGTTGATTGCTGGGAAGTCCTCTTATGATTTGTCAATTCTCAAAAAGAAGTTGAGTCAGACATTTGATATGAAGGATTTGGGGGATGGCAAACATATTCTTAGCATGCGCATTACTCGTGCTAGGAGTAAAAGGTGCATATACTTGTCTCAAAGTGAGTACATATCCAAAGTACTTCTTCGATTCAATATACAGGTTGGAAAGGCACTGAGTACACCTTTACCCACATATGTGAAATCGAGAAAGGATGATTGCCCCAAATCAGATGAGGAAAAGGAATTCGTGACAAAAATTCCTTTTCAATCTGTTGTTGGTAGTTTCATGTATGCTATGGTAGCTATGAGACCAGACATTGCATTTGCAGTGGGAGTTGCAAGCAGATATATGGCTAATCCTGGCAAGAAACATTGGGAAGCGGTCAAGATGATTTTAAGATATATGAGTGGCACTAAGGACACGTGTCTATGCTTAGGTAGAGGGAAAGCATCCATTATTGGTTACACAGATTTTGACTATGCTTGTTGTGTAGACAGTTGTAAGTCTCCATCAGGTTACATTTTTCATTTTGCTGAATGTGCTATCTCTCACAGATCTCGTCTTCAAGAATGTATAGCTATTTCCACCACAGACATAGAGTATGTTGCAGCAAGTGAGGCATGTAAGGAAGCATTGTTGCTTTCTTGTCTTGCCTGTGATATGGGTTTACCTCAACATGTACCTCGCTTACTCAGTGATAGTCAAAGTTCCACTGCTTTGGCTAAGAATCCGGTCTATCATGCAAAGACCAAGCACATTGAGGTGAGGTATCATTTTATTAGAGATTGCTTAGCCACTGAGTGCATTATTCTTGAGAAGGTTCACACTCGAGATAATGTTGCAGATGCTTTGACTAAAGCTCTATATGTTCTTTAATGAAATATATAGTGGCCTGGTCAGTCATAGACTGCAGGTTCAACCGCATTTGTAAGACCTAAGAAGTCTCTCTTTGTGCTCCATGTGTATTGTGTTTTCTGCGTATCCTATAGCCTCTGTGCGAAGTACTAGGTGCAGCCTTAGGAGCTCAGTTTTCTACTCTGAGGATATCATCGTGGAGCTCTCGAGAAGGAGAGTGCATTGAGGTGCATTGCCAACAAAATACTTCACTCAAACACCACTTTTCTCACTTCAAACTCCTTAATTGATTGTTTATGCATCTTAGACTCATTGAAAATGGCATCACTAATTTTGATCATTGACCATGTTTCATGATCCCATAAACGATATCCAAATTGGTCGTCTTAGCCATATCCAAGGAAAATGCATTTCTTTGACTTATGGTTCAACTTTAATCTAACATTCTTGGGTAAATGAGCATACACTTCATACCCAAAAACTCGAAGATGATCATAATATGGTGGCTTCCTTGTCCATAATGATTATGACACCTTTAGACCTTTGGCAATACTAGGTGAAAGGTTAATCACATGAATTGTCGTCAATACTACTTCTACCCAAAAGCCTTGTGAAAGGTTAGCATGATGCAGCATAGAAATTACTCTATCTTAAATAGTTCTATTCATCCTTTTAGCTACCCCATTCTATACTGGGGTATAAGGAGCTATAAACTCTCTACTGTTGATATATTTAGGACGTGATGTGTGTGAACACACTAGGACCGTCAGGGAACTTTTTTCCCTCTTTAGGAGGTTTTTTCCCTCGGCTTGTATATATGCCTATTGTCGTAATGGACTACTTATCTTTGTACATTCTCTAGTAATACATTCAGTATTGTGTGTTGTGCTCCAAGCTTCTTCTTCTTCCTTGTGATGTTCACATGCTTTCATAGATGTCTAACTCCAACAATTGGTATCAAGGCAGGACACCACTTCATAAATCACAATTTGAGCTCGTTTCAGCCTTCGAATGCACTATCACAGTGCTTGTGTAGGCTATTTCATCTTTTTGTGCCAAAGATATATACCAGTTTCAATTTGCTAGTATAAGAGTCTCGAAGTCTACAATAGGTTTAGCAGAATTCATCTTGGTAATTCTGTTCAACTTTTTGAGATACAATCAATTTTCTGCATCAAGGTATTTTAGTCACCAGCCATGGCTGAAAGTAGTGATGTATTCCATATGTTGGCTGTTGAGGATAAGTTGGATGGTACCAAATACCCGTTATGGGCTTATATGATGCAACATGTATTGGTTGCAAAAGGACTGTGGAGTATTGTACAGGGTGTTGAAAGACGTCCTGTCACACATGTGAATATAGGTACTACAAGTACAGGTGCTAGAGCTTATGGAGATGGTGTCGAAGATGATGATTTTATGTAGATTCATGTTCATGCTGAGTTTTTACTACACCTATTGTAGAGCAAATTTTTTGGGATGGCAGAAATGCTCAGGCACATGCATTTATAGCTTTGTCTTTCAAATGTGCTACTATTCCTCACATTCGCTCAGGCATAACAGCTAAGGATGCTTGGGATACACTTACCACATTGTACCAAGCTAGGAATGAGGCTCATGTTGCTGACCTCCGAAAACAGTTGGAGAGTGAGCACATGAATGAAGGTGATTCTATGGACAGTTTTCTAAAAAAGATCCAAGACTTGAAGGAACAATTGATTTCTGCTGATGAAGTTATACCAGATAGCTCACTTGTGCAGACCATTTTGAATGGTCTTCCTGATTTGTATCAGATTTTTGCTTCTACTCTTTGTTTGATGATGAAAGGCAATCCAAATGCCTTGTCATTTGAGGAGTTCATCTCTGTTCTATTGCAGGAAGATCAGTCGAGGTAGAACAAGTCCATTATGCATGTTGTAGATCAAGCTTTCCTGGCTAGTCAGAAGGGCAAAGGAAAATGGAGCTCTTCAAGTAATAAGCAGAAATCTGCTAGTTCTGCACATTCGAAGAAGGAAGACAAAGATAAGAAGAAATCAGAAAAGCAGAAATTGTTTTACAATTACTGTAAAGGAAATGATCATATCATAAAGAACTATCCTAAACTGGTTGCAAAAGAGGCAAAGAAAAAAGAGGTTGAATGGTTGTTGTAGAGGCCTCTACTCCAAAAACAGAGTTTGCTAACCTTGTGTAGGATGAATAATGGGCATTTACTAATGTTTGTAGTTTTGACCCATCTTCTCATGAGTAGTGCATGTCTGCAGTAGACTCAGATGTTTTGTACTTTGATAGTGGGGCGACCAAAGATATTACCTTGTAGTGTAGTTTTTTCTCTTCACTCGAGCCTGCCCCTACATGGAATACTATCACATGCACCAACAACTCCTCTTATCCTATCATGGGAGTTGGTAAGATCATTATGACCGCTGCTGATGGTAGTTCTTTCACTTTGTGAGATGCTTTATTTGTGCAAATGATCAAGAAGAATCTGTTATCACTTTCTGCATTAGCCAAGATTGGCTTGGTTGTGAAACTCGTTGATGACAGATGTACAGTTCATGATTTGTCAAACAATGATGTTATTATTGCTTCTAGCATTTTATCTCATGGGTTGTATAAGCTCATAGACTATGAAAAATCACTGAATGATTTGGCATGTGCAATACATGATTCTCACGCTATGTCAGATGCAAAGCTTTGGCATGCATGCTTTGGTCATCTCAACTTTGCTGGTTTGCTATGCCTGCAGAAATATGAAATGGTGTCCTCTTTGCCCAAACTTGAGGCACCGAGTAAACATGTATGTGAAGGTTGTATTTTGGGCAAAATGTAGTGTTCCTCATTTCCAAAAGATGGTTCAGTTCGGGCTATTCGAAAATTGCAGCTTGTTCATAGCGATGTCTATGGTCGTATGTAGACACCCTCTTTTGGATATTATCTTTACTTTGTGACTTTTATTGATGATTTTTCTAGGCGTGCATGGGTATATCCACTCAAAGCAAAGTCCAAAGTGTTTATGTGCTTCAAACATTTTCTAGTTTTGGTTGAAAATAGGTCAGCATGTAAAATGGGCACCCTCTGTTTTGATCGGGGGGGATATATGTCTTCTGATTTTAATGCATTTCTGGTTAAACATGGGATAAAACACCAATGTACAGTGTAATATACACCTCAATAGTAGCATATGTACTTAACAGGTGTCCCACTAAAGCACTACAATCTATCATTCCATATGAGGCTTCGCATGATCGCAAGCCATCAGTTGCTCATCTGCGTGTTTTTGGTTGTTTGGCATATGCATTAGTGCTTGAACAACATCGCATAAAATTGGATGATAAAGCAGTAAAATGTATTTTTGTTGGGTACAGTTCTGAAAGTAAAGGCTATCGTCTGTATCATCCACACACTAGACGCATTTTGGTTAGCCGTGATGTTGTTTTTGTGGAAGATGTTATTCAGCCATTGCTTTCATGTACTAAGGAGACATTTGTTAGCTCCAAAGACATGTATGATACTTTGCTGCCTCTTTTTATAGGTGGATAGTCTAGTGCTGGACCTAATGAGGCAACTTCTAAGCCTTTGCAGGTTTCATGTGATGATGCATATCATTCCATTTTTTATGCAGATTTACATGACGCACTTGTTGATGAGAGAGTTGATATTGAGCAGGCAAAAACTATGCAAAAATGGATGGTGCAGACTTTACGTGATAGAAAATTGGATGCACCTCTATCATGTCGTACTCGATCAGGCTCTCATAGTGCCTCTTTTGCATCATATTGCTATGCTATGGCTGCCTCTAGTCTCTATGATGAGACTGAAACTGTTTCGTTTGATGAAGCACAAAATTCTGAACATTGGATGGCTGCAATGCAATCTGAATATGATGCTATAATGAAGAATGGTACTTGGTCTTTATGTGACTTGCCTCCTGGAAAGAAGTCCATTGGCACAAAGTGGGTATACAAGTTGAAGGGTAATCTTGATGGAACAATTGACACGTATAAGGCTAGGCTTGTTGCAAAGGGTTGTGTGTAGGAAAGGGGCATTGTTTTTTATGAGACCTTTGCACCTACTTGCCGAATGACTATTGTTCGTAGCATCTATGCACTTGCATCTCATCATGGTTGGAATGTACATCAGTTGGATATCAAAACAACATTTTTGAATGGTGACTTGCATGAAGAAGTGTATGTTTTTCAGCCCTGTGGCTTTGTGCAAAAAGGGCATGAGAACCAGGTGTGCAGGTTAAAGAAGACATTATATGGTTTAAGGCAAGCACCACGTGCTTGGTATGAAAAGATACATGCCTATCTGATTGCACATGGTTTTAAGAACAGCCCAATTGAAAGCACCGTATATGTTAAGCGTGCTAATGATGTACTTCTAATCATTGTGGTTTACGTTGATGACATGCTGCTCACTGGTCCTCATGAGAGGCATATTGTTGATTTTAAGGCTAATTTACATGCCTCATTTGAGATGTCTGGTCTGGGGCATTTGCATCACTATTATGAGGTGGATCTTCACCATGCTGGTACTTCCATTGTGCTAGTGACACAAAACTTGGAGTCATTTATGGGGAGCACACTTTAAGAATGAGAATATGATGGTAAGATGTAGAGTATCTATGTTGGAATCGTTGGTAAGTAGGTGTTTTTTCTTTCTTTTTTTTACTTTTTTCATCACCATCGTCATCCACACCATCTCCACTCTCCATTCCCATCCATCTCCATCATCCCATCATTACCTCATTTCACTTGCGAGAGAGGGTGTTGCTCTAGCACAATGGTGAGAACCATTTTAAGAAGCTCCACCTCCTTAATGTCAATCCGCAGAAGAGATAGGAGTGATATGAAGATCATGAATGTGAGATGTAGTGAGAGTGAAGGTGAGAAGCATAGAGATGCACACACACATACACACACATGAAGAGACAAGCAAGACATAATGGAAGGTAGGAAAATAGACTCTATTACTCAAGATCTCAATTACAAGCTCAAAATAGCTCTAAGCTCTCTCTACTCATACAAGCTAACCTAAAAAATGAGCTCTCTAGCTCTTTTTATAGATTCTAGAGTAGTTTTGACCGGTTTCACATCTAGTGATCGACATAGTTAAAAAATGGGTTCTATGTGCTATTTGAAGGGGTAAACAGTGTCTAAAAATAACCAAAATTGGTAGGCTCGTTCTACCTAAGCTCGTCAAGCTCGAGGACTCCTCGGCTTGCACAAAATGGAGCATATAATTACAAAAGGGGTTTTTCTATGTTACATATGGTACAAAAGTGATGAAAATAACTGTTGGAGGTTTTTGAAAAGTATTTTGAAATATATTTGTTTGAAGAATGATTTGACTGGCTCCCCACTACTTCGTTGTGCTCTGTCTTTACATGCTTCCTCGACGTCTACTATGCCTTTGGCTACTGCCAACACTCCCCTCCCTCTTGCTTCTTTCACCCTCGACCGAACCTTGTTGTGGGGTGTGTCGGAGATATTCTGTAGTAGGTCATGAACGAGGGTGTGTTCTGAAATGTGGATACCTCTTGCTAGATCAGCTTCGAGCTTCTCCCAATCGATGAGTTGAGGTTCCTCTGGTGGTGGGAGTCTGTAATGTGTGGAGTATACCAGTTGTTCACAGGCAAATAATTGCAGTAGATGTGTAGGTCTGCTTATGAACACTTCTGAGTGATACTCCCAAAAACCGATAGTGAACATTTCTTCGAAGGTTTGCTTTTAGCACGCCAGTAAGTATTTGATTCGACAGTGTCAGGCATAACGCACCCGAAGCGATGGTGTTGTACTCATGTCATAAGCTAAATCTTGATTGCCATGCTCGAAATCCGTGGTGTTCACATGTGGTGCCTTGACGCGACGGAAGAATTTGAATACCATCTACATCATGTCAAAGATTTTGACAGTCATATGCGCTGCTACATCATCCATTCGTCGTAAGCGAGGGAGCTAGTGACAAATCGTCACCATCATATAGCCTACTGTGGGTGGTCCTGTGGGTGGCCTGGAATATGGGTAATTGAGCCAATCTTGGCATTGCTTGTTGTTCTGTACTTTAATGGAAAATGCCTTCCAGGAGCGGCATCGTGGCATGGGACCCCAACATGGGTTGTACTTCAAGTGGAGTGGTGCCTTGGCCCAAGTGCTCATCATTTTGGGATATTCTTGTAATAAATCTTGGCGCCATGTGGGTTGATATATTTCTCCTCTCTGCGCATGTGTCGGCAAGTCTTCAGGCTCAAATTGAGTTGCATGGGAGGGCTTCTTGCCTGTTTCCTTTTCGATGGACAGCTGATATTCTGCCATTAACATAAAATACGGCTTATATTGTAGCTCATGCCCTGATATGTACCTGTAAGGGGCCAAGTGAGCAAAATGGAGATTGGAGTATACGCTCCTTGATCATAGCCATTGCATGCAACTGTGCTTCCACACATGCTGAGTGGGTTCTGCCAAGTTCTTCAATCGTCTTCATCCATGTAGGAGTAGGGAAGTTCAAAAGTCATCTGGCTATTGATCGTGACGCGTCCGCCTAGGATGGGTTGGGGTTCATATGCTTCTTCAAAAGTGTCCTCCACCGGGATAGTCACTGTTTCTTCATCTGCTGGTAGTTCCGGTGGGGAGTCTGGCCTGGGGGTGCTTCGTAGGCTGCTATCTGTGTTTGGAGAGTTACTACCTGGGCCCGTGGAGCGTTGAGTTCCTCGATGATTTTAGTAGGTGGGGCCGCATGAGGTGGTGTTCCTTGCTGTAGAGGTGCTCTCAATTGTAGCACTTTGTGGTCTTCTTTGAGCTTCTGGTATTCTTCATTCATACTATCATATTCCTCTAATAATCTGACATGATCTTCCAATAACATCTTCATAGATTCAGAGGGGACAACTTTGAAGCGACTGGGGATCAAGGGCTCGTCCGGTTGATCTAGAGCAGCTTCCAAATTCTCTATTCCTGTAGACGTTGGTTTTCTTCTTTCGCTGTTGCTAAGTGTCATCTGCGTAATCCCATGTTTCTAGTTAGCATTGCGTTTCGAATAGTCTGAGCCCTCAACAAGTTGTCAATGTCTGTAACGGCCTCTTTTGTCTTTTGTTCACTTTCAAGTTCAAGTTTGTGATAGGCCTCGTGTAGCTCTTGGTAGCAGGTGTTAAGCGATGCATTCTCGATTGATAATGAATTTAGCTGCGACTGTAATTGTGAACATCTGACAAAATTCAGTGTCGATGGTGGGTGATAAAATTAATGGTGTAGTGAATGTAGATGCTGTGTGTGTCGGTGTTGATGCAAGGGGAAAGGGAAATGGGGATGGGAACATGGATGCAATGGTGATTGTGGAAAAAAGTGATGTGCCTAAATATGGTGGTGCAATGGGAGATGTGAGTGGTGGTGCGGTGGGAGGTGATATATCCATGTCACTGGATGTGGTGTCAAGTGACGTGACTCTGAATAGTGGAGTGATAGTGGGTGCGTGCACGGGTGTAAATATAGGATTTACAAAAGCGGCATAATAATTTACAGAGGGGGTCTCTTATACTGCTTGATGGAAAGGGGAAAGAGGAATCACCGTGGGTCGGGGAGGTGAAACCGGGGAAAAAGTTAATGGAGGTGGAAAGGGAAATATGTGTCTTGGACGTGTGGGGAACGAAGGGAATGATGGATGGAGAAATGGACTGGATAGAAAGGTGGATGTTTTGGGAGGTAAACTAGGTTGGGTAGGTGCGGAAAGGGTTAGGGGAATCGAAGTAGCAAAGGCTTTTGCTGCGGCATTCTCGAAGGATGTGGGTGGTCTAGGAGAGGCAAGGTGTATAGGAGAGACTGGAGGGATGGGAAGTGAAGGAGGACCTGTTGGGGTGGTGGGTACTTCGGTAACAATGGTGGTATGTACAGTGGTAGTGTCGGGTGGGGAGTCGATGATTATTGTGTCTTCTGCCAAAGATTCGTCAGGGATAAGATGGGCTTCCCTGGCTTGTTTTGAAGATTGGCCATCTATGGGTACGGGAATGTATTCACCTGGTTTTGAGAGTAATCGTACTCGACGTGGGTCAAACCGCGGTAGTGGATTTCGCTGCAAATATCTTAATGCTTCATTTGTGCCTACTGACATAACTAGTTCTTTGAAGCCTTTGATGTACGCTTCTTCGAAACCTCTTGTGACGAGTTCGTGTTCTATAAGTGCTTGGTTTTCTTCCTCAGATAGCTTTTTACGTGCCCAAACTTTTTCCATGGTGCGATATAACTTCTTGATCACCAAGGTGTAGGCCGCCACTTCAAATGTTTCATCTTCATAAGTGCTAGTGTCACCTTTAGTGTTAGTATGTTATTCTTGTTCATCCATCTGAACATTCTCTTGGGAGTCATGAGTGCCCTGGCTGGCTTTGACATCTCCATCATCCTCATCTGTTTTTGTCCTTTCTTCTTCTGAGCTGGATACTACTTGTCCTTGCTGTTGATCAGGTGGAATGGTAGGGTAGCTTGGTTGTTCATATTCTTGAGAGAAAAACTGTCCTTCGAAAAACTGAAATTCATTTGAAAAGGCATCTGGCATTTCAAAATCAAAAGTTGTATCAGGTTGGGTATCAGAAAAGAAAACGCTTCCGCACTAATAGTGGTGGGAATTTCTGCTGCAGTGGTGGTAGGTTCCTGGACGGTGATAGCCTGAGAAGTAACTACACTGGTTGTGCCTTCTGTAATAACTGGTCGTGACAAGCATATGAAAATGGGTTGTATCACTGCTGGGGGTTCCGTAGGAGATTGCTCTGGAGATGGCTGGGGTGAAGGGGATTCTGGGACTTGTAGGCATGGGATAGTTCCCCGCATGCGCTTTCCTACGCGTCCCTTGCTAGATTTTTTGGCCTTCCCTTTAAACACCTTCAACTCTTCACTCATCATTGCACGCTCTATTGGCAAGTCGTATGCCAAACACATATAAACAATGCACGTGAGAGCGCAACATCGATGGATGATCTTTTTTCTTTCCCATTTGTGTTGTGCTAGATACAACTGGTCAATAATCCAACTTGCTAGATCAACTGTCTGAGGTCCAATGCAAGATAAATACAATCCAAACCAAATGCATTTGTGGGGCATGGTGAATCGATCCTGAGTTGGGAATGCGAAATGTTGCATACAGATCCTTAATGGCTTAGATAGCTCAGGTGTGATGGCCGAAATATCTTCCCATTTAGTAACATCACCACGCTTCATAGGCTCTGGAATCAGCTTTTCTCGCTCTGTCGGCGTGTGAGTTCCATGTATCTTGATTGCAGCTCTAATCAAATCTTTCGAAAGATAAAACTTCTTAAACGATGGGTCGTTTACTAAGGATGACAAAATGAATGTGCCTAGCAAATCCTTGTTCTCAGAAGCTGTCAATGTGGTTACCAAGTAGTAGCATCTGTAGAAATCTAGTTTAGGCAACAGATCACTGAAGTATTCTATGAAGCCTGCTCTCGCCCAAACATGCTTTAAATCTTCCATGTTCTGGAGTGCTTCAAATTCTCTACAAAAGAACTGGTACTTTCCCCATTTGCTATTGTCAAAGGCCAAATTGGCATAAAAAATGAAGTCTGCATCTACCAAGGGCCCTACTAAACCTTGAAACCAATGGGAGTTCCGGTGAACTTTTTCAGTATATCCTCTAGGAGGATCATCGATTGGCATAGGCCCTGGGAATCCTTGAAATTATGGTGGTTGTTTGGTAGGATATGTTTTCAGCCCGTAACTCACCAATATTGGCCATCGGTATACTAGGGCCAGCTTCAAGTGGTCCTTCTGCCTGCATGATGAATAATGCGAGTGCGGAGAAGATCTGCTATAAAAGATTAGCACATTAGTATGGAAATTAATCATGATCTCATTAAAGTGAGACTATAATCCCTTTCCATAACCGATGTGTAACCCGTGTAGCCGAGTGTTGTGATGTGGTTTATGGAATGATGTTTGCAAAACTAGTGCAGGTCTCTAGACACCTACATGCTTCAGATGATGCATACATTTTTTGATGAGATGTTTACAAGTGATGTTGGGTTATAGTGTGTGGATTTGTACACGGTTCAGTTGTGAACGCGTTATTACAAGGTTGGAGATTAGTCGGGGTGGGAGTTATGTTAGACAATGGGTTTTGAGGAGACAACTGGATACGTTTCGGTATCCACTTCCTAAGAGTTTCTGAGTGGGTGGAATGTTTCTTCTGAGGGACAAAAGGTGATATCAGATGTGGTGGTATTGAGGGGTGAAAATATTTCTTAGTGGTATATATTACATGGCTTGAGGGTTGAGCTATAATACATTGTTTGGGTACCCAAATCTGTGTGGGTGTAGGTCGATTCATAAGGTACTTCTTGGCTATCCAGATCTGTCGAAGAATGTTCGTACTTGTAGAAGAAGGTTGAGGGGTCATCAAATGCTGACTCTGCTTCTGCCTTGACTTCTTCTTGTCAATGTCTACTTTGTTGAAATCGGGTGGTGCTTTCTGTCCTTTTGGCACCCATATTTGTCGCGTGCCTCTTGCTTGGTGATATTGATACTGTTGCTTTCTTTGTGCATTTGATATTGTCGTTGGTCTAGGTTCCTTCGTTGTGGTTGACTCCTTTGTGGTCGAGGTTGAGAGGTCGGATGGACACTCTGCTTTGGAAAAGAAGGGAGTTCCAACACTTGTGAAACCTACCCATTAGGGAGTGCTTTGTTTTGTATTATTAATCTAGGCCAGTCCGTAGTAAGTGTGGAAGGATGGGCACTGCAGGGTGTTTTGCCCATGTGGCTACTGATGCAATCCACCTGACCACTGATGCAACCCACCTGACAACCAATTGTCCCCATTTGTCCATTGTTGGAAGACCAGGAGAACATTTGTTGACCTTTTTGTGTCTGGTCCCTATCCATCGGCAAGCTCTCATGGGTTGACTTCGGAATGAGTGTGCTTAGCCGAGGGATCTGCCCAAAGATCTTCTTGTCCTCCATCGCAAACATTTCATAAGGTCTAGGGTTACATACCTCAGGCAGATTGTTGTTAGGGAAGTGAAGCAGTATCACATGCTGCTGATCTAAGGTTCCAATTTGCAAGGAGCCTTGTCTAAGATTTAGGTCCACTGAGTGATCGTATAACCAATCTTGGCCAAGGATTAGGGGTTCTATCAGGTCCTCGTCATGGCACACTAGTAGCTTCGCTGTCATGGTCACATCGTGTATGAGGATAGGAAGGTCCACCTCACCCATGCAAGGGGTTTCCATGCCTCCTAGCCCTATGAGGTATGCCTCAATTGGCCGCATTTCTATTCTTGAGTCCTTATAGTGGGACCATCTATTTGCACTAGTCGCAACACCTGAGTCAATTAATGCCCTGAGCTCTTGGAAAGGGTTGCCGTGCTCAGTCTCTCCTGTCCACTATGCTAGGATGAGTACCTGACTTTACTTGACACATGACCATGAGATATCTGGGTGTTGTTTCCAGATGGATATAATGTTCTCTCCCTAGTCCTTGTCTTCTTAGCTTCATGCACTTAATGCGTTCTATAACTTCTGCTTGAGCTTCAGCTCATATTCTATTTTCTTCCTCCTTACGCTTCTTAGCCAACGTGAGTCATCTAAGCATATCATCAGTAAGAGGTTCTTGATAAAGCTTGACTCTACAGCCACTAATGTAATTAGGCATCATGTCTCCTTCTAAGGTGGCTAATTGTACTGCTCCACTTGTCGAGAGTCTGTTAATGATCATAGGTCCATAACATCACTTTTCTAATTTTCGTACGTGTTGTTTCAGCGTATACACTAGGAATAAATCTCCTTCTTTTAAGCCTTTATCTTTTACATGCGCATCAAAATAGGCTTTCTGTCACTTCTTTGCTGCATATATACCTACTGCTGCTTTCAGCCTGGTTTTTTCTAATCGTTCCAAGTCTATTATTCCTGATGATAATTCATGGCCGGTCTACTGATGTTCTTGTGCAACCTTAAGGGTCGGTATTAAGAAGTCCAAAGGAAGCAGAGCATTCTGACCAAAAACCATCTGAAAGGGAGTTGCATTGAGTACGGTCTTGTAGGCCACTCGATATGCCCAAACAGTGTGGTGTAACTGTTTGTCCCAATTTGAACGTTTGTTGTTCACAAGTTTTGTCATTATGTTACAAAGGATCTTGTTAGTACTTTCTGCTTGACCATTGGCATGAGGATGATATGG
The DNA here is from genome assembly GCA_020310875.1 of Ceratopteris richardii. NCBI lineage: Eukaryota > Viridiplantae > Streptophyta > Polypodiopsida > Polypodiales > Pteridaceae > Ceratopteris > Ceratopteris richardii. The sequence continues at coordinate 30,419,070 of CM035413.1, read as the reverse complement.
TGTGGATTTCTTGTGAATCACCATAAAATCTTGTAACAAATATTCAATGACCTGATTTAGAAAGTGAGTTCCTCGATCGCTCACTAACTCTATAGGCAATCCATATCTTGTAAAGACATTTTCAAATAAGAATTTAGCAGTCGTGTGTGCATCATTCCTTTTTGTGGCCTTGGCCTCTACCTATTTGGTAAGATAATCTGTCGCAACAATAATGTATAACATGAGTACCTTTTCTAGGGGGGTTAATGGGTCCTACAAAGTCTATACCCCACTTAGAAAATGCACGTCCTCCCATCATGGGTTTCAATGGCATTTCATCTCTGCGAGTAGGAAATTGAGTTCTTTGGCACACATCACATCTCTTAACATAGGTATGTGCATCCATGTGAAGAGTGGGCCACCATATTCCTGCAAAGAGGATGGCTTTGATTATCCTGTCGGGGCCAAAATGACCTCTTGCAACACCTTTGTGTGCCATCTCTAGTATGCTCAAATAATCGCTTTCATGAACACATTGTCTTAAGTATCCATCTCGTCCTCGTTTGTTACAATAGATTGTCGCCCATAAGTGAATAGTCTTGAGCTTACTGCTCTAGACTGCGTTGTCGTGCCAAGGTCATTCCTTGAGGGAATGTTTTCGTCCTCAAGTACGTCACTAAAGGTTCACTCCATTCTGGTGTGAGAGACACATGATATAATGTAGCATGTTCTACTTGTGGTCTTTTACAATAAACAGGGCATTCTTTACACTTCTTGTAGACGTCTGCCTCCATCGAAGGTCAATATACTCCTAGTCTATGCAAAGTCTACAATATATGATGTTTTGAATGATGTTGCTTTAATGCACCTACATGTGCTAATTGCAAACAATTTGCATGTTCCGATTCATCTACACAAGAAGCAAGAAGCTTTTGATTATCCTGTTTATATATACTTCCTGCTATTATCTGGTATCTTTGAGACTTGGTAATATCTCCTTCCTTGATCGTTATCCGAGGTTTCTTAGGTCCATACGTGAGGATAGGGACTATCGACTTAGCCCATTCTGGTGCTATCTCAAGGTTAAACATATATGCATCCGACAATTCATCCATTATTCCTTGAGGAGTTTCTCCTGTGGTTAATCTTGAGAGGTGGTCAGCTCTAAGATGTGTCTTTCCTTTCCTAACTACTACTTCAAAGTCATATTCCATGAGTAATAGAAACCAACGTATCAATTGTCTTGTGTTACATGGCTTATTGACTAAGTACAACAATGCTTGATGATCTGTAAAAAATTTGAACTTATTTGCCAACAAATAATGCCTGAATTTTTTTACTGCGTAAATCATTCCTAATCCTTCTCGTTCTGTAGTGGTGTAATTTCTTTCTGCTACGTTCAACGGTCTGCTTGCGTAAGCTATGGGGAGATCTATATTTCCCTCATTCGTGGGTTGTGCTAACACACATCCTATGGCATAGTTGGATGCATTCACATGTACATGGAATGGCTTACTCCAATCCGGGGTTGTCAATATAGGTGCTGAGCACAAATGTCGTTTAAGTTCATTGAATAAGTTCTCACACTCGTCTATCCATTCAAACTTGGTCAAAAGAGAGTACAGAGGTTTGGCTATGATTGCATACATATGTATGAATCGTCTGTAATAACCACAATGACCCATAAATGCTTGTACCTCTTTTACGTTAGTTGGTCTAGGTAGATCTGCAATTACCTTCACTTTTTCTTCATCCGTAGAGATTCCATTCTTTGACACAATGTGTCCTAGAATTTTGCCTTGTCTGACCATGAAAACTCACTTTTTTGGGTTCAAACAAACCTGATATTCTTGACATTTGTCAAATACTTGCCTTAATTATGGGATATGAGTCTGCCTCATATTCAAATGTGCACATATGTCATCGACATAAACTTCCAAGTTCTTGCATAAGAATTCCTTGAAAACATGGCACATAAGTTGCTGGAAGGTGGCGGGTGCATTTGTGAGCCCAAATGGCATTACACAAAATGCAAATATGCCCCATTCTGTGGCAAAGGCCGTCTTGTGTTGATCTTCAAGAGCAATGGCTACTTGATTATAGCCTGAGAATCCATCAAGAAAGCTGTACATTTCCTTGCCCGCAACTCTTTCCAATAAGTGTTCCGTGATAAGAAGAGGATAACTGTCTCTAATTGTGGTGGAATTAACTTTTTTAAGGTTAATACACACATGCAATCTTCCATTCTTCTTGGGCACTACCACAATGGGGATACCCATTTGGTATGCTTAATTTGGTAAATGAATCTTGCTTCTATCAAACGATGTATTTCTTCTTTAATCTTCACGGCATAGTTATCATTGTACGTGTACGGTTTCTGTTTCATCGGTTTTGCATCTGGAGTCAAAGGGATTCTATGGGAACATATGTCCGAGTCTACTCCTTTCAAGTCTTTGTAACTCTAGGTGAACACATCTCTATATTCGCGCAATAGCGAAACTAACTCTTCCTCTTCTTCATTCGTCAAATCATGCCCTATGTATGTACATTTTTCTTCTTCTCCTTCTATAGTGACTATGATTTTTTTGGTTTTCTCTCGGTTATCATATACTTCTCCAACATTCGCTTTTTTGTTAGGCATTCATACCATGATTCATCTATCTTCTATTTCATACTTCTTGAAGTTCTCCGGTACCTCAAACAAAGATTCTTCTTCCTCTGACGTGATTTCTTTCTTCTTTCTTTTCTTACCTTCACTTGTGGCAGTCACTTGTGTGGTTAACCTCACATCATTCATAAGTTCTTCATGTCTCTGAGGGTGAGTTTCTACTTCATAGAAGTATTCTTCATCTGACGCAAAAGGAGGGTCCATAATAATTGACTCTAGATCAGAGTCACTTGCATCCTCAAATGCATCAGTGCTAGGTTCACATTGTTCGATAACAAAATCACACATGATTGGATCTATTGTGAAGACTGAAATGTCATAGCCATTCTCATCACAGTGGGGTGTCCATTGTTCTTCATTGATGGCTACGTCCATTGTTGCTAAAATTTCTGCCCAACCATGAGGCTCGAATTCTTCGTCTGGAAATACAACAGGTGCGTAAGCTGGGTCCTGAAAGGTTCGCGGATGTTGTTCTAAACCTAAAGTCCTGGCTCCTAGCCGTCCTTCCTCTTGTTTTGCTACTTTACACATCCATAGATGAGTGTCCTCGTGCAACCATGAGGGATCTGATTCCATTGAGTGTACTGATTCTGTTTCCTCTTGTGTCTTATGGATGTTGTTCCATTGTATTGGGGGTACATCTCGATGTGAATAGTCTTTAAGATTGACTTTTGTAGTCACTCCTAAATGTTGCAAGTACAAAGAATTAGTTCCCCAATCTTGTACGATTTGCAATTGACGCATGAATGGTCGTCTTGAAATCATCTCGTAGGCATGATTTTTTGCAAAATCGCAAATGGAAAAAGTATGCTCAAACTCCACACCACAAGTGGTGAGAGATATGCCTTCTAGTAAGTCTAATGGTTTCTCTATGTGTCCATCTACCATTTGTAGCTTCATCCTAGTGGGTCTTAATGCTGGCTTGCCCCAACGTTTCCATAAAGCGGTGGTAGCTATGGCTACTCTTGCTCTTGAATCTAATATGGTTTTTGTGGTATAGCTCTGATGGGTTATTGGAAGATAAGTGTTACTTCCTCTCCTTTGCTTACATCTCCAATCCTTTCTACGGGTATCTCTGGTACCTTCTTGCGTGATCCTATCTATGAGGGTGTAGTGGCAAGCTCAGGGAATTGATTTGCTACATGCTTCCACAATTCTGGTTTAATCTTCACCATAAATTAGCTATATCTGAGTGTTCATTGTTCTTGGCATATATATTTTGATAAAGAGGTGTGCCATGTCAAATGTGAACAATCTACCCATCTTCTTTCCATGAACAAGAACTTTTTCTCTTTTTCCATACTTGAAATCATGTATGAAACATGCATAAATTACTTTCATGTCTTGATCCACAAGCTGACCAACCAAAACTAAATTCTTCCTCTAGAGTGAGGTGACATTGTACTTTGGTGTTCTTTATCACTTCTGTATTTCTAGGGATTACTGATTCTTCATTCCTCACCATTAACATGGGTGCTCTCATGCTAATAGACTTGGCTTCCCAAGGTCCTGTGAACTGAGGTAATTCTTGCAAAGAATTAGATTCAAAACCTGTGTGTTCGCTCAGTTGCTCTTCCTCTAAATCATCGTAGATAGATGGAATGTCTTGGGGAAATTGTTCCTGCAAGTCATGTATTTCTAGAATAGGAGGATGGGTTCCTTGTTCTTTTCTCCACTTCTCTTCTTGGATTTCTCTTAGAAATTCATATGACTACTTATGTATGGAAGACAAATTGTCTCCATCTTGTGTATTTGGTACTTAAGACAGGGATGGTGCATTCTTTTCTTGTGCCTCACAGTCATCTTGATTCCTATGCAGATTCTTTTTCTCCTTACTTTCGATCAAGTATTCTAACCTCTCCATTAGTCCTTGAAAGTGCAGTTCAAGTTTTGCCATGTTATTCCAATTGAGATATCGTGAGGATTCAAACATAGTTTGTGTTAATTCTACCATCTTCATGCAAATCTTAGTTCTTTCGATTTCTAAATCTTCTTGTGGGCAATTCTTACTCATTTCTGCTATTTGGGGCCCTTCCTTTAATCTAGCTTGATATGCACGAAACATCATGTCTAGGTTTTTTGGTATAGGTTCCGCTAGAACTCATCCTGATCTCTGAGCCAGGTTCTCTTGATTTGATTCTTGCGAAGTCAATTCTAGGATTTTTGCTCTTGATTCCTTCAAACTTCCTTCCAACTCAATTATCTCTTTACTCCACTTTCTCTTGATTCTTTCCCTTGATTCTTTCCAAGATTTTGTCTTTTTATTGCTAGATTCTCCAACTTCGCTGGTTTCAGCTATTTTCTCAGCATTAAGCTGCCGATTCTGTAAGAGCACCTGAGCTCTTGTTATAGCTTGGATAGGCACGTATGTAGGGTTGGATCCATCTGCGTTATGTATAATACCTATCACATTGATCGGTGTCACTTTTGAAGCATTCATAGGGTTCTTGGGACAATCTCTTATGATATGCTCTTTACCACAATCGGCACAAAGGCCTTGTATGTTATAATATTGTGACTGTCCTGCTATCGGAGGATGTGGACAATCCTTTATGAAATGATCTCCTTGGCACCTAAAGCATGGTCCTCTAGAGCCTTGTGGTCTTTGATGTATTAGTTGGGGTCGTGGATTAGGGTTGGTATACATCACGTTAGCGTAGTCGGTCTTCCAACTGGGTTCCAATGGTGGACCATCGTACTGATATGGTTCCACGTGTTCTGGTGACTCTATGTAATACGCAGGTGGACTATCTACATGAGTAGAGTCAAAACTGTTAGAGTTAAGTTCACTTTCTGTGATCAGGGGTGATGAAGGCACTAAAGCCCTATTGAGGTTTTCTTCTGCAACAGCGTATTTGACTGAGATGACATTCGCTGGTGGGGATGGATGCTGAGCTAAAACATGTTGAGGTATCTATTGAGCTTGATAAGGGTAGTTTTGAGGAGGCCTATAGTAATGAGGCTGGGTATTGTATTGACCTTGATACCTACCTGGTTGCGCGTATGCTTGAGGGTAGTTCTGCCTCACTGCTTGTTTATTGTATGGGCAGTCTTGAGCCGTATGATTTGTGTACCTTCTCTCAATCGTACAGTACTGGCCACTAGGGTTGGCTTGCAGTTGTGTTGCATTGGGACACACATTTGCCATATGATCACCACCACAGGTGTAACAACGCTTGTTTGTTGTCAACCTAGGCATCTGTTTACTAGAAACTCCTAGTTTCTAGGCCAATTTTTCGGCTAGGTCCTCTATCGAGCTAGACAACCTTGAGGATGCTAGAGATGAACCATCTGAATCCTTATTGACCTTTGAGAGTTCCAACTCGTCTCCAAGGTTTTCCTCAATGTCTATACAAATTCTTACACATTGCTCTAGCGTTTTGGGTTCCTTGAAGTACACATCGGAGCGTAGTTTAGAGCTCAAGAGGCCATCTAAAAACAATGACACTTGCTTGGCATGTGAGGGTAACTCTAGCATCAGACATCTCTGTTGGAGCAAGTCTATGACAAGCCTAAGTATTGGCTTGAGTCTCACAAAGTCTTAGAAGAAGCTTTGAAAAGAAGACTATGTAAAGTTCACTTGTGAATTACCTCTTGTAACTTTTGAAGAGTTTACTTAATGTAAAAGTAAGAGAATCTTAAGTGGTTGAGTCCACTTGATCAAGAATGGAAAGAGGAGCCATGAATTCATGATTTGTGGTAGGTAGAGAATCAAATCAATCATTGATTGATTGGAGAGTGATTGAGGGAAGTTAGTCTCCCAAACTCAACTATAAATAGATGGCAGTTTTAGTCGTGGTTAGAGAGACCTATGTGAAGACCTCCAAGAGCTGAGCTTTATGCCATATCAAGGTGTGATTGCAAGGCACACATATGTATCAGTAAGTCATTGTATTGTACAAGCAATATACTTTCATTTTCATGATTATTTGAGTTCATCTTTCCATGTTCTTGTGAAGTGTACTACTCACTGCCATTACTCTCAGTTTTCTTAGTCAGCTTGCAGAGATGTTTTCTCTGATCTTGGTGCATCATTTTCAGTGATTTAACTTGGTAAAGTTAGATCTATAAGTCTACTATATGCTCACAAATTTTCATGTCATTTGGATGTTGCAATCTTCAGTTATGTTCATTTGAAGTCAATAGGGTTTGTTCATCTTCACTTCTCTGTCAGGTACCCGACTTTTTCATTCATCTTGTCAGAGCCATTTCTCAGTGGTTACTTATCCAAATTCAGTGATTTAAAGCTTGTTGGATTCAACTTACTGTCTAGTATAACCATACAAATTTTCAGAATCATTGGATTTCTACAGTTTGAGTTATGTTGATTTTGCTGCTCATTGGTCTATTTCTATAGTAGCCCATGAAAATCGGGATGATGTCATCACTTGTTAAAACTCATTCTCAGTGTGTGGTTCATTATTTTTGATGAGATTACTCTTGAAAGTTAGCTCTTTAAGTTGCCTAGACTTCCTCAAGAGGAATTGAACTAATTACTGCTGTGCTCAGAGAATTATGTAAAACACTAGACATGTGTATATGAACCAAGAATAGCAAGTTTTCACCTCTAGGCTAACTCCAACTTATCTGTTTTGGTCTATCTTTTTGAGAGTGATCTTCCAAGGTACATAGGGTGTCTAATACATCCATTGGCAAGCTAAAAGGGCCCACCATATATTCCTGGAGTTCATTTGGCTGGTGTAGATCAAGGATTTTGCAACACCTCTTCATCTTCAAGCACATACCTATCCATCTCTTCACAATCTCTCCACATATTGTCTAAACCTACGTCCTACAAGTCTAACTGTCTCTTGTCGAGTCTGTTTGAAGCCATGAATCAACGAAGATGTATCATGCCTGATTCCACTTTTAGAGAATTCAATAATGAATGACTCTAACAAGTGATGGATGTCTCTAAATTGCCTCTATTGCAATGGTTGAAACCAAGTTAAAGCCGTATTCTTTAATGTTAGTCCAAATGCATTGTATTGCGTGAACATGTCTTCTACTTGCTCTGCTCTTAGAACTTGCTTAAATTCCGCAACAGGTCATAGGGATCTCCTATCCCATCGAAGTAGTTTTTCATGGACTTTACGAATTGAGTGGGTCTCAGTATTCTTGTGTGTTCACATGGTCTTGGTAGAGGAAAATAATCTCCACCACCTGGTACTCTAGGTTCCCTTTGTCTTTCCACTCTATTTGTGTCTATGGTTGTTCTATCCCTCCCTATAGGATGAGTCAAACTTACTTCTGGTCTTTCTTTGTTCTTTTCTCTTTGATTTCCATGGGCTGAAGATGTTCCAGCACCTTGATAGCTCGTGTTTACATTTGTTCGAGATGGAGGGAAGACTAAATCACCTCTCCATGTATAGGTATTTCTAGCATGATCTGGTACTACAAATACTCTTTCTGAAGTTCCATCCAGGTATACACCTTTCCAGGTGTATCTGGGTCCTTGAACTCGTAAATCATGATGGAGCCTACCTCACTAGGTTGTTCCACTCTGTATCTCCAAAATGCTTCATCTGTCTCTTTATTCACAAACAACTCTATGCTTCTATTATCCTGAGGGATCCATTCTGGGATTAGTACTCTTGTCAATACAGATTTCCCTCTAGGTGTCCTAGGTTCTTCTCCTACTGGTCCTTTTCCTTGGGTTCTCGCTTCCGTCTCTAACTGAATTACACCAAACTCATTGGTATTATTTGGCTGAGTACTTATGATGTACATTGTTCCTTCTTTGTCTATGTACACGTCTCTCTCAAATTTCACCACTGGACGTTCCAATCCAATGGGTTGATCAGGATTGTGCATTTGCACCACTTGTCTTTGCAAACCATCCTCATAGATGCGAGCACCTAAGTGGTTGGTTTGGAGAAATTCTAATTGAGTCCTATTGGGTCCTTCGGGTCTTTCTAAATATGCTATGTTTGACCCTCCTTCTGGTATTTCCGTGCTAAAAGCCCTTTCTGATTCACTCGTATCTGAGCTCAACTTGTAAGGGTAGCTATTCAATTGTTGTGCCCACGAACATGCAGTAGTTCCTACACTTGCTTCTGATGATCAAAGGCTTCGTCGGCCTAACTTACCTATATGCTTGTCCGATCTAAGGTTCATGAATTTACTTCATAGCACTTCTGATCGTCAATGGTTCTTTGTTCTTACTTACTTGATTCTTTTTAAATTCCTTTAGATTCTTTTCTTGATGTATGCATCAGAAATCGACTTTCTGTGGTACTTTTGAGTTCTCGCTCCGCCAGACTTTAATTCTTTCCTTTAGGTTTCCATATCGCACACCTTTACTTTAATCTTGGACTTGAAGAATTAGGTCTCTTGAACTTGATCGTTCTTATCGTCTTTAATCCACAATGCTAAATGTTTAACCTAAGCTAATAATTGACTGAGGGGGTTGAGTATTCTTCCAACCTCAAGACAGCTGCTTTGACTGCTCTGATGCCCAAGAAGTTGCACTTCCCAAGCCCTGCGTTCTTCACTGCCTTGCTTTGCTTGCCCTTGATAGCCCTTGCTAGACCTGTAAAAATTCAATTTTTAGACCACTCTTTATTTGGATGTTCGAGCACTTGAATATATACACCTTTTAAGTCCTTTCTCCTTGGCCCAAATTTTTTAATGCCCCCTGGCTTTTTTAGTCCCACGCTAGGTCAACCTCAAATTATCTTACCTAGAAAAACAACATCTTCTTAAAAAAAAATAGTTGAGCTCATGTAGTACTGGTAAAGAGCTTTCTAAGGAGCTATAAAGCTCAAAAAACGGACTTCGGATGAAAAACATATGAGCGTTCAGGCCCTCGGGGGTGAAAACTGACAATTAGGTTTTTCCTCAAATATGAGCTAAGGGGTCTCCTATGAGCTTAATGATCCAAAGATTTGCTTGAAATAGCCCCAAAATAGCCCAAAAAATGAAACCCTAAAATTGGCGTTTGAGGTGAACAATCGCGATGGCCTAGGACTGTCGCGATGGCTCATGTGAACCGTCGCAATGGTCCGAAGGAGCGAGGCATCCTGATGGTCTGAAATGAACAATCGTGATGGTTTGAAATGAACAATCACGATGGTCTAAAATGAACAATCGCGATGGTGTCGGTCAACGGTCAACGTAACAATCGCGATGGCATGAGCCCGTCGTGATGGTCACGAGGCATGATGGCTTGAGCCAATCGCGATGGTTCAAATTGTGAGGCATCAAGATGGCATACCTGGTATCGTCGTGATGGTCTGGTTTGACACGTGGCAACATCGGAACGATGGCATGAGCCAATCACGATGGCATGGGGATGACGGGATCGTCGCGATGGTCAGTGACCATCGTGATGGCCCAAGTGAACCGTCGCAATGGTGTGAGACCGTCGCGATGGTCCGGCCGAGCCGTCACGATGGTGTGACACAATCGCGATGGCATGAGCCAATTGTGATGGTCCACCAAATCACTGATTTTCAAAATGCAACCTTGGATTCCTATGTGTGCAAGGGTTGCCTATACGGTGGTGAACTCGCTTACCTCAAATTTTGAGTTTGGCAGACCATCGCGATGGTCTGACACAAACGGAAAATTTCTGATAGAAAGTGATTCTTTTACCTTTGGAAGCTTTTCTGATGCTCTCGAGCACTATACCTACAAGAAAACTCAAAAACACCAAAGCACATACAAGCACAAAAGCTCTCTCTCTCTCTCTCATGCATGCACAAATGATGGGAAATGAGGAGAATGGGTGGATATGGTGAATTATCTGATTTTTTTGGAGTGGAAGAAGATGATGCGGTGGTGAAGGAGTGTAGGGGAGGTGAAAGACACAAAAACTAAGTAAAAACAACAATAAAAACTGAAATTTTTACCTTCCAACACTACTTCTTGCTATACTCTTACCATCACACATTCGTCCTAGATTCGATCCCCGACAACGGTGCCAAATTTGGTGTTTCTCTAGCACAATGGTGAGAACCACGTTAAGAAGCTCCACCTCCTTAATGTCAATCCGCAGAAGAGATAGGAGTGATATGAAGATCGTGAATGTGAGATGTAGTGAGAGTGAAGGTGAGAAGCATAGAGATGCACACACACATACACACACATGAAGAGACAAGCAAGACACAATGCAAGGTAGGAAAATAGACTCTATTACTCAAGATCTCAATTACAAGCTCAAAATAGCTCTAAGCTCTCTCTACTCATACAAGCTAACCTCAAAAATGAGCTCTCTAGCTCTTTTTATAGATTCTAGATTAGTTTTGATGGGTTTCACATATAGTGACATGCATAGTTAAAAAATAGGTTTTAGGTGCTATTTGAAGGGGTAAACGGTGTTTAAAAATAACCAAAATCTGTAGGCTTGTTTTACCTAAGCTCCTCAAGCTCGAGGACTCCTCCACTTGCACAAAATGGAGCATATAACTACAAAAGGGGTTTTTCTATGTTACATACGGTACAAAAGTGATGAAAATCACTATTGGAGGTTTTTGAAAAGCATTTTGAAATATATTTGTTTGAAACATGATTCCACTGGCTCCCCACTACTTCATTGTGCTCTATCTTTACATGCTTCCTTGACGTCTATGCCTCTGGCTACTGCCAATTGAGGGCATGAAAGTGTTTGTGTGCTTGCTATTTTTGCATGTTTGTAAGTGTTTCCTATAGGAAATGACTTCAGTATCAGCTCTAGTAGCATCATTTGGTATGTCATACTTTGTGTGTGGCTCAAGATGACCACTTTGCCTATCAGAACACATAGAAAAAGTTGATATTTTTGTTTTGCATCGTATGCACAATAGAAACCCATGATAGACACCATCTATTGTGACAAATAAAATAGAATAAAAACAAACTAAGTTTGAGAAACCCTAATTAAGTCAAGTCAAAGAGATAAGTCGAGTTAATTGTGATAATCATAAGTAAACAAACATAATCGAGCAATCAAATGTGAAACATCAACAAATGTAAATTACTCTTGATGATGAGGCAAGAAAAACAAGATTTATACCAAAAGAAGTTAAAAAATAAGTAAGTGACACATCAAGGAACCTTACAACGTGTTTGTACTATAAATTCTAGGAAAGTAAGGGGATCAATTAATGAACATGAGATCAAGTAGACACATAAGAAAGAATGATAGACAAAGCATCAGATCATTTGAAGCTAGTGTCAATAATCGGCTAGGTCTTGGGCTCTATAGTTGACTGATCATCCCTATGCAATAAGCTAAAAGTCTATTGATTTGGAGATGTCTTTCAACATGGAGAGACCTATCGATATTTCAAGGTTGGCACACCTAGAGACCCCAGAAGGCCCCTATAAGACTCAACTTGAATATGCCCACATCTATGAGAATGGTTTAAGGAGATTGGTGATCCAACTTAGGAATTGAAATTACCGCTTTGGAATTGATCATCTTGTGGTCAAATTCAAAGAAGATTCCTACATAGATAAACAAGGAACTATGATGTGGTAACCAACTTACTTGATAGGACGGATGAAGATGCATCACACCTGAGTCTAAACTAGGAGATCTTCATCATGAGAGAAAATAAAGGAAACCTACAACTCTTAGAGAAAAAGCAATCCGTACAAGGATCATAACTCTCGAATTGATCCCTCAAGACAAAACCAACATAGATCTCTTCATTAACAAATAAATTAATGAAGATTTTTGAAGGTTCAAACATGAAAAACCTAGCAATGTATATGGAATTATCATACATGAGTTTGATGACGTTGATGTTCTAAGAAAATTTACCTACTTGGAAAACACTTTGAAAAAGATGTTTGTGGTTATAGAGCATAGTAGACACACATACACTTGGAAGGGTGAATAGATTTTCCCCTCAGACACATCTACTAACCCTCATAGCCAGAATGATGCAGGATCTTCTCATGTCCTAGGAAAGAAAAAAGAGAAGTCCAAGGAGAAACTAGAAGTAAGTTTTGTACACACCCTAGGAAGAGTAAGATCATGGCAAATCACATATAAAACATAATGAGAAAGAGATAGAGGGCATAGGAATGAGAGAGACATGGATACTTTCTTTTTCCAAGAGCAATAGAGCATCCTATAAGCTTGAGACCTACTCAGTTAGTGAAACCCATGAAAAATTATTTTGATGGCCTGCGATATTTGTATGATCATATGGCGGAATTCAAGAAACTATTGAGAGTAGAATAAGTTAAGGATTTTTTCACTTAATACAAAGATTTTGGGTAAACTTTGAAGAACACAGAAATAATATGGTTTCAACCATTGCAACAAGATCAATTTTGGAATATCACTCAGTTGCTAGACACTTTGAATTTATAGTTCTCTAAAAGTGGGATCAGACACAACACATCATCTATGATCCATAGTTTCAGACGGACACCAAAGGAAATTGTTAGGTTAACAAGATATAGGTTCATGCATTACATTGCAAGATGCCCCATCCTTCAATTACCTACATAGGCTAAAAAAGATTCCCTATTCTTAGATGGTCTATTACACACAAAGTTAAGGTCTATGTCTACTTGAAAGATCCTCATACCTTGCAACAATGCCTAAGGATGTGTATTGATATCTAGGAAAACTTGGATGATGAACTAGAACTTTTTAGACTCTACAAGGATTCAAATTCTTCCAGTAGTATCACATCCAAACTCACGATGTCAATAGAGAATGGGAAGCACAAGTATCTCAAAAGTTAAGAGTCCATAATAGGTAAGCTTTAAGAGTGATCACAATGAAGTGATGCTACACTTGTGGAGGTGATCAATGTGCAATGTATGCCCAGGTGCACACACAAAATACAGGGAACCTAAATGCCCAATATTGCATGACAGAGAGAAAATACACAAACCATTTGGCACTGGATTGCCCCTATGACAAACAATTAGTTAGGCAAAACTACTAGCAACCATACAATAGCTAGGTAGATATCAAAACTATTATCAACAACAACCACATTAGAGGCCATAACAACAAGACCAACCAAAATATTAGGCACCACCTAGGCCACAACCAGCATTAGGGGAACAACCACTAATATTCTTCAAGTACGCGGTGGCACAAGATAATCTAAGCAGGGTGTTAGTGGCATCATCTCCATTGATCTCAAAAAATGATCCTAATGCTCAAATGGAGGTAGCCCTTCAACTTATTACATTGAATCACCAGAGCATAATAAAGGTTATAAATATGATGCACCATTAATGGAATCTAGTTAGGAGTCTAAATATACATAGTTAATGTGCACGAACCCCACAAATAGACCTCAATTGGGAGAATATAAGCCTCAAGGACCTAGAGAACCATGTTATAGATGCCAAGGAGATCACGGTATTTGTGAATGTCCACTTCCCCCAATAAGGAAACCTCATTTTATAATGATTCAAGGTTTTTGTTTTGATTGTGGGAAGGAACAACTCCTTAGATATTCTCCTAAGAACCCAACCAATACTCAAAAGATACCCTAATCAACTTAATTGGCTTAGTGTTAGAACCCAAAGGAAGTGTGGCTTATATTGACCCTCTTCAGGTAGTCACTAGAGCACAAGCCCTACAAAAGACTCTAGACATGGAACAAGAAAAGAAATTAAAGGCCAGTGAATCAAAAGGCACATGCAAAAAGAGAACTGGGACTTGGAAAGATAACCGTGAATGGATGAAAAGACAATGGGCTAGAAAATTGAGTGAAGTAGAAGAAAGCCTTAGAGACACAAAAAGAAAAATTGGAGAATGCTCACCTCAAAACCTGTAATAAAGTAAGTCTATGATCCAAGGGTCTGGCCAGTTCAGACAGATCTGAAATCGAACAACGTTTGGTCATCCGTGTGTATGACCAAAGATCTCGAGTTTAGACTTACTAGGAGGTCTTGTGCTCTTGTGAACAAGTGATCCACTTAGCTTAGTGGTTAAGTCTCGACGTGAAGGAGGAGGTCTTGGGTTCAATCCCCATGGGAGACATGGGGAGAGTATTTTGCCCAAAGAGATCTAGAGCCTTCTAGAAGCATCCACTTGAGTTAACTCGAGTTAACTGGGACACTTGGCGCACATGAAGTTACATGGCTGACACTTGGATGGTTAGTATCCACCTGCCCAAGAAGGCAGTCCCCTGGAGAGAGCTATATATAGAGGCATTTGGTTGGGAGGAGAGTCATCTCTCAAGCATGTGGTGGTTGTAAACTTTGTTCTCTTACATTGGTATCAGAGCCATTCTCCATAGCTCTCTCTTTCATCATCTTGCTCGTGAATCCTTGGCGTGCATACATCTCTGTTCCGAATTCTCCTCCCGGCTGTCTAGGGATGCATACCGCTATCATCCTCATGGCTTAGTTTATAAGCAAAGAGAGTACCAAAAGATCATCTCTTCTGTGAGCGAGAGGATTCGAACCCTCGTCACCCCCTTCAGAGGACGCTCGCCTAACCAAAGAGCCCACGGGCGTTGACGACATGCGACAGGATTCGAACCTTGGTCCATAGTTTGAGAGAGCATTCCTCTATCCAAGACGACTGAGCGCCCTTCGTCTCGTGATGGAGAAACTTTACTTTCAATCGGGCACTGCCGAAGGTCTCAGTTGAGCTAAAAAGGAACCTGTAGGCCCGCAGGTGATCGATCACAGAACCTCTGTGTTGAAGCGCGTCCATATATCCAAAAAGCCACAGACGCTGACATAATATTCAAGGAACCTGTATCATTATGCTGGGTTAGCGCTGAAGCTGACGCGGTCCAAAAGAGCTGAAGTTACATCAAGAGGGCACCGGGTCGATCCCGCGACATTGCAGAGAGAATTTTTGCCCAAAGAGATCTAGAGCCTTCTAGAAGCATCCACTTGAGTTAACTCGAGTTAACTGGGACACTTGGCGCACATGAAGTTACATGGCTGACACTTGGATGGTTAGTATCCACCTGCCCAAGAAGGTAGTCCCCTGGAGAGAGCTATATATAGAGGCATTTGGTTGGGAGGAGAGTCATCTCTCAAGCATGTGGTGGTCGTAATCTTTGTTCTCTTACAAAACCCCTCACATATAGACCCTTCATTAAACCAACCACTTCACACCACACCATCCATTCCACTTCAACTCCAAGCAAGATCGTTCTTAGCATATTCTACTCCAAAAGGCTTGGACATGATGTTCAAAGCCTAGAAGACTCGAGTAGAAATAGCTCAAGCAATGTTTGACACAACCATTTTTTCAATAAGAAAAACTTAGTGAAACATGGACTACATTTTGAATGACTATTGGAGAGATTAGAGAAGTTGGTGGTTAAACCACAAAATTTAATAATACCAAAGGCTCAAGATAGTGGAAATGAGAGAAAAATCATACCCCCATAGGAAGCTTATGTTCCTAGCGCCACAAGTGATGGAGTCCCTTCCTTTATAAATCAATACTCCCAATAGTTCTCAAGGGAAATACAAGAGGAGAAATGGGTAGAGGAGAGAGAGGATCCTCCTCCTATTCAAGAAGTAGATAATCTTCAAGAGCAATGTCCTCATGACATTCCATCTATTTACGAAGAATAGGAAGATGTACATTCAAGTGAATGATTAGACTTTGAATCCAGTTCCTTTTCAAGAATTGCATCACTTCACAAGCCCTTGAGAATCAAAGTCTATTCAAATGAGAGCTCCCACAATCATGATTAGAAATGAAGAATCACATCTACCTAGGAACATGGAAGTATTTAAAAGCACTGAAGTGCAATGCTATCACACTTTAGAAGAGCTACTCAAGGTCAAACCCGAGTTATGGAAGCACATAGCAAACCAATCACCAATAGTTGCTGATTTCCACTCTCAAGTAGGATCATAAAGAAAGGTTTTAAAAGTACCCATAGACAAGATATGTGATATGAGTGAAGGAGAAGAAGGAAAAATTATCTCCTTATCATGTATCAAGGATACACAACAAAAGCTATCCTAGACTCTGGAGTAGATTTTGCCATTGTCACCACTTCCTTATGGAAACATTGGACTAAGCTAGCTTTAAGGCTGATTAGAATGAAGTTGTGAGTGGTAGATAAGAAAATCCACTAGGATTGTTAGAAGGAATCAATTTCACTACATGTGGTGTAGAGTTTGAGCACACATTTGCTATATGCAAATGAAAAAAGAATCATGTCTATGAGATGATTATTGATAGGACCTTTATGAGACAATTGCAAATAGTGCAGGATTGGGGAACCAATTCCTTTTACTTACAACATTTAGGGGTAACTACCAAGGTCAACTTCAAAGATTATTCACATAGAGATGTATTGCCCTCCGTTGGAACACTATCCATAGAACATTAGAAGATGATAAATCGGTGCACCCCATAAGCTCAGATCCTTCATGGATGCACAAGAATACACATTTATGGATGTGTAAAGCTGCAGTACAAGAGGAAAAAGGCTAGAAGCTAAGAACACAAGTGCCAAAAAAAACCATAGATCACTTCAAGACCAAGCCTATGCACCTATGATCTTTCTAGACAAAGAGTTTGAACCCCACAGTTGGGCAAAAATCTTAGCGACGATGAACATAGCGGTAATTGAAGAAAAATGGACCCCCATTGTGATGAAGATGGCTATGAAATTTCAATATTCATGTGGGAACCCATATTAGATGAATGTGGTCCTAGTATAGAGGTACTAGAAGAAATGAGTGATGAGGACTTCGAAGCCATCATTATGGATTCCTTTTGTGCCTCAGAAGAAGAGTACCTATACTTGGTAGAAGCAAAGAATCAAGAACTACAAGAGTGCAAAAATGATGTAATGCTAACTAGGCAGACACATATGCAAAGTAAGAAAAATAAACAAAAGAAGAATTCCCCCACAGAAGAATATCCCTCTTTGAAGTCCGTGATAATTTAAAGAAATACAAGATAGAGGATAGAAAAATAATGGTCAGAATGACAAAGCAAAAAGCTCTCATGGGAGAAGCATATGACAATAAAGACCAAACCAAGAAGGTTGTAGTGACAATTGAAGATGGAGAAGAAATATGCACATACATAAGACATGACCTAAGCCAGGAAGAAGAGCATGAATTGATCATCTAATAAGAGAGTTCAAGGATGTATTTGCTTGGAATTACAAAGACTTGAAAGTTGTGGATCCAAACATCTATTCACATAGGATCCCCATGACTTTAGAAGCCAAGCCAACAAAGTAGAAGCCATACATGGATAATGACACTTATGCAACAAAGATAAAAGAAGAGATAGATAGGTTGGTAGAAGCTAGATTTATTTATGAGATTGAGCATACAGAATGGATATCCCCCATTGTTGTTGTTTCCAAGAAGAGTGGGAAGTTACATGTATGTATTAACTTGAAGAAAGTTAATGCTGCCTCAATAAGAGATAGTTATCTGCTTTCTATCACTGAAAATTGATTGGAATGTGTAGTGGGCAAAGAAGTTTATAGCTTTCTTGACATATTTTCAAGTTACAATCAAGTAGCCATTGCCCTATAAAATCAACACAAGATGGACTTTGCCATAGAATGGGGAATGTTTAAATTTTGTGTGATGTCATTTGAATTAAAAAATGCACCTGTTACATTCCAAAGGCTCATGTGACATTTGTTCAAGGACTTTTGAGGAAGAACTTAGAGGTTTATCTGGATGACTTTTGTGCTCATTCCTAAATAAGACAGACTCACATCCCAAACCTCAGGAAATTTTTTGACAAATGTTGAGAATATCAATTGTGCTTGAACCTAGGAAAATGCATTTTCATGGTCACTCAAGGCAAGATCTTAGGTCATATCGTGTCAAAGAATGGGATATCAATTGATATGGTGAGAGCAATAATTGAGTTATCAAGACCTAAGATAATCAAGAAAGTACAAGCTTTAATGGGTCATTATGGATACTATCGATGCTTTATCCACATGCATGCAATTATTGCAAGCCTCTATACAACCTCTTGACTAACTTTGAGTGAAATGAAGAATGCAAGAAATCATTTATAGGGCTAAAACAACAATTGCGTTCATCCCCTATCTTGACAATGCCAAATTGGAATACACCATTCCATGTTCATGTGGACGATTCCAATTTTGCCATTGGATGCATTCTAGCTTAACTAAGAGGTGAAGAAACATTGATCTTTCCATAGCTTATGCAAGTAGGCAATTGAATGTAGTAGAGAGGAATTACACAACCACTGAACAAGAAGGCTTAGGCATGGTCTATACAGTAAAAAATTTTAGACATTATTTCCTTGCAAATAAGTTTGAATTCTTTAGAGAACATCAAGCCTTGTTACACTTAGTGAAAAACCTTGCAATACTTGCAGGTTAGTAAGTTGGTTTCTCTTATTAATGGAGTACGAATGAAGTAGTTGTTAGGAAAGGTAAGATTCACCTTTGGGCAGATCACCTTTCATGACTTACTTCAGGAGAATCACTGCAAGGTGTGTCAGAAGAACTTCTTGATGCTTACTTGTTCAACCTAGAAGTGTTTTGAAACTAGGCTAAACATCTGGTGCCCATTCTCGCATTCAGACCCAATAACCCTATGGTTAGGATGAAAGATGAAGAAGTTGTCCAATCATAGAGATATCACATACTTGTAGGGAGTATCTACAAGTAGAATGATCAAAGAATCTTATCTTGTTGTATGGATGAAGAAGAGTATGACAAATGGTTGCAATTAGAATATGTAGGTGCATTGGGGCAACACAATTCAAAACACAAAACCCTTCAGACATTGAAGACATTAAGTTTATATTGTCCAACAATTGAAGTAGATGTCTATAGGTTGCTCAAGGATTTCCCATCCTATATTAGCAAACCCCTAGTTGAACATCCCACTCTATACCAAGTGTCTCTAATATCAAATTGGAGCACTCCTCTAATTGGCTTTCTAAGGATAAAAACATTTCCATAGGATATGACTTTAGCACAATGAAGGAGTCTAGAGCAGGAAGCTCAAGAATATATGCTCATTGGTGATAATTTGTATAAGTGTAGAAGAGACACATATCCAAAGCTATGCATACATGAAAGAAAGTACTTGAAAATATTAGAAACTGCACACAAAGGTGTTGAAACTTTGGACCTAATTGAGTGATCAAGGCTATACTATTTTCAAGTCTTTGGTGGCCCACTCTTCATATGGATGCACATACCTATGTGAATAGGTGTGACAAATGTCCACAAACTCAATATCCTATATGTAAGGATGAGATGCCATTGAGACCCATGATGGAAGGACGTGCATTCTCTCAGTGGGCTATAGAATTTGTAGGTCATATCAACCCCCCAACCAAAATCTCCCAAGTTGAATACATAATTATAGCAATTGATTATCTTGCCAAATGGGTAGTCGTAAAAGCCACTAGGAAAAACAATGCATAGATGACGAAAAAGTTTTTGTTTGAGAATGTATTCACAAGATATGGATTGCCAATAGAGTTCGTGAGCGATCAATGAACACACTTCTTGAATGAGGTAATTGAATATCTCTTACAAGATTTCATGGTGATTCACAAAAGTTCAACACCATATCATCCATGGGTAAATGTACAAGCACATAGCACTAATAAGATCATATGTGGGCAGACAACCATTCATTTTGGTTGAACTAGGACATGGCATAATGATTAGGACTATTAAAGTCATGATTGATTCAAGTGTTGCTACTAGTGCCATTAGGTATTCTTGCTCTCAAGATGTGAACCTGCATATGAATCCGATTGAGGCTTACCTCATAGGGTTAGGAGGTGTGGAAACCCCTTGCATGGGTGAGGTGGAAGTTCCCATTTCGATCCAAGATGTCTCTATGATAGTGAATTACTAGTATGCCATGATGAAGACCTCACTAAGACTTTAATCTTGGGTCAATACTAGATCTATGATCATGTGATCAACTTAAACCTTAGAAATCATGTTCTTTAGGTTTGGGTAAGAGAACAACTCATTACAATAGAACTAGAAGGTAAGACCAATGATCTTGATTCAACTTGGGCTCTTAGTTTTTGTAAGTCTAACGTTGAAGCAAAAGATGTTGTATGTGCCACCACATTTGTTGTGCTAAAGATTTCCCACTATGATGAACAAATTAAGCAACCTATGAAACTCCCTTCTTTTCCAAAGATGATTGTTGTTTCGACTACTCAAACAAGGAGGTGTGCAAAGAAGCCACAACAAAATGGTGAACTAAGAAGACCAACGAGGCCATGGAGAAATAAACATGTTTCAAGAAGGAAGAAGATTTGGGTGCAGAAGGTTGAGCAAGCAATGGCTCCATCAAACTCAATGCAATCAATAACCCGACAAGGGAGGCTCTACCAAATTTACTTTAAACATCACCATTTAGAGTTTTTGACTTCAAAATCATAGCTAAGAAGAAAGTTCACAATAATCTATTGGGGTTTGAGGTCTAAGGAAGCACATGAATAGCATAAGGAAGAAGAAGAATTGTAGAGAACGACACAACATAGAATGTATTACCAAGTGAATTTACAATAGACAAATGACTCATAAAAGATATAGGCATATATACAAGCCGAGGGAAAAAAACCTCCTAAAGAGGGAAAAAACGTATCCCATAAATCCTAAGTGCACCCACACGCATGCATGAAGCAAAAACCATTGGTGGAGACATGAGTGTCATAGTAAGTAGGCCATTTTGAGTTAGAAAAAGCATGTAAAGCTAGCAAAAATGACCCCCCCTTTCATATAAAACAATTCAACCAAGAAAATAGCATTCAAGTAGTGAAAGATGCACTTAACCACCTGCAAATGCTTGAAACCTGGGAAATGCATAAAACTACCCATCTGTAAGATAGTTAACTGAATATCAGGTTGATTTATGCATAAGTAAATCAAGCATTCAATTGCTTGTTGACAAAGAAACAACATTAAATGCATCTCTAACATCATGAACACTCAATTGTAAAATTGTTTGCATGGGACTTGCAATAGCTTTGTAATCTTCAAGGACAAAACACTACAAAAATGTGTCAATTTATGACACAAAGTTTTTCCTTCATCAACTTGCACAAATTGAATGCTCAAATAATGATGCAAATGCCCCAAATTAGACATCCCAAAAGAAGCATGCAAGTCAACCTTAAATTCAACAATATGGTTTTCATTAGGAATAATGAGGAGCATATTATTGACATACAAGAATAATCAAAGGTACATCATATGCATGCTTAAGATATAAGTTCCTCTTAGTTACCTTGTTCTCAAAACAAAATGCTAGTGAATAGGCATGTATTTTTCACATTCCCAATGCGTGGTGCTCACTTCAAGACATATTATGCCTTTTTCAACATGTACGCCTTGCTTTCATGCCTTTTCTTCACAAAAACATGAGGCTGAAATACATACACATCTTCATGTAAATCACCATTCAAAAATCCAATTTTAATGTCCAAGTGATGTACATTCGATCCATGATGAGCTGTAAGTGCATGAATGCTATGTCATTCGGCATGTCGTAACAAAGGTCTCATCAAAATCAGTGTGTCTCTCTTGAGCATAACCTTTGGCAACAAGCCTAGCCTTATACCTATCAATTGTTCCATTAGGCTTATATTTTAGCTTATATACCCATTTAGTGTCAATGTCATTTTTTTGTGGAGGCAAGTCACATAAAGACCAACTATCATGATTCATAATAGAATCATATCCTAATTGGATAGGAACCATCCAATATTTTGAATTATGTTCTTCATCAAAAAAAACATTATCATTCTCATCACAAAGACTACAAATATTCATTGTATAAGAATCTGAATCAAAGGAAGCACTATGAGAGCTTGAATGAGTACGATATGACAGATAGAGGTGCATCTAATTTGCTATCTCTTATAAGTTTTCACTAGCCATCTAAGCATAGTTTTTGCCTCTTTTATGTCAGCCCTCTCATCAACAAGTGCATCATATAGATCTGCATAAAAAATGGAATGATCTGCATCATCATTTGAAACCTATAAAGGATGAGAAATTACCTCATTTAGACCAACACTTGATTGTCCAATAGTAAAAAGAGGCACCATCCATTATTAGCTTTCCACCGAACCACTGGAAAAGGAATGGAACTAAACAAAACTTAGGCGACATCCTTTGACCTAACTAATGTCTCCTTGGTACATGAAAGTAAGGGTTGAATTGCATCTTCCACAAAAATAACATCATAGCTAACCAGAATGCATTTACTATATGGATGATACATGATGTACGTCAATATACAAAGAGGTGATAACAAAGCTATAAGAGTTCATGCTATTATGGTGGATACAATTAAATGCTAGTTCTTACTTTTCAATCCTTTCTTTTTTCATGTGTAAACTAAAAGTAGGTAATTGCATCTCATTCACGTACACACATGGACAACTAAAGTGTGTGTGTGTGTATCTGAATTTTTCTATACGTGCCCAATATGGGTAGAAGTGACTTATTTCCATCATTTTTGTGATTGGCTATCGGCAATGTTGCTAAGAGGTCGGGGATATTATCATATCACGTGTTGGGAGAAGTTTAATTTTCTTGAATGGGTAAAATTAGCTTAAGCATGCTTCCACTATGGGAATCTTGGGAACTACCCAAAAACTTTCCCCACTTTGAACGTAGGAGTGAACTTAAATCCTTCTTGTAGAGGTGACAAAGAGCAAGAAAAGTTTTAGGTACACAAAGAAAAGAGCAAGAAAAGTTTTACCACTTATTTGACAAAAAAGATTAGGACTCTTATGAAAAATAGCAATGAAGCTCACGTACCTTAAGCTCCAATATCAGTAGCTCTTGTTAATCATGATGTATTTGATGGGTACCCTTTAAGAATTGATGTTCCAGAGGAGGAACAAGCTCCAAATGGTCTTGCAACTATGGTTGAATCTTCAAATGCAACTGAATAATTTGATCTTATCAAATCCTCAAGGCGAGCTTAAGGTAATGATGGTTTTATGATTCTAACTTATAAGAAAGCTTTGAGAAACCGAAAGAGAAGTAAATTCCAATCTTGGTACTCTACCTCCCCACAAATAATGATAATTTTGCCCCGACAATGTTGTCACAACCAAGTATATTGCATTCAAACCAAAAAATATGGGCATTTTTGTGCAAAATATTACACTTGCATTGGTATAGTTGAAGTTTGTTGATCCTATAAATAACTCCACATGAAAATTGGTACATAGTATATATATATATATATATATATATATATATATATATATATATATATATATATATATATATATATATATATATATATATATGGCGATTAGATTATAAAGCTAGATGTCATTGCTATACAAGAACGTAAAAAACGCGATTGTGAAGAAGACTTCATCTCAACAAAAAAATATTAGCTTATATATAGTGGGTTTAAATGTAAATACTGTTGATATATTTCGGTAGTGATGTGCGTGAACACACTAGCACTTGCAGAGCACTTTTTTCCCTCTTTAGAAGGTTTTTTTCCCCTGGCTTGTATAAACGCCTATAATCCTAACGGGTTACTTACCTTTGTACATTCTAGTGGTAATACATTTAGTATTGTGTGTTTTGCTCCAAGCGTTCTTTTGTATCAGTCACTTGATTCTTTTTTTGTCGATTATCGTGTTTATGCTCTAATCACAAATCATGTCGTCAGGAATATTTGAGTTAATTTTCGCACTGTAAGTTGATCGTTCCACGTTAGATTCTTTCCTTTAAGGTTATCGCATCACGAAGAGATTATGTTTAATCTTGAACTTGAGTGCATAGGTAGTCTTCAACTTGATTGATGCCTATCGTTGCCCTGACTTACTCCTATCACTAGTCGTTCTTAGCCTAAGCTAGGAATTGATAGAGGGGGTTGAAAGTTTCCAACCTTTTGTTTCCTGCTTGGTTGCCCTTGAATGCCCAGGAAGTGTGTTCCCAAGCTTGCACTTACACTTGCTTAGAACGCCTTTCGATGCTCTCAATATATCTGTAAGAGTTCCAAAGTTAGCTTTAAGATTTAAATTCCAAAGACAGAACCAATGATTTTCATTCCTGTAGCACAAATACTAATTTGCATAGTGATTTTTAGGAAAACAATTCTTAAGACCCCTGACTTTGATCCCCCTGGGTATGGTCAACTTCAAAATACCCTAGCTGAAAATCAATGCATTATCTTTATAAAAAACAGTTGAGGGCGTGTAGTATATGCCACGAGCTTTCCAACAAGCCCTAGAGCTCAAAAAATGGATTTCGTATGAAAAAGTTATGACCGTTCAGGGTTCTAGGGTTAAGACAGGGTTCAAACAGGATCACTGTGCAACAGGTTTTCCCCAAGTTGTTTTCCTATGGCTTCCTTATGTGCTCTAGAGTAAAATGTTCATGCCCACAATTAGCCAAACTCTTCAAATTAAAAACCCTAAAAAATTGGCTAAAATTGGCTGTCAATCGCGATGGACAGGGCAGTCAATCGCGATGGACAAGAGTCAATCGCGATGGACAAGAGTCAATCGCGATGGATGGGTGTCGATCGCGACGGACAGGCAGTCGATCGTGACGGATGGGTGTCAATCGCGACGGACAGGCAGTCGATCGCGACGGATGGGTGTCGATCGCGACGGACAGGCAGTCGATCGCGATGGATGGGTGTTGATCGCGACAAACAGGCAGGCAATCGCGACGGACAGGCAGTCAATCGCGACGGATAGAGCTGTCAATCGCGACGGATTGAAATTTTGCAAATTTTTCAAAAATTTTTGTGGAAATGTGGTGTGCAGGGTCTCTAGTCCACTGTGGTGCACTCAAATTTACCAAAAGGTGAAAATTTCTATCAATCGCGATGGATAGGCAGTCGATCGCGACGGACAGGCAATCAATCGCGATAGACAGGCAGTCAATCGTGACGGACAGAGCTGTCAACCACAACGGACAGGCAGTCAATCACGGCGGATAGAGCTGTCAATCGCGATGGATTGAAATTTTGCAAATTTTTCAAAAATTTTTGTGGAAATGTGGTGTGCAGGGTCTCTAGTCCCAGAACAACTGCTATATCAAATAGACAACAAGATTTCCAAAGGAAGGTAGTATCGAGCATGAAGCAGATATGGGTACACAAAGGAGAGAAATCACCAGCCTTGGCCCCACAAATCCCATCCAGGCAAGCCAACCAGGTCAGAAGACGAAGGAAGCAGCTCGGACAAGCTCAATCACAAGGTATCCAACAAGTTTGGGTGCCTAAGAAATTAGTTGAAGCTCAACAAGGGCGACTACAGATGTGGGTACCTAAGAAGCTCTTACATCTACAACAACCTATGTTCTCCCACATGCGAAAGGTCTCAACAAAGAAGCCAAAAGGAGAAGAGGGTAAGAACCACGCACAGAGACCGAAAGGAGATCAAATCAGCTCTTCAACAATAGTAGGAAGACGTGCAAAAAGGATATGGGTTTGGAAGCCAAAAGTACAAGTAGCCTCCATCAAACCAAAGCGCCAACCACACTGGATACCACAGTTCAGAAAGCATCCAACGAGGAAGACACCTGAAGTAATCTCTACAGTGCCAAATGCTGTTCTAAAATGGGTCCCTATCAAGAGGAAGGATCAGTGGTCATCTCGAGATCCAATGGATACCTCCAACAAAGATGACATCAACATTTGCAGGTGACATCAGGCCTCGACGAGCAACAACCATGTGCTCCTTGCACAACCCTGTCTTTTGCACCATTCAGGTCATGCATTTCCAAAGTATGCATTAATATAGGGCCACATTACACGGCCGTGCATAGACACCCTTGAGAATCCCAGGCACAAGAGCACATTGACATATGTCAAAGATTTTTATTGATTGATACTAAACTCTGTATGTCAAGCACTTGGCAGGAATAGGGCATCCACAACTATTGTTTCCCCTTACCGTGGTGGGAGTGAAGATCTTGAAGGTCCACAACTTGAGTGATGCTTAACTACTGTACGTATGAGAGCATCCAAGGAGATATTTGCAAGAGTTTGTTCGGTACCCTGAAAATCCTTGTCTGTATACTAGATGAGCAGACTCCTGCTTATGGTGAACTAAAGAGAATATGTGAAACTAAGCTTGATGTAGTTACCCAATGTTGTTTGTCAAAGAATATAAAGAAATTCAATTCTGAGTATTTGGCAAACGATGCTTTGAAAAGAGAAGACAAAACCAGGCACTCAAAAAAATTTTCGGTGGACCAGCAACATGGACATTCATCGACAATGTTCAATCACAAATGCCGGGTATACAACATGAAGAGATAGACATCAATCAACCCTTCACCACGGTAAGTATCTTTACTCTGGCAACACCATAACCATGATAGATTAGGAAACCTCTTCGTCAGCATACCCTTGAGCACTTAGCTCAAGACCCGCAATTTTTGCACCATACTTCTTCCAATGCATTTTCCAAGTACGCATGCATAGGGCTACATTACAAGGCCGTGCACAAGGCACATACTTTTTTTTAACCCATGCACATACACACTTACCCATCATTCACTATGGGTTATGAGTACTTGGCATGACTACTCTGAACATCATCTTTAGAAGTGCTAGAGAACATCCTGGGGCAACATCAATACCTAGGAAGCAATTCGAAGCTAGCAGTTGCTCCAACTCAATCTTGATACGCATTCATGCGGGAATCCACGAAAGAAGCACATACCAAGGGACTACAACTTGCAAAGGCATGCAGTGACAAATGAAGGACCGGACAACCAACACTACCAAATTTGGAAGATAGACGGCTCTTGTTCATACAGAATGGATACTACCTCCCAAGAACTACATGGAACAACCACTACAACAAGGGTCTGTCAGGGACGACAGACTCAAGAGGGGGGGGAGTGTTGAAGCTGAAGGTCAAGGACAAAGCATAGGAACACATCTAAGAGGTGGACACACAAGAAGAAGGAGCAAGTAGGGAGCTCCAAGAAGTACAAACTTTTCAGAAGAATGCCCTACAAAAATAGTGATTTCCATCACTAAAACCATTGTAAATACCATTTTCTATTTTTGTAGCTCCATTTTTTGCAAGCCGAGGAGTCCTCGAGCTTGAGGAGCATTAGAAGTATCATCCTACCAATTTTCATAATTTTTAGACTCTGTTTGAGCCCTCAAATAAGCCCTGGAACCTAATTTTTAACTAGGCCGGACACTAGGTCTGGATAGGGCCAAAACTAGTCAAAAAACTATAAGAAGAGCTAGAGAGCTCATTTTTGGGGGTTGGCTTGTTAGAGAATAGAGCTTTGTAAGAGAACTCTTTGCAATCGAGGCTTTCCATTGTTCCTCTCTTTGATCTTACCTTGTGCGTGTGTGTGTATGTGTGTGCATGTTTGTGTGCTTTCACTCACGCACTTGTGCCTTCACTTGCTCGTGGTCTTCATACCAGTCCTCACGTCTCCGCGGATTGACAAGTAAAGGAGGTGGTGCTTACGCTTGAGCTACACATACAAACATACATACATACATACATACATACATACATACATACATACATACATACATGTGACCATAGGGTCTAGGCTAATGATAGTAAAATATTGATAGTAATCCAACTATAAAGAAAATGTCCGTACCCACTAGGCACTTCTCCCATGCACAAGGCAAAGAGTTTTGATAAAGAGCAAAGAACTTATGATTATTCAAGGAACCCTATTCAAATGTGTATGAGAAGTTGTTTTATACAAATGCGTTTTCCCACTTGAGACGTGTTAAAAATGGATCAAGAAGGGATAGAAGGAGGAAATTTCCTAGGACAAATTATTGACATGAGGATTATCCAAAGTTGGTTATGGTGACCTTATATATTATAAGGTGCAATCTCTTACAATAAGCAATGTAATTCTTGCCAAGGGTGCAATCTTGAATAACCAAAGCAATGAAACTAGACCTTATGTGTATCAGTGGCATTGGAGCCCTTTGAACACTAGGGCGTATAGTTTTTAGGGCCAATATATACTTGGGCTAAATCATGTCAAGCCAAGGACATACTGATTGCTACTAAATATACTATTGGAGTTAGACGTCTGCGGAAGCACGCGAACAACACAAGGAAGAAGAAGAAGCTTGGAGCACAACACACAATACTGAATGTATTACCACTAGAATGTAGAAAGATAAGTCGCCCCTTAGGGCAATAGGTGTATATACAAGACGGGGGAAAAAAACCTCCTAAAGAGGGAAAAAAGTGCCCCGACAATCCTAAAGTGTTCACACACATCACTACCTAAATATACCAACAAATCCCCCCTGGGAGTGATGCGGTGAACAAGGAGCTGGCACTGATGTATAAGGAAGTGCCAAGCTATGTGGAAATCACTACACAAAAGGAAGTAAGCCCAAAGCTTTGCGGAAAGCTTCAAACTTCTCCTTAGGCAGAGACTTCATGAAAAGGCTTGCAATGTTCTCCTGCATGGGCACATATGCCAAGTTGATCTCCCCGACAGAGAACCTCCCCTTGACATAATGATAATGCACCTCAATGTACTTAGTGCGAGCATGGAACACAGGGTTCCTCGCAATTGCGAATGCGCTCTGCCTATCAGTGAAGATGGTGGTGGAAGAAGACTGACCAATGCCCAAATCAACCATAAGGCATCTAAGCCACACATACTCAACCGTCACTGTGAAAGTTGCCCTATAATCAACCTCACAACTAGGAGTGGCCACAATAGGCTGCTTCTTGCTCAACCAAGATATACATGATCTACCAAGCATGAAGCAAAAACCACTAGTGGACACACGAGTGCCATACCAACCAGCCGAGTCAGAGTCAGAAAAAGCATGCAAATTTGGCGGTAATGATCCCCTCCTTGGGATAAAACAACCCCAGTAGCCGATTACATTCAAGTAGTGAAAGATGCGCTTAACTGCCTGCCAATGTTTGACACCTGGGCAATGCATAAACCTGCTCATCTGTGAGATAGCAAACTCAATATCTGGCCAAATTATGCATAAGTAAATCAAGCATCCAACAACCTACTGATAAAGAACAACATCAAATGCATTTCCAGCATCCTGAAGACTCAATCGTAGACCTATCTCCATAGGAATGGCAATAGGCTTACAGTCTTCAAGGCCAAAATGCTACAATAATGTGTCAATATATTTCGTTTGACACAAAGCCATTCCACCATCAACTTGCATAAATTGAATGCCCAAATAGTGATGCAAATGCCCCAAATCAGGCATCTCAAATGAGGCATGTAAATCACCCTTAAAATCAGAAATATGCCTCTCATGAGGACCAGTGAGCAGAATGTCATCAACATAAACCACAATGATCAGAAATACATCATTAGCATGCTTAACATATAAGGTGCTTTCAGTTGGACTGTTCTCAAAACCATGTGCAATTAGATAGGCATGTATCTTTTCATACCAAGCACGTGGTGCTTGCTTTAAGCCATATAATGCCTTCTTTACCTGCACACCTTGTTCTCATGCCCTTTCTGCACAAAGCCACGTGGCTGAAAAACATTACACTTCTTCATGCAAGTCACCATTCAGAAATGTTGTTTTGATTTGCAACTGATGTACATTCCAACCATGATGAGGCGCAAGTGCACAGATGCTATGAACAGTAGTCATTCAGCAAGTAGGTGCAAAGGTCTCATCAAAATCAATGCCTCTTTCCTGTGCATAACCCTTTGCAACAAGCCTAGCCTTATACCTGTCAACTGTACCATCATGCTTACGCTTCAGCTTGTATACCCACTTAGTCCCAATGGCCTTCTTTCCAGGAGGCAAGTCACATAAAGACCAAGTACCATTCTTCATTATAGCATCATATTCAGATTGCATAGCAGCCATCCAATTTTCTGAATTTTGTGCTTCATCAAACGAAACAGGCTTATTCTCATCATAGAGACTAGACGTAGCAATAACATAGCAATCTGATGCAAAAGAGGCACTATGAGAGCTTGAACAAGTACGTATGACAAAGGTGCATCCAATTTGCAATCACGCAAAGTCTGTACCAGCCATTTTGGCATAGCTTTTGCCTGCTCAATATCAACTCTCTCATCAACAAGTGCATCATGTAAATTTGCATCAGAAATGGAATGATCTGCATCAGCACATGAAACCTGCAAGGGCTGAGAAGTTGCCTCATTAGGACCAACACTAGACTGTCCACCTGTAAAAAGAGGCAGCAAAGTATCATACATGTCTTTGGAGCTAACAGATGTCTCCTTAGTACATGAAAGCAATGGCTGAATAACATCTTCCACAAAAACAACATCACGGCTAACCAGAATGCGTTTAGTCTCTGGATGATACAGAGGATAGCCTTTACTTTCAAAACTGTACCCAACAAAAATACATTTTACTACTTTATCATCCAATTTTCTACGATGTTGTTCAAGCATTAATGCGTATGCCAAACAACCAAGAACACCCAGATGAGCAACAGATGGCTTGTGATCATGCCAAGACTCATATGGAGTGATAGAATGCAGTGCTTTAGTGGGAGACGTGTTAAGTGCATATGCTGCACACATGACAACCTCAAGCTAGAAACTATGTGGTAAAGCCTAACTCTTGACCATACACCTCTCCACCTCCATGAGTGACCTGTTCTTTTGTTCAACAACTCCATTCTATTGAGGTGTATACGACACTGTACACTAGTGTTTTATCCCATGTTCATCCAGAAATGCATAAAAATTAAAAGACATATATTCCCCCCCTCGATCAAAACGGACATACACTTCTTCATGCAAGTCACCATTTAGAAATGCAGTTCTAATGTCCAACTGATGTACATTCCAGCTATGATGAGCTGCAGGTGCATAGATGCTATGAACAATAGTCATATAACATGTAGGTGCAAATGTCTCATCAAAATCAATGCCTCTTTCTTGTGCATAACCCTTTGCAACAAGCCTAGCCTTATACCTCTCAACTGTTCCATCAGGCTTATGCTTCAGCTTGTATACCCACTTAGTGCCAATGGCCTTCTTGCTAGGAGGCAAGTGTTGAGAGCAGTATGGGCACCCAAGGACTGACTAGACAAGGAAGCCAGCGGAGAGAGTCAGAGCGAGGTGAAGGATTGAGTAGACAAAGCAGTCGACGCAAATCTGGCAGATAGGCCCTTCAAATTTTTCCAAATCAACATCTTTATAACAATGATTCTTATCACTAACAATCATTGTAAATACCATTTCATATTTTTTTAGCTCCATTTTGTGCAACCCAAGGAGTCCTTGAGCTTGAGGAGCCTTAGAAGTACCTACATATCAATTTTCATATTTTTTAGACTCCGTTTAAGCCCTCAAATTGGCCCTGGAACCTAATTTTTAACTAGGCCGGACACTAGGTCTGGACAGGGCCAAAACCTAGTCAAAAACTATAAATAGAGCTAGAGAGCTCATTTTTGGGGTTGGATTGTAATTGAAATGAACTTGTAAGAGCTTTTTGAAAGTAATCTAAGAACTCCATTGCTTCTCACTCTTTGTCTTACTGTGTGTGCGTGTGTGTGTGTATGTGTGTGCATGTTAGTGTGCTTCTCACTCACGCACTTGTGCCTCCACTTGCTCGAGTTCTCATACCATCCTCACGTCTTCCCGGATTGACATTAAAGGAGGTGCTACTCATCACTGAGCTACACCAAATTTTGGTGCCGTTGCCGGGGATCAAGCTTTGAGGACGAGCGTGTGATGGTAAGACGTAGATTTGGGACGTTGGCGTTGTAGGTAACTTCTTCACTTTTCCTTTTTTCCTTTTCCTTACCTCATCACCATCATCATCATCACCATCTCCCACCTCCATCTTGTTAAGACAAATATTAGCTGTTGGCAGGCTACAATGCTTCTGAATCTGGATTTAGAGTACTTTAGTTTAATGTAATACTTAAAAGCACTCTACTTCTTAGTCACGTGGGTTCTTGGGAGTGGTAGGGGTCTGTTAGACAGAGGCCCTGTACTATTTTCCCAACCTCTCACACAATCATAAATACTCTGTCACGTCTTAGCTCAGTACTTGACTCTGAACACTGTTAACTACACGGTTTACTGGACGTTGGAAATTCCGGACTGGGTCTGCTATAGTAAAAGAGCAGTAGTCCGGTCTGACTTAAACTGCTTGACTGTTTTACTTCATTCGCCGAATTTTACTCAAGATGCACCTCTTCTTGACTTGGGGTTACACCGAACAATTATACTCAAAAGTATACAACTTACGGTATGTAAACCACAGCCGAACCGTAACAATCTTATCACTAGTTCCAAGGCACACAGGCTCTTACAGATACAAGTCCTTCTTGGGAACGGGATTCCCAGAGAACGCAGACTATTGTATCGACGTCAGTTACTTCACAGAACCTTAACGGACCAACAGTGGGATTACTTCCATGCTCTCTACTTCGCCGACATCTATTAACAACAAACCACACTTAACAATACTCAGCAACACACTTAACCATTACCGAACAGCTTCGTAACACACTGCAACTTGTTCGTAACTATATATTAAGATGCGAACAGACTACTAAGCAAGCGCAACAGAACATGACAGAAACAGACAGATCAGAAATATGCACTCAACAATACACTGCACTTCCCAAAATGGGCGCTCATAGACAGAATAGAAGATACTTAACAGAACAGACCCGAATAGAAAGACAAACTTAACAAGACACTGCAAGTCCCGAAATGGGCGTGCTCACAGACAGAATAGAAGATACACTTAACAGAACAGAACCGACTAGAAGACACACTTTAACAAGACACTGCAGTTCCCAGAATGGGCACACTCTCTCCTTGCGCCACTCTTTTTCTCATTGCCTTAAATAGAGGATTTTTTACAAGAGTGCGCACTTCTGCAGTTACCTGCACGTTTCCTGAAAGATTCTTTTTCATTTAAACTACCTGTCCTAGTACTTTTGTCCTAGTTCAGTGGCCGTCTAACATTTTTACATTTAAGACACCTGTCCTAGTTCATTTGTCCTTGTTCGGCGGTCGTCTAACACTGGCACGCACAGTGGACTCGAACCCGCAAGTTCATTATCGTCTTCGACATTCTTCTGTTTTGCTTGAAGGCCTATTCCAGAGTTGTGCTCCCGACTCATTTCTGACCGTACTTGTTCAAGTGGAGGAACAAGTATAGCAAGCCATCTTCGACGAAAAAGTGTCCAAATACTTTGAACACGACCATCCAATTGCTATTTTAATAAATCTATGTCCACATTCGTCATTAATGTGGCATTCAGTTCTACGCCTTCATCTTTTAAGATCTGCCTTTCCAATTCCTGCAAAACCTGTATTCTTGACTGCAAAATTTCATTTTCTGCTTGCAGGTTGGCATTCATGGTAGAAAAACTCATCATTTCATCTTGGATCTGTTTTTGTATATTGTGCTGCCACTGGTGAAATTCTTGAAAACAGTTTTTTGCGTGAATCAATTCCGCTGTTAGTTGCCGTTGGTTACTCTGTAGCTCCCGTAGTAAAGTTTCTTTGTCCTCCAATTCCTGTGTCATTTTTTCGAGTAATGAATTGGACTTATTCCTAGTAGCGAGTAATAATTCGTTTTTCTGCTGAAGCGCTTGTTCTTGTTGACGCAAATATTGAGAGACTTCCTGTAATTTATTTTGCATCACTGTCACATGATCTGGTTGGAGATTGTCATCCGGTAATTGCCCTGGGCTGTCAGTGGGCAAGTGGTCTGCCATCCTTCGTTTAATTGACAGCCTAAACGGCGTTCCTACTGTCGGGTTCAGTTCGCTATTACCTGTGTGGCATAAATTTGCAGACGATGTGGAGACTTGGTCTGCTTCCTCTTGCTTTGCACAATGTGGGTGTCCTGTGTCTATCATATCCTGGTCACAGGAATGAATATGTTGGGACCAGTTCAGCTTCTGATCCTTCACTGATTGCACAAAATCGAATATAGCAGCTAAATAGACTGCTAGTCTGCTATTGGTTTGGGATCTTCGCTTATCCCCGACAATAATTTGTGTATAGAGGTGGTGATATAGCCAGTGTGTCCAGCTAACTCTACCACCTCCTTCGGCATGTACTAAGGGTGAAAAATTTTCTCTAGACATCAAATCGAATTTAACTAAGAAATAGAGTCTCTCTAAATACCACTTGAATTGTTCACGATGCTGATATGTGGCATTTTTCAGCAGGTAATATTTTCTGGGGCCTTCGCAGTTTCCAAATTCTTTTCTCAGGTGAGCATTCGAACATTTAGGAAAACGGGCATCCTCATACAGCGGCAGTTTAAAGATGGCTGAAACTAACTGTGGTGAAAATTGTACTTGGTTTAAAATGAGGCCTTTGGTTTGTCGCATGTTGTGTAACTGATTTTCTGCATCTTCATTACCTTTCCACTGCTCCCATGGTAATTGAGCAAACTGGAGGGGTCCGATCCGTCGTAGCCAGTTTTCATTTCTCCTTGAATGGATGTCGAGCTCTATTTGAAATTCTGTGGAAAATTTATGATGAGCCTTGAATGGTGCAGAAGTCATTGAATCATTGTCATCATCCTGTAAGGTAGTGTCTGTTGTCGTGACCACACGGTTCTGTGCAGTTGCGCGCTTCCTGAGTTGCCATCTTAATAGATCGGATTCAGACATGATTGTGAGAGTCGCCGAAAATAATATGCTGGAAGTATGTGAACTAGTGCCGAAGCTGGGAGAATACTGTTCTGAAGGATACTATGCTAGGCAGACACATTTTATAAGTACCAGAGCTTGAACTGCTATTCGCTGGAATGATTGTATTTCCTTTGGACATGACACTTCATTCTCTTTATCAAAACTGTAGCCTGAGGAAGAATCATCATTCTGCGTGGTATTCCGTAGATCGATGCTGGACTTAGCAGTCTTTACGTGTGCGAAAAATATCATGAAACAAAACCCTTTGTATCACACTCATTTCGAACTTATCGTTACATAATGAATTCGCATGGTCGAAGTTTATGATTCTTCTATGAGGCCTTCAATGTACATATTTTGGGTGAGTCTAAATGTTCGGGTGATTTTCTTTTTAAGAGTTTCGATCAATTGAACTAAGGTGGTTTGTTCTAATAACTGGGCATCCGTTCTAATGGAGCTAAGGGCGATGGCTTGGGTTAACAAAATTTCGGCCTGGTTTTGTAAGAAGGCCTCCTGTAAGAAAAAGTCGTTGGATAATGCAGCGTCGCGGGATGTCTTCATTTCGGTGACCTTCTGCTCCATATCCGTGACGTGATCCTTCTGATTTTGCACTTGATTTTCAAGTCGCTCGATCATCTGGTTCTGAAACTCAATTGTCTTGTAGTAGGCGTCTCGTTCTCGTCGAGCATTGGCGAGGTCTTTTTGGTTTTTAGCCTCCCGAGTTAGTTGATGCCGCAGCATTCTGTTTACTTCGTCTAAACACTCCTGGGCTCGTCGGAGCTCATCTTTGACTTGTTCGGCCTCTCTCTGTTGATCTTGATTTTTCTTGACTGTCGCCTGCAGTTGGGCCTTCGTTTCTTCGATCAGTTCTTCGAGGGAGGAGCTGATGTCGTCTTTTACTTGGAGCGCGAGCTTCAACTCCCGAATTTCTTCGTTGGCTTCGTTGAGAAGTTGGTCTTTGGCAGCCAGTTGCGCCAAGGCGTCATCCCGTTGTTGTAGCACTGCTTGTTGTGCCGTAATTTGGCCTTGGAGATCTGCTACTTGGGTGTGTAAGTGATGATTTTCAGCTTTAACTGCTTCGACTTCTTCTTGGAGAGGGGTGATGTCTGCTTCCAGGAGGTCTACCTTGTGCTGGAGATCCTGTCTGATGGTGTTGGCGACGTCACTCAGCTGTGCGGGAAGTTGTTGGGAAAGGGAAATGAGCATATGGCCCATAGTGGCTAGTTCAGAGAATACCGGAATAGAGGGGAGGAGCAATGGGTGTGGCGGTTGCGCAGAGGTTTGAGTTTGAAGTTGGGGGGATGTCGGGGGCGAATAGTTGAGGGAAGACGAGGATTCCGGTTCCGGTGTGGGAATAGGGTTGACTGGGGGGGGGTCTGGGATGGGCAGAGTCGGGGTTTGTTACCTGATTGCTTGTTTGTTGTTTCGCGGTAGTATGATCGATTGCGGATTCGACGGCCTTCAATAATGTGTTAAGCGCATCCCTACCGGGGTGCTGCTCGTCTCGTTGAGGCTCAGAGGTTGCTTCGCTGGAGACTTTGTCGGTTTCGGTGCGATTTTGGTGGTCGTGGTTGTGATCGGCTGACGATTCGTTGTGGATGGAAGTGGCGGTATCGTGGAAGGTTTCGTCTTGGTCGTCATTGCAGTGGTCCTGATTCTTGTCGGCAGATCTCTGTGCTTCACTTTCCGAAGAGCTGATGCGGATGCGGTTCGTGCGGAAGAGTTGGTTGATTTCTTCCTCTTCTTCTGCATCGTCATCGAGGGGTTGTACTGAATCTTCATGCCTGAGTATGGGGCCTCGGGGTGGTGGTTGTGCGGCGAGGATGGTTGGGAAGAGGAAAGAGAGGATATGGGGAAGACGAGAGCGCGGGGTGGTTCCTTTATTTACCTGCTTCACTATGGCTACACATTCCTTATGGATTCTTTGGAAAAAGTATGAGGCGAAGTTGACGGGTTCGCGGGCTGCTAAATCTACGGCGGAGTAGAAAGGGCGAGAGATGCCGTAAGTGCGCTTCTGCAAGTTAAGGATGGCAACTAGGAATTGTAGGGCAGAGCGTTCGGGTTCGGGACGGTAGAGGATAGCGAACTCGTGTGAGGAAGAGCGGGGGAATAATTCTGTCATGCGGGCGAGGGGGAGACTGGGGCCATTTTCTCGGCCTACAGACATTAAATCAGCATTACTCTTCATAAATTCCTCTTCCTCATCATCTGATAGTCCATCTAACATGTTGACTGGCTCAGCAAAATATGGTCTGGCGTGAAGTTCGCACGGTTGTATAGCATCTAATTTTACCACATATCTACGGTTGGCATCTTTGAACGTAAGCTCTTGTGCGGACCAGTCCTGTATTACCTTCGCATGCTTCAGCCAAGGTCGGCCGAAAAGAAGGTTGTAATCCAAAGTGGATTCTGGCAAATCTAGTATAACAAAGGTCATTTTGAAGGTCGTACCTTGTAAAGTGATGGGTACATTTCGCACAAGTCCTACAGGGTGGACTCTAGATTGATCTGCCATTCTAACAAAAAATTACACTGGTTCAATTTCGGTCGATCCTAACCTTTTGCATAAGGACGCTGTTGCAATGTTCACACCAGATCCTCTATCAATCAATACCTGCGTAATTTTATGATTCTTGTACCATACTGTGATCAAGGGAACCGAATGATCAACGGTAGAATCAGGTTCAGGTTGAACTGCTGCTGTTGCCGGAATACAAGAAGGCACCGGACTGAACTGTTGGTGGAACTGTTGTCGAATCCCAGGTACTAATGCCAATAGTTGGCCGAGAGGCAAAGTGATAGATGCCTTGGATAAAATTTCCCAGGCTTATTGAGATTGGTTGTCCTGCTCCTTTGGAGTTGCGGTCTCCGCTGGTGTAGAAGTTTCTGCTGTTATGCCTACTGCTGATGATGTTTCCGCTGTTGTTTCCTTTTGTTGCGTTCCTTCCTTGGACGAAGCCTGAGTCACTGGAATAGGTTCTGGGAACACTGGTGGTTCAGTTGCGGTCCAGTGACTAGCCTTGTTATACATCCTGTGTTGTTCTCGTATTCCTGGTTCGAATACTTCTGCTGCTGTCTGCAGCTGTTTACCTGATCGGGTCTGCACTGTAGCAGCTTGCGTTTCTACTGGTGTAATTTGTACCATGTTGGCCATTGGGTTTTTCCGCTCCTTCTTCCTTTGATCGTACTCAGCTGCATCCTTGCAAAATCTTCTAATGTGTCCGAATTCACCACAAAAATGACAGCGTGGTGGTGGTAAATTGGGATTTTCCGGTGGTGGTTCGTTTTGCCAGCGGTTTGCATTATAGTTATTGTTTCTCTGTCCTCGGTAGTTTCGTTATCCTTGCGGTTTCTCAGTTGCAGAGGTACATAGTGATTCGCTGCCTGTCCATGTTCTTGAATAACAGCATTGACTGTTGCTGTTCCTTGTATTCTGGCATTGTAAACACAATTTCCGGTGGTGTGTCCGGCAGTGTTGCAGATAGCGCAGAATGTTTGATTTAGCGCACAATTGGCACTAGTATAACCTGAATTTTTGCATGTGATGCAGTATACTTGTCTGGTTATGTCTTCATTCATAGTTTTGTTCGTTTTTAACCACTCCAGATCTTCTGTAAATCCACCGACCTTGGATTCTAGTTGCAGAGCCATGGCGATGACTGCATCCAGCGTCATAGCTCCCACACATCTTATGATCATGATCTGCTTCAATTGCGGGGTTAAACCATTGATAAACCACTGAGTGATGACATCATCCGGTAAGTTAGCGTGGGCCTGTGGTATCTGTCGCAAGTGTGTTTTAAAGAGTGTAGCATACTCATGGACAGTCTGATTCGCCTTCTGTCGGTTGTTCTGTAAATAATCAAAGATTTCGGCGGGATTCTTCTTTAACCTGAATCGTTCCAAAAAAGCGTCTCGAACTGCGTCATAGGTGCCGAAATGATTAATATCGTATTCCGTAAGCCATCTAGCTGCTTCATTTACCAGTGTTGATTGAAAAACGATGGCCTTATACGCCTGATCCGGTGGATGGTTAAGAACTGCATAACTTATCTCGAAAGTGCGTACGTGAGCATCCGGATCATCTCCTGGGAATCCACCAAATTTCGTATATGTTACTCCTGTTGGAGGCGGCCTTGGTTGACATAACTGTTGTTGCTGCTATTGTCCGTTCATTGTGAGTGTATTCAGCTTTTCTTCTGTATCTTGATGTTGGTTAGATGAACTATCGAAACTTTTGTCGCCGGATGGCGTGCCTTCCGGTATGCTGTTTTCACTTAGAATGCGTCGCACTTCTGCTTCAAAGAGTTTTCCCTCCTTCTGGATATCCAATATCCGAAATCTTTCTTCCAAGCACGCTGGTTGGGGCTGAAGATTCCACAAAAAATGCAAAGTCTTTGCCTACAGTTGGTGACTCTATCACCGGAATATCACCGGAATGAGCCAAAATTGTGCCGAAATGCAGTGTCTTTTCGCTTTACCGATCTCTTTTCTTAAAGTGTTTCTGATCGTATCTAAATCTGAGTTTAGACTGGTTTCTAACGGCGTGTTGGTAGATTCTAAAATTGCTATATCTTCGATAGGCTGGGTCGAAGTAGCATCAGAATGTACCAAAGGCGTTGATCGTTCCACCGGAATATGACCGGAATCAATCGTGACGTTCTCAGTTTGTCTGACCACTGGGTCAGATTTGGTTAGACCTTCTTCTTTCAAGGCTATCTTTATCGCTTTACTCGCTTCAGTCTTACAGTTCTTAGGATATGTTTCACCAGATCGAGTAACCAGCATGTATCATTACACAATAACCCTATCTGAGCAGTTTGGCAACAATCTGGGTCTGTTGCTACTGCTAGTTACTCGAATGTTAACTAAACGTTTACTTCTGACAACAACTGGTACTTTAGTGCCACTTTCCCACAGACGGCGCCAAATGTTAAGCCAAATATTAGCCGTTGGCAGGCTACAATGCTTCTGAATCTGGATTTAGAGTACTTTAGTTTAATGTAATACTTAAAAGCACTCTACTTCTTAGTCACGTGGGTTCTTGGGAGTAGTAGGGGTCTGTTAGAAAGAGGCCCTGTACTATTTTCCCAACCTCTCAGACAATCATAAATACTCTGTCACGTTTTAGCTCAGTACTTGACTCTGAACACTGTTAACTACACGGTTTACTGGACGTTGGAAATTCCGGACTGGGTTTGCTATAGTAAAAGAGCAGTAGTCCGGTCTGACTTAAACTGCTTGACTGTTTTACTTCATTCGCCGAATTTTACTCAAGATGCACCTCTTCTTGACTTGGGGTTACACCGAACAATTATACTCAAAAGTATACAACTTACGGTATGTAAACCACAGCCGAACCGTAACAATCTTATCACTAGTTCCAAGGCACACAGGCTCTTACAGATACAAGTCCTTCCTGGGAACGGGATTCCCAGAGAACGCAGACTATTGTATCGACGTCAGTTACTTCACAGAACCTTAACAGACCAACAGTGGGATTACTTCCATGCTCTCTACTTCGCCGACATCTATTAACAACAAGCCACACTTAACAATACTCAGCAACACACTTAACCATTACCGAACAGCTTCGTAACACACTGCAACTTGTTCGTAACTATATATTAAGATGCAAACAGACTACTAAGCAAGCGCAACAGAACAGGACAGAAACAGACGGATCAGAAATATGCACTCAACAATACACTGCACTTCCCAAAATGGGCGCTCATAGACAGAATAGAAGATACTTAACAGAATAGACCCGAACAGAAAGACAAACTTAACAAGACACTGCAAGTCCCGAAATGGGCGTGCTCCCAGACAGAATAGAAGATGCACTTAACAGAACATAACCGACTAGAAGACACACTTTAACAAGACACTGCAGTTCCCAGAATGGGCACACTCTCTCCTTGCGCCACTCTTTTTCTCATTGCCTTAAATAGAGGATTTTTTACAAGAGTGCGCACTTCTGCAGTTACCTGCCCGTTTCCTGAAAGATTCTTTTTCATTTAAACTACCTGTCCTAGTACTTTTGTCCTAGTTCGGTGGCCGTCTAACATTTTTACATTTAAGACACCTGTCCTAGTTCATTTGTCCTTGTTCGGCGGTCGTCTAACACTGGCACGCACGGTGGACTCGAACCCGCAAGTTCATTATCGTCTTCGACATTCTTCTGTTTTGCCTAAAGGCCTATTCCAGAGTTGTGCTCCCGACTCATTTCTGACCGTACTTGTTCAAGTGGAGGAACAAGTATAGCAAGCCATCTTTGATGAAAAAGTGTCCAAATACTTTGAACACGACCATCCAATTGCTGTTTTAATAAATCTATGTCCACATTCGTCATTAATGTGGCATTCAGTTCTACGCCTTCATCTTTTAAGATCTGCCTTTCCAATTCCTTCAAAACCTGTATTCTTGACTGCAAAATTTCATTTTTTGCTTGCAGGTTGGCATTCATGGTAGAAAAACTCATCATTTCATCTTGGATCTGTTTTTGTATATTGTGCTGCCACTGGTGAAATTCTTGAAAACACTTTTTTGCGTGAATCAATTCCGCTGTTAGTTGCCGTTGGTTACTCTGTAGCTCCCGTAGTAAAGTTTCTTTGTCGTCCAATTCCTGTGTCATTTTTTCGAGTAATGAATTGGACTTATTCCTAGTAGCGAGTAATAATTCGTTTTCCTGCTGAAGCGCTTGTTCTTGTTGACGCAAATATTGAGAGACTTCCTGTA
The DNA here is from genome assembly GCA_020310875.1 of Ceratopteris richardii. Taxonomy (NCBI): domain Eukaryota; kingdom Viridiplantae; phylum Streptophyta; class Polypodiopsida; order Polypodiales; family Pteridaceae; genus Ceratopteris; species Ceratopteris richardii. Next base: position 30,377,155 of record CM035413.1, on the reverse strand, counting down.
ATTTATTTTGCATCACTGTCACATGATCTGGTTGGAGATTGTCATCCGGTAATTGCCCTGGGTTGTCAGTGGGCAAGTGGTCTGCCATCCTTCGTTTAATTGACAGCCTAAACGGCGTTCCTACTGTCGGGTTCAGTTCGCTATTACCTGTGTGGCATAAATTTGCAGACGATGTGGAGACTTGGTCTGCTTCCTCTTGCTTTGCACTATGTGGGTGTCCTGTGTCTATCATATCCTGGTCACATGAATGAATATGTTGGGACCAGTTTAGCTTCTGATCCTTCACTGATTGCACAAAATCGAATATAGCAGCTAAATAGACTGCTAGTCTGCTATTGGTTTGGGATCTTCGCTTATCCCCGACAATAATTTGTGTATAGAGGTGGTGATATAGCCAGTGTGTCCAGCTAACTCTACCACCTCCTTCGGCATGTACTAAGGGTGAAAAATTTTCTCTAGACATCAAATCGAATTTAACTAAGAAACAGAGTCTCTCTAAATACCACTTGAATTGTTCACAACGCTGATATGTGGCATTTTTCAGCAGGTAATATTTTCTGGGGCCTTCGCAGTTTCCAAATTCTTTTCTCAGGTGAGCATTCGAACATTTAGGAAAACGGGCATCCTCATACAGCGGCAGTTTAAAGATGGCTGAAACTAACTGTGGTGAAAATTGTACTTGGTTTAAAATGAGGCCTTTGGTTTGTCGCATGCTGTGTAACTGATTTTCTGCATCTTCACTACCTTTCCACTGCTCCCATGGTAATTGAGCAAACTGGAGGAGTCCGATCCGCCGTAGCCAGTTTTCATTTCTCCTTGAATGGATGTCGAGCTCTATTTGAAATTCTGTGGAAAATTTATGATGAGCCTTGACTGGTGCAGAAGTCATTGAATCATTGTCATCATCCTGTAAGGTAGTGTCTGTTGTCGTGACCACACGGTTCTGTGCAGTTGCGCGCTTCCTGAGTTGCCATCTTAATAGATCGGATTCAAACATGATTGTGAGAGTCGCCGAAAATAATATGCTGGAAGTATGTGAACTAGTGCCGAAGCTGGGAGAATACTGTTCTGAAGGATACTATGCTAGGCAGACACATTTTATAAGTACCAGAGCTTGAACTGCTATTCGCTGGAATGATTGTATTTCGTTTGGACATGACACTTCATTCTCTTTATCAAAATTGTAGCCTGAGGAAGAATCATCATTCTGCGTGGTATTCCGTAGATCGATGCTGGACTTAGCAGTCTTTACGTGTGCGAAAAATATCATGAAACAAAACCCTTTGTATCACACTCATTTCGAACTTATCGTTACATAATGAATTTGCATGGTCGAAGTTTATGATTCTTCTATGAGGCCTTCGATGTACATATTTTGGGTGAGTCTAAATGTTCGGGTGATTTTCTTTTTAAGAGTTTCGATCAATTGAACTAAGGTGGTTTGTTCTAATAACTGGGCATCCGTTCTAACGGAGCTAAGGGCGATGGCTTGGGTTAACAAAATTTCAGCCTGGTTTTGTAAGAAGGCCTCCTGTAAGAAAAAGTCGTTGGATAATGCAGCGTCGCGGGATGTCTTCATTTCGGTGACCTTCTGCTGCATATCCGTGACCCAATCCTTCTGATTTTGCACTTGATTTTCAAGTCGCTCGATCATTTGGTTCTGAAACTCAATTGTTTTGTAGTAGGCGTCTCGTTCTCGTCCAGCATTGGCGAGGTCTTTTTGGTTTTTAGCCTCACGAGTTAGTTGATGCTGCAGCATTCTGTTTACTTCGTCTAAACACTCCTGGGCTCGTCGGAGCTCATCTTTGACTTGTTCGGCCTCTCTCTGTTGATCTTGATTTTTCTTGACTGTCGCCTGCAGTTGGGCCTTCGTTTCTTCGATCAGTTCTTCGAGGGAGGAGCTGATGTCGTCTTTTACTTGGAGCGCGAGCTTCAACTCCCGAATTTCTTCGTTGGCTTCGTTGAGAAGTTGGTCTTTGGCAGCCAGTTGCGCCAAGGCATCATCCCGTTGTTGTAGCACTGCTTGTTGTGCCGTAATTTGGCCTTGGAGATCTGCTACTTGGGTGTGTAAGTGATGATTTTCAGCTTTAACTGCTTCGACTTCTTCTTAGAGAGGGGTGATGTCTGCTTCCAGGAGGTCTACCTTGTGCTGGAGATCCTGTCTGATGGTGTTGGCGACGTCACTCAGCTGTGCGGGAAGTTGTTGGGAAAGGGAAATGAGCATATGGCCCATAGTGGCTAGTTCAGAGAATACCGGAATAGAGGGGAGGAGCAGTGGGTGTGGCGGTTGCGCAGAGGTTTGAGTTTGAAGTTGGGGGGATGTCGGGGGCGAATAGTTGAGGGAAGACGAGGATTCCGGTTCCGGTGTGGGAATAGGGTTGACTGGGGGGGGTCTGGGATGGGCAGAGTCGGGGTTTGTTACCTGATTGCTTGTTTGTTGTTTCGCGTTAGTATGATCGATTGCGGATTCGACGGCCTTCAATAATGTGTTAAGCGCATCCCTACCGGGGTGCTGCTTGTCTCGTTGAGGCTCAGAGGTTGCTTCGATGGAGACTTTGTCGGTTTCGGTGCGATTTTGTTGGTCATGGTTGTGATCGGCCGAGGATTCATTGTGGATGGAAGTGGCGGTATCGTGGAAGGTTTCGTCTTGGTCGTCGTTGCGGTGGTCCTGATTCTTGTCGGCAGATCTCTGTGCTTCACTTTCCGAAGAGCTGATGCGGATGCGCTTCGTGCGGAAAAGTTGGTTGATTTCTTCCTCTTCTTCTGCATCGTCATCGAGGGGTTGTACTAAATCTTCATGCCTGAGTATGGGGCCTCGGGGTGGTGGTTGTGCGGTGAGGATGGTTGGGAAGAGGAAAGAGAGGATATGGGGAAGACGAGAGCGCGGGGTGGTTCCTTTATTTACCTGCTTCACTATGGCTACACATTCCTTATGGATTCTTTGGAAAAAGTATGAGGCGAAGTTGACGGGTTCGCGGGCTGCTAAATCTACGGCGGAGTAGAAAGGGCGAGAGATGCCGTAAGTGCGCTTCTGCAAGTTAAGGAGGGCAACTAGGAATTGTAGGGCAGAGCGTTCGGGTTCGGGACGGCAGAGGATAGCGAACTCGTGTGAGGAAGAGCGGGGGAATAATTCTGTCATGCGGGCGAGGGGGAGACTGGGGCCATTTTCTCGGCCTTGCGGGGTGAGGCGGAAAGCTTCAGAGAAGGCGGGGAAGGTGATGACGGTTCTGGAGGGTAGCGAAGGGAAAACCCACTGGCATTCGGTGGCAGGGGATTGGGCGATGGCAGAGATGATTTGTGCGAAGAAGGGATGGGCTTCCACTGAGTGCCAGGGCAACTCAGCGAAGTTGGCCAACCCTCGGCAACGCAGGTATTCTCCTACCTCGGTAGGGATACCATCGCGGAAAGCAGTGTAGTTTGCGAGTGCTTCCATGGCGATTGCTAATACGGACTAGGAACAGGACTACAGAACACAAGTTCGCACAGATTACTAACACTCACTACAGTAGCGATTGTTGACATTGTCGAAGGGGTTAAATAGGAACAATACGGTGGGTGGGAAAGGGGGTTGGGTATCATTGTGCAGTGCGGGAATGATATTTGTTTTCATGCAGGCGTGCGTATTCGAGTGACTGGTAAGGGGGGGCGGGTACGAAAAGATTTTATAAAATTCGGCTATTTATAAAAGGAGAAAAGCAAAAAAAGGAAAAGATTACACAAAACGCGGTTCACCGCCGAAAAATTTAATGCGGGCTAGGGGCATGATGATATGGTTGCAGTTTCGACCCATTGATTACTTTCGGGAGTGGATTTCCGATCAACGTAGTCAACCGAAAAGTTGCGGGACCGACTTGTTCTGAGATTTTGAAAGGGCCGAACCATCAAAGTTTAAACTTTCCTGCGGCTCTATCCGACTTTGCGTTGTAGAATAGTACGAGATGTCCTACCGAAAAGATTGGAGTTTTCAAATATCGATCGTGTGTCTTGGCTTGTCTTAGTTGTAGTTTGCGCATGGTTAAGAAGCTGAGCCATCGATGCTAATCAAGTTCTCTGAGTGTGTCCATTCGTGCTATCAGTGAATTTTCCGGTAGCATCTTCTGAGTAATTGCTACACGCAGGCTTGGGATGACTACTTCCATGGGTGCTATTGCTTCTAAGCCATAAGCTAGTTTGAAAGGTGTCAAGCCTGTTGTTACCTTATATGTAGTTCGGTAGGCCCATAAGACTGCAGGTAGTAGTTGATCCCATCTTTCCGGTGCTTCCATGATTAGTTTCCGGAGGATATTCAATAGTGATTTGTTTGTACTTTCGGCCAAACCATTGGCACGAGGGTAATACGGCGAACTGAGTTTGTGTGTCACCTGGAAGGATTGGGTGAGTACCTTCATTAATTGATTTACAAAGTGAGTACCTTGATCTGAGACAATTTCCAGTGGTAAGCTGAAACGTGGAAAGACATCATTCAACAGGCATTTTGCTATTGCCACCGCTGTAGCCGACCGTAAAGCCCATGCTTCTACCCATCTTGTTGCGTAGTCTGTACAGGTGAGTATATATCTGTTGTTACTGAAGACTGCTGGAGGTGTAATTGGGCCTATAAAATCCAATCCCCATTTCTGAAACGGTTCTAATGGCATGACTGGCTGTAAGGGAAAGAAGTGCCGTTGTAGCGGTTGTCCAGACCTTTGACAGTTATCGCAGTGTTTGACAAATTGGGCCACATCTCTGTACATAGTTGGCCACCAGAGACCACTCTGCAGAATTTTCCGGTGAGTCAAATCTGTGGCAAAATGACCACCAGTAGGTGTCGAGTGAGCCATTGTGATAACTGAGTTAATTTCATGCGGAGGAACACAGCGAAGTAAGATTCCGGTGTGATCTACATAATATAGTTCTCTTGCAACTAACCGGAATCGGCGGCTAAAGACTGCAATTTTTTTGCGTACTAGTCTTGAAATTTGAGACGGAAGGCAGCCATCAGTGAGAAAGGTCAAGATCTGATCATAATACAAAAATGGAATAGGCGGATCTGCAGATTCTTCGGTAATTGGTTCTGATACATAAATTGCGGGTGTCGTGTCATCTATACCCACCGGAGATTCGCCGAAATCTAAATGGGATAAAAAGTCTGCTAAGGTGTGTGAACTGCCTGGTCGGTGAATGACTTCGTAATCAAATTTGTGCAATAGTAAGACCCATCGTGCTAATCGGCCTCCTAGATGCTGCTGCCGAACTAGATAGACAAGTGCAGCGTGATCTACATGAAATGTGAATTTTTGGCCTAACAAGTAATGTCTAAATTTTTTGACCGAGTATACTAGTCCTAAACATTCCCTTTCCGTTACAGAGTAATTTTTTTCAGCAGGGGCTAACCTTCGACTTGCATAATACACTGGTCTGAACCATTTATCAATTTGTTGCATCAATACACTTTCTATTGCTATATCTGAAGCATCAACAAATATGTGAAATGGGTGATCCCAGTCCGGTGGTTGTAAAATAGGAACTTGTGTTAATAAATGCTTTAAACGATCAAAGGCTATCTGGCATTCCTGGGTCCATTCAAATTGTCGAGGTGTTTTACTGATTAGCTTGTTTAGTGGTATTGCCAGATGAGCAAGCCATCGTAAGTGTTTTCCATGCCACCGTACTTGGCCCATAAAGCGCATAACTTCTTTTGGCGAAAATGGCACCGAAGCTTCTAATACTGCCGAAATCTTATCTGGGTCGACTTGGATACCTTGTGCAGATACAATGTGGCCAAGTAACTTGCCACATGAGACCGCAAACACTGATTTGTTTGGATTCAAACAGAGTCTATACTCTCTGCATTTCTGAAAGCAGCACCGTAAATGAAATAGATGTGCTATCATCTTATCGAAAATTGAAAAATCATCGAGGTATACTTGCATAAACGAAGTAAGATAAGGAGAAAAAATCTCCTGAATGCATCTTTGAAATGTACTTGGTGCGTTTCTCAAGCCAAACCACATCACCGTACAAGCAAAGACACCCCAATTGGTAATGAATGCGGTTTTTGGTATATCTGCTTCGACCATTCTAACCTGATTGTAACCACTGTATCCGTCTAAGAATGAATACATTTCATGACCTGCTACCCTATCGAGCATTGTATCCAGAAAGGGGATCGGGAAAGCATCCGGGACTGTTGCGGCGTTTAATTTCCGGTAGTCTACACAGATTCGTAGTTGCTTATTTTTCTTTGGCACGATTACAATTGGTGAAATCCATTCAGCATGTTCTACTGGTACGATGAATCCAACTTTTAATAATCTATCAAGTTCGGCTTTTACCTTTGATGCATAATTGGGGTTCATCCGATAGCTGGGCTGCTTATTCGGTTTAGCTTCAGGCTTCAGCATGACTCTGTGCTGATAGATGCGCGGATCTAACCCTTTCATATCTTTATAATCCCATGCAAAGACGTCTGAGAATTCGCGAAGAAGTCGAATCAAGTCATCTTTAAATGATTCCGGTAAGTTTTGCCTTATCTTTACCGGTCGTGGATGCTCTTCATCTCCTAGATTGTACGTGGTCAACTGGTCCTCGGGAACATAAAACTGTTGCGGTTTCTCTGTATCGTCTGTTGACTTGAACAGCGATTGTAATTCATCATCATGTGTCGGGACACTACCTTCATGCTTAATTGTGTTGGTGATAGGTATGATTGTACAAACTGAAGTGTTCCAGTTATCTATAACAGACTGTAGATCAACAGTTCCTACAGACATTAAATCAACATTACTCTTCATAAATTCCTCTTCCTCATCATCTGATAGTCCATCTAACATGTTGACTGGCTCAACAAAATATGGTCTGGCGTGAAGTTCGCACGGTTGTATAGCATCTAATTTTACCACATATCTACGGTTGGCATCTTTGAACGTAAGCTCTTATGCGGACCAGTCCTGTATTACCTTCGCATGCTTCAGCCAAGGTCGGCCGAAAAGAAGGTTGTAATCCAAAGTGGATTCTGGCAAATCTAGTATAACAAAGGTCATTTTGAAGGTCGTACCTTGTAAAGTGATGGGTACATTTCGCACAAGTCCTACAGGGTGGACTCTAGATTGATCTGCCATTCTAACAAAAAATTACACTGGTTCAATTTCGGTCCATCCTAACCTTTTGCATAAGGACGCTGTTGCAATGTTCACACCAGATCCTCCATCAATCAATACCTGCGTAATTTTATGATTCTTGTACCATACTGTGATCAAGGGAACCGAATGATCAACGGTAGAATCAGGTTCCGGTTGAACTGCTGCTGTTGCCGGAATACAAGAAGGCACCGGACTGAATTGTTGCTGGAACTGTTGTCGAATCCCAGGTACTAATGCCAATAGTTGGCCGAGAGGCAAAGTGATAGATGCCTTGGATAAAATTTCCCAGGCTTGTTGAGATTGGTTGTCCTGCTCCTTTGGAGTTGCGGTCTCCGCTGGTGTAGAAGTTTCTGCTGTTATGCCTACTGCTGATGATGGTTCCGCTGTTATTTCCGTTTGTTGCGTTCCTTCCTTGGACGAAGCCTGAGTCACCGGAATAGGTTCTGGGAACACTGGTGGTTCAGTTGCGGTCCAGTGACTAGCCTTGTTATACATCCTGTGTTGTTCTCGTATTCCTGGTTCGAATACTTCTGCTGCTGTCTGCAGCTGTTTACCTGATCGGGTTTGCACTGTAGCAGCTTGCGTTTCCACTGGTGTAATTTGTACCATGTTGGCCATTGGGTTTTGCCGCTCCTTCTTCCTTTGATCGTACTCAGCTGCATCCTTGCAAAATCTTCTAATGTGTCCGAATTCACCATAAAAATGACAGCGTGGTGGTGGTAAATTGGGATTTTCCGGTGGTGGTTCGTTCTGCCAGCGGTTTGCATTATAGTTATTGTTTCTCTGTCCTCGGTAGTTTCGATATCCTTGCGGTTTCTCAGTTGCACAAGTACATAGTGATTCGCTGCCTGTCCATGTTCTTGAATAACAGCATTGATTGTTGCTGTTCCCTGTATTCTGGCATTGTAAACACAATTTCCGGTGGTGTGTCCAGCAGTGTTGCAGATAGCGCAGAATGTTTGATTTAGCGCACAATTGCCACTAGTATGACCTGAATTTTTGCATGTGATGCAGTATACTTGTCTGGTTATGTCTTCATTCATAGTTTTGTTTGTTTTTAACCACTCCAGATCTTCTGTAAATCCACCAACCTTGGATTCTAGTTGCAGAGCCATGGCGATGACTGCATCCAGCGTCATAGCTCCCACACATTTTATGATCATGATCTGCTTCAATTGCGGGGTTAAACCATTGATAAACCACTGAGTGATGACATCATCCGGTAAGTTAGCGTGGGCCTGTGGTATCTGTCGCAAGTGTGTTCTAAAGAGTGTAGCATACTCTTGGACAGTCTGATTCGCCTTCTGTCGGTTGTTCTGTAAATAATCAAAGATTTCGGCGGGATTCTTCTTTAACCTGAATCGTTGCAAAAAAGCGTCTCGAACTGCGTCATAGGTGCCGAAATGATTAATATCGTATTCCGTAAGCCATCTAGCTGCTTCATTTACCAGTGTTGATTGAAAAACGATGGCCTTATACGCCTGATCCGGTGGATGGTTAAGAACTGCATAACTTATCTCGAAAGTGCGTACGTGAGCATCCGGATCATCTCCTGGGAATCCACCGAATTTCGTATATGTTACTCTTGTTGGAGGCGGCCTTGGTTGACATAACTGTTGTTGCTGCTGTTGTCCGTTCATTGTGAGTGTATTCAGCTTTTCTTCTGTATCTTGATGTTGGTTAGATGAACTATCGAAACTTTTGTCGCCGGATGGCGTGCCTTCCGGTATGCTGTTTTCACTTAGAATGCGTCGCACTTCTGCTTCAAAGAGTTTTCCCTCCTTCTGGATATCCAATATCCGAAATCTTTCTTCCAAGCACGCTGGTTGGGCTGAAGATTCCGCAAAAAATGCAAAGTCTTTGCCTACAGTTGGTGACTCTATCACCGGAATATCACCGGAATGAGCCAAAATTGTGCCAAAATGCAGTGTCTTTTCGCTTTTACCGATCTCTTTTCCTAAAGTGTTTCTGATCGTATCTAAATCTGAGTTTATACTGGTTTCTAACGGCGTGTTGGTAGATTCTGAAATTGCTATATCTTCGATAGGTTGGGTCGAAGTAGCATCAGAATGTACCAAAGGTGTTGATCGTTCCACCGGAATATGACCGGAATCAATCGTGACGTTCTCAGTTTGTCTGACCACTGGGTCAGATTTGGTTAGACCTTCTTCTTTCAAGGCTATCTTTATCGCTTTACTCGCTTCAGTCTTACAGTTCTTAGGATATGTTTCACCAGATCGAGTAACCGGCATGTATCATTACACAGTAACCCTATCTGAGCAGTTTGGCAACAATCTGGGTCTGTTGCTACTGCTAGTTACTCGAATGTTAACTAAACGTTTACTTCTGACAACAACTGGTACTTTAGTGCCACTTTCCCACAGACGGCGCCAAATGTTAAGCCAAATATTAGCCGTTGGCAGGCTACAATGCTTCTGAATCTGGATTTAGAGTACTTTAGTTTAATGTAATACTTAAAAGCACTCTACTTCTTAGTCACATGGGTTCTTGGGAGTGGTAGGGGTCTGTTAGACAGAGGCCCTGTACTATTTTCCCAACCTCTCACACAATCATAAATACTCTGTCACGTCTTAGCTCAGTACTTGACTCTGAACACTGTTAACTACACGGTTTACTGGACGTTGGAAATTCTGGACTGGGTCTGCTATAGTAAAAGAGCAGTAGTCCGGTCTGACTTAAACTGCTTGACTGTTTTACTTCATTCGCCGAATTTTACTCAAGATGCACCTCTTCTTGACTTGGGGTTACACCGAAGAATTATACTCAAAAGTATACAACTTACGGTATGTAAACCACAGCCGAACCGTAACAATCTTATCACTAGTTCCAAGGCACACAGGCTCTTATAGATACAAGTCCTTCCTGGGAACGGGATTCCCAGAGAATGCAGACTATTGTATCGACGTCAGTTACTTCACAGAACCTTAACAGACCAACAGTGGGATTACTTCCATGCTCTCTACTTCGCCGACATCTATTAACAACAAGCCACACTTAACAATACTCAGCAACACACTTAACCATTACCGAACAGCTTCGTAACACACTGCAACTTGTTCGTAACTATATATTAAGATGCAAACAGACTACTAAGCAAGCGCAACAGAACAGGACAGAAACAGACGGATCAGAAATATGCACTCAACAATACACTGCACTTCCCAAAATGGGCGCTCATAGACAGAATAGAAGATACTTAACAGAACAGACCCGAATAGAAAGACAAACTTAACAAGACACTGCAAGTCCCGAAATGGGCGTGCTCACAGACAGAATAGAAGATACACTTAACAGAACAGAACCGACTAGAAGACACACTTTAACAAGACACTGCAGTTCCCAGAATGGGCACACTCTCTCCTTGCGCCACTCTTTTTCTCATTGCCTTAAATAGAGGATTTTTTACAAGAGTGCGCACTTCTGCAGTTACCTGCCCGTTTCCTGAAAGATTCTTTTTCATTTAAACTACCTGTCCTAGTACTTTTGTCCTAGTTCGGTGGCCGTCTAACATTTTTACATTTAAGACACCTGTCCTAGTTCATTTGTCCTTGTTCGGCGGTCGTCTAACACTGGCACGCACGGTGGACTCGAACCCGCAAGTTCATTATCGTCTTCGACATTCTTCTGTTTCGCCTGAAGGCCTATTCCAGAGTTGTGCTCCCGACTCATTTCTGACCGTACTTGTTCAAGTGGAGGAACAAGTATAGCAAGCCATCTTTGACAAAAAAGTGTCCAAATACTTTGAACACGACCATCCAATTGCTGTTTTAATAAATCTATGTCCACATTCGTCATTAATGTGGCATTCAGTTCTACGCCTTCATCTTTTAAGATCTGCCTTTCCAATTCCTGCAAAACCTGTATTCTTGACTGCAAAATTTCATTTTCTGCTTGCAGGTTGGCATTCATGGTAGAAAAACTCATCATTTCATCTTGGATCTGTTTTAATATATTGTGCTGCCACTGGTGAAATTCTTGAAAACACTTTTTTGCGTGAATCAATTCCGCTGTTAGTTGCCGTTGGTTACTCTGTAGCTCCCGTAGTAAAGTTTCTTTGTCGTCCAATTCCTGTGTCATTTTTTCGAGTAATGAATTGGACTTATTCCTAGTAGCGAGTAATAATTCGTTTTTCTGCTGAAGCGCTTGTTCTTGTTGACGCAAATATTGAGAGACTTCCTGTAATTTATTTTGCATCACTGTCACATGATCTGGTTGGAGATTGTCATCCGGTAATTGCCCTGGGCTGTCAGTGGGCAAGTGGTCTGCCATCCTTCGTTTAATTGACAGCCTAAACGGCGTTCCTACTGTCGGGTTCAGTTCGCTATTACCTGTGTGGCATAAATTTGCAGACGATGTGGAGACTTGGTCTGCTTCCTCTTGCTTTGCACTATGTGGGTGTCCTGTGTCTATCATATCCTGGTCACAGGAATGAATATGTTGGGACCAGTTCAGCTTCTGATCCTTCACTGATTGCACAAAATCGAATATAGCAACTAAATAGACTGCTAGTCTGCTATTGGTTTGGGATCTTCGCTTATCCCCGACAATAATTTGTGTATAGAGGTGGTGATATAGCCAGTGTGTCCAGCTAACTCTATCACCTCCTTCGGCATGTACTAAGGGTGAAAAATTTTCTCTAGACATCAAATCGAATTTAACTAAGAAACAGAGTCTCTCTAAATACCACTTGAATTGTTCACGACGCTGATATGTGGCATTTTTCAGCAGGTAATATTTTCTGGGGCCTTCGCAGTTTCCAAATTCTTTTCTTAGGTCAGCATTCGAACATTTAGGAAAACGGGCATCCTCATACAGTGGCAGTTTAAAGATGGCTGAAACTAACTGTGGTGAAAATTGTACCTGGTTTAAAATGAGCCCTTTGGTTTGTCGCATGCTGTGTAACTGATTTTCTGCATCTTCATTACCTTTCCACTGCTCCCATGGTAATTGAGCAAACTGGAGGAGTCCGATCCGCCGTAGCCAGTTTTCATTTCTCCTTGAATGGATGTCGAGCTCTATTTGAAATTCTCTGGAAAATTTATGATGAGCCTTGACTGGTGCAGAAGTCATTGAATCATTGTCATCATCCTGTAAGGTAGTGTCTGTTGTCGTGACCACACGGTTCTGTGCAGTTGCGCGCTTCCTGAGTTGCCATCTTAATAGATCGGATTCAGACATGATTGTGAGAGTCGCCGAAAATAATATGCTGGAAGTATGTGAACTAGTGCCGAAGCTGGGAGAATACTGTTCTGAAGGATACTATGCTAGGCAGACACATTTTATAAGTACCAGAGCTTGAACTGCTATTCGCTGGAATGATTGTATTTCGTTTGGACATGACACTTCATTCTCTTTATCAAAATTGTAGCCTGAGGAAGAATCATCATTCTGCTTGGTATTCCATAGATCGATGCTGGACTTAGCAGTCTTTACGTGTGCGAAAAATATCATGAAACAAAACCCTTTGTATCACACTCATTTCGAACTTATCGTTACATAATGAATTCGCATGGTCGAAGTTTATGATTCTTCTATGAGGCCTTCGATGTACATATTTTGGGCGAGTCTAAATGTTCGGGTGATTTTCTTTTTAAGAGTTTCGATCAATTGAACTAAGGTGGTTTGTTCTAATAACTGGGCATCCGTTCTAACGGAGCTAAGGGCGATGGCTTGGGTTAATAAAATTTCGGCCTGGTTTTGTAAGAAGGCCTCCTGTAAGAAAAAGTCGTTGGATAATGCAGCGTCGCGGGATGTCTTCATTTCGGTGACCTTCTGCTGCATATCCGTGACCTGATCCTTCTGATTTTGCACTTGATTTTCAAGTCGCTCGATCATTTGGTTCTGAAACTCAATTGTCTTGTAGTAGGCGTCTCGTTCTCGTCGAGCATTGGCGAGGTCTTTTTGGTTTTTAGCCTCCCGAGTTAGTTGATGCCGCAGCATTCTGTTTACTTCGTCTAAACACTCCTGGGCTCGTCGGAGCTCATCTTTGACTTGTTCGGCCTCTCTCTGTTGATCTTGATTTTTCTTGACTGTCGCCTACAGTTGGGCCTTCGTTTCTTCGATCACTTCTTCGAGGGAGGAGCTGATGTCGTCTTTTACTTGGAGCGCGAGCTTCAACTCCCGAATTTCTTCGTTGGCTTCGTTGAGAAGTTGGTCTTTGGCAGCCAGTTGTGCCAAGGCGTCATCCCGTTGTTGTAGCACTGCTTGTTGTGCCGTAATTTGGCCTTGGAGATCTGCTACTTGGGTGTGTAAGTGATGATTTTCAGCTTTAACTGCTTCGACTTCTTCTTGGAGAGGGGTGATGTCTGCTTCTAGGAGGTCTACCTTATGCTGGAGATCCTGTCTGATGGTGTTGGCGACGTCACTCAGCTGTGCGGGAAGTTGTTGGGAAAGGGAAATGAGCATATGGCCCATAGTGGCTAGTTCAGAGAATACCGGAATAGAGGGGAGGAGCAGTGGGTGTGGCGGTTGCGCAGAGGTTTGAGTTTGAAGTTGGGGGGATGTCGGGGGCGAATAGTTGAGGGAAGACGAGGATTCCGGTTCCGGTGTGGGAATAGGGTTGACAAGGGGGGGTCGGGGATGGGCAGAGTCGGGGTTTGTTACCTGATTGCTTGTTTGTTGTTTCGCGGTAGTATGATCGATTGCGGATTCGACGGCCTTCAATAATGTGTTAAGCGCATCCCTACCGGGGTGCTACTCGTCTCGTTGAGGCTCAGAGGTTGCTTCGGTGGAGACTTTGTCGGTTTCGGTGCGATTTTGGTGGTCGTGGTTGTGATCGGCCGAGGATTCGTTGTGGATGGAAGTGGCAGTATCGTGGAAGGTTTCGTCTTGGTCGTCGTTGCGGTGGTCCTTATTCTTGTCGGCAGATCTCTGTGCTTCACTTTCGGAAGAGCTGATGCGAATGCGCTTCGTGCGGAAGAGTTGGTTGATTTCTTCCTCTTCTTCTGCATCGTCATCGAGGGGTTGTACTGAATCTTCATGCCTGAGTATGGGGCCTCGGGGTGGTGGTTGTGCGGCGAGGATGGTTGGGAAGAGGAAAGAGAGGATATGGGGAAGACGAGAGCGCGGGATGGTTCCTTTATTTACCTGCTTCACTATGGCTACACATTCCTTATGGATTCTTTGGAAAAAGTATGAGGCGAAGTTGACGGGTTCGCGGGCTGCTAAATCTACGGCGGAGTAGAAAGGGCGAGAGATGCCGTAAGTGCGCTTCTGCAAGTTAAGGATGGCAACTAGGAATTGTAGGGCAGAGCGTTCGGGTTCGGGACGGCAGAGGATAGCGAACTCGTGTGAGGAAGAGCGGGGGAATAATTCTGTCATGCGGGCGAGGGGGAGACTGGGGCCATTTTCTCGGCCTTGCGGGGTGAGGCGGAAAGCTTCAGAGAAGGCGGGGAAGGTGATGACGGTTCTGGAGGGTAGCGAAGGGAAAACCCACTGGCATTCGGTGGCAGGGGATTGGGTGATGGCAGAGATGATTTGTGCGAAGAAGGGATGGGCTTCCACTGAGTGCCAGGGCAACTCAGCGAAGTTGGCCAACCCTCGGCAACGCAGGTATTCTCCTACCTCGGTAGGGATACCATCGCGGAAAGCAGTGTAGTTTGCGAGTGCTTCCATGGCGATTGCTAATACGGACTAGGAACAGGACTACAGAACACAAGTTCGCACAGATTACTAACACTCACTACAGTAGCGATTGTTGACATTGTCGAAGGGGTTAAATAGGAACAATACGGTGGGTGGGAAAGGGGGTTGGGTATCATTGTGCAGTGCGGGAATGATATTTGTTTTCATGCAGGCGTGCGTATTCGAGTGACTGGTAAGGGGGCGGCGGGTACGAAAAGATTTTCTAAAATTTGGCTATTTATAAAAGGAGAAAAGCAAAAAAAGGAAAAGATTACACAAAACGCGGTTCACCGCCGAAAAATTTAATGCGGGCTAGGGGCATGATGATATGGCCGCAGTTTCGACCCATTGATTACTTTCGGGAGTGGATTTCCGGTCAACGTAGTCAACCGAAAAGTTGCGGGACCGACTTGTTCTGAGATTTTGAAAGGGCCGAACCATCGAAGTTTAAACTTTCCTGCGGCTCTATCCGACTTTGCGTTGTAGAATAGTACGAGATGTCCTACCGAAAAGATTCGAGTTTTCAAATATCGATCGTGTGTCTTGGCTTGTCTTAGTTGTACTTTGCGCATGGTTAAGAAGCTGAGCCATCGGTGCTCATCAAGTTCTCTGAGTGTGTCCATTCGTGCTATCAGTGAATTTTTCGGTAGCATCTTCTGAGTAATTGCTACACGCAGGCTTGGGATGACTACTTCCATGGGTGCTATTGCTTCTAAGCCATAAGCTAGTTTGAAAGGTGTCAAGCCTGTTGTTACCTTATATGTAGTTCGGTAGGCCCATAAGACTGCAGGTAGTAGTTGATCCCATCTTTCCGGTGCTTCCATGATTAGTTTCCGGAGGATATTCAATAGTGATTTGTTTGTACTTTCGGCCAAACCATTGGCACGAGGGTAATACGGCGAACTGAGTTTGTGTGTCACCTGGAAGGATTGGGTGAGTACCTTCATTAATTGATTTACAAAGTGAGTACCTTGATCTGAGACAATTTCCAGTGGTAAGCTGAAACGTGGAAAGACATCATTCAACAGGCATTTTGCTATTGCCACCGCTGTAGCCGACCGTAAAGCCCATGCTTCTACCCATCTTGTTGCGTAGTCTGTACAGGTGAGTATATATCTGTTGTTACTGAAGACTGCTGGAGGTGTAATTGGGCCTATAAAATCCAATCCCCATTTCTGAAACGGTTCTAATGGCATGACTGGCTGTAAGGGAAAGAAGTGCCGTTGTAGCGGTTGTCCAGACCTTTGACAGTTATCGCAGTGTTTGACAAATTGGGCCACATCTCTGTACATAGTTGGCCACCAGAGACCACTCTGCAGAATTTTCCGGTGAGTCAAATCTGTGGCAAAATGACCACCAGTAGGTGTCGAGTGAGCCATTGTGATAACTGAGTTAATTTCATGCGGAGGAACACAGCGAAGTAAGATTCCGGTGTGATCTACATAATATAGTTCTCCTGCAACTAACTGGAATCGGCGGCTAAAGACTGCAATTTTTTTGCGTACTAGTCTTGAAATTTGAGACGGAAGGCAGCCATCAGTGAGAAAGGTCAAGATCTGATCATAATACAAAAATGGAATAGGCGGATCTGCAGATTCTTCGGTAATTGGTTCTGATACATAAATTGCGGGTGTCGTGTCATCTATACCCACCGGAGATTCGCCGAAATCTAAACGGGATAAAAAGTCTGCTAAGGTGTGTGAACTGCCTGCTCGGTGAATGACTTCGTAATCATATTCCTGCAATAGTAAGACCCATCGTGCTAATCGGCCTCCTAGATGCTGCTGCCGAACTAGATAGACAAGTGCAGCGTGATCTACATGAAATGTGAATTTTTGGCCTAACAAGTAATGTCTAAATTTTTTGACCGAGTATACTAGTCCTAGACATTCCCTTTCCGTTACAGAGTAATTTTTTTCAGCAGGGGCTAACCTTCGACTTGCATAATACACTGGTCTGAACCATTTATCAATTTGTTGCATCAATACACTTCCTATTGCTATATCTGAAGCATCAACAAATATGTGAAATGGGTGATCCCAGTCCGGTGGTTGTAAAATAGGAACTTGTGTTAATAAATGCTTTAAACGATCAAAGGCTATCTGGCATTCCTGGGTCCATTCAAATTGTCGAGGTGTTTTACTGATTAGCTTGTTTAGTGGTATTGCCAGATGAGCAAGCCATCGTAAGTGTTTTCCATGCCACCGTACTTGGCCCATAAAGCGCATAACTTCTTTTGGCGAAAATGGCACCGAAGCTTCTAATACTGCCGAAATCTTATCTGGGTCGACTTGGATACCTTGTGCAGATACAATGTGGCCAAGTAACTTGCCACATGAGACCGCAAACACTGATTTGTTTGGATTCAAACAGAGTCTATACTCTCTGCATTTCTGAAAGCAGCACCGTAAATGAAATAGATGTGCTATCATCTTACCGAAAATTGAAAAATCATCGAGGTATACTTGCATAAACGAAGTAAGATAAGGAGAAAAAATCTCGTGCATGCATCTTTGAAATGTACTTGGTGCGTTTCTCAAGCCAAACCACATCACCGTACAAGCAAAGACACCCCAATTGGTAATGAATGTGGTTTTTGGTATATCTGCTTCAACCATTCTAACCTGATTGTAACCACTGTATCCGTCTAAGAATGAATACATTTCATGACCTGCTACCCTATCGAGCATTGTATCCAGAAAGGGGATCGGGAAAGGATCCGGGACTGTTGCGGCGTTTAATTTCCGGTAGTCTACACAGATTCGTAGTTGCTTATTTTTCTTTGGCACGATTACAATTGGTGAAATCCATTCAGCATGTTCTACTGGTACGATGAATCCAACTTTTAATAATCTATCAAGTTCGGCTTTTACCTTTGATGCATAATTGGGGTTCATCCGATAGCTGGGCTGCTTATTCGGTTTAGCTTCAGGCTTCAGCATGACTCTGTGCTGATAGATGCGCGGATCTAACCCTTTCATATCTTTATAATCCCATGCAAAGACGTCTGAGAATTCGCGAAGAAGTCGAATCAAGTCAGCTTTAAATGATTCCGGTAAGTTTTGCCTTATCTTTACCGGTCGTGGATGCTCTTCATCTCCTAGATTGTACGTGGTCAACTGGTCCTCGGGAACATAAAACTGTTGCGGTTTCTCTGTATCGTCTGTTGACTTGAACAGCGATTGTAATTCATCATCATGTGTCGGGACACTACCTTCATGCTTAATTGTGTTGGTGATAGGTATGATTGTACAAACTGAAGTGTTCCAGTTATCTATAACAGACTGTAGATCAACAGTTCCTACAGACATTAAATCAGCATTACTCTTCATAAATTCCTCTTCCTCATCATCTGATAGTCCATCTAACATGTTGACTGGCTCAGCAAAATATGGTCTGGCGTGAAGTTCGCACGGTTGTATAGCATCTAATTTTACCACATATCTACGGTTGGCATCTTTGAACATAAGCTCTTATGCGGACCAGTCCTGTATTACCTTCGCATGCTTCAGCCAAGGTCGGCCGAAAAGAAGGTTGTAATCCAAAGTGGATTCTGGCAAATCTAGTATAACAAAGGTCATTTTGAAGGTCGTACCTTGTAAAGTGATGGGTACATTTCGCACAAGTCCTACAGGGTGGACTCTAGATTGATCTGCCATTCTAACAAAAAATTACACTGGTTCAAATTCGGTCCATCCTAACCTTTTGCATAAGGACGCTGTTGCAATGTTCACACCAGATCCTCCATCAATCAATACCTGCGTAATTTTATGATTCTTGTACCATACTGTGATCAAGGGAACCGAATGATCAACGGTAGAATCAGGTTCCGGTTGAACTGCTGCTGTTGCCGGAATACAAGAAGGCACCGGACTGAACTGTTGCTGGAACTGTTGTCGAATCCCAGGTACTAATGCCAATAGTTGGCCGAGAGGCAAAGTGATAGATGCCTTGGATAAAATTTCCCAGGCTTGTTGAGATTGGTTGTCCTGCTCCTTTGGAGTTGCGGTCTCCGCTGGTGGAGAAGTTTCTGCTGTTATGCCTACTGCTGATGATGGTTCCGCTGTTGTTTCCGTTTGTTGCATTCCTTCCTTGGACGAAGCCTGAGTCACCGGAATAGGTTCTGGGAACACTGGTGGTTCAGTTGCGGTCCAGTGACTAGCCTTGTTATACATCCTGTGTTGTTCTCGTATTCCTGGTTCGAATACTTCTGCTGCTGTCTGCAGCTATTTACCTGATCGGGTTTGCACTGTAGCAGCTTGCGTTTCTACTGGTGTAATTTGTACCATGTTGGCCATTGGGTTTTGCCGCTCCTTCCTTTGATCGTTCTCAGCTGCATCCTTGCAAAATCTTCTAATGTGTCCGAATTCACCATAAAAATGACAGCGTGGTGGTGGTAAATTGGGATTTTCCGGTGGTGGTTCGTTCTGCCAGCGGTTTGCATTATAGTTATTGTTTCTCTGTCCTCGGTAGTTTCGATATCCTTGCGGTTTCTCAGATGCAGAGGTACATAGTGATTCGCTGCCTGTCCATGTTCTTGAATAACAGCATTGATTGTTGTTGTTCCCTGTATTCTGGCATTGTAAACACAATTTCCGGTGGTGTGTCCATCAGTGTTGCAGATAGCGCAGAATGTTTGATTTAGCACACAATTGGCACTAGTATGACCTGAATTTTTGCATGTGATGCAGTATACTTGTCTGGTTATGTCTTCATTCATAGTTTTGTTCATTTTTAACCACTCCAGATCTTCTGGAAATCCACCGACCTTGGATTCTAGTTGCAGAGCCATGGCGATGACTGCATCCAGCGTCATAGCTCCCACACATTTTATGATCATGATCTGCTTCAATTGCGGGGTTAAACCATTGATAAACCACTGAGTGATGACATCATCCGGTAAGTTAGCGTGGGCCTGTGGTATCTGTCGCAAGTGTGTTCTAAAGAGTGTAGCATACTCTTGGACAGTCTGATTCGCCTTCTGTCGGTTGTTCTGTAAATAATCAAAGATTTCGGCGGGATTCTTCTTTAACCTGAATCGTTGCAAAAAAGCGTCTCGAACTGCATCATAGGTGCCGAAATGATTAATATCGTATTCCGTAAGCCATCTAGCTGCTTCATTTACCAGTGTTGATTGAAAAACGATGGCCTTATACGCCTGATCCGGTGGATGGTTAAGAACTGCATAACTTATCTCGAAAGTGCGTACGTGAGCATCCGGATCATCTCCTGGGAATCCACCGAATTTCGTATATGTTACTCCTGTTGGAGGCGGCCTTGGTTGACATAACTGTTGTTGCTGCTGTTGTCCGTTCATTGTGAGTGTATTCAACTTTTCTTCTGTATCTTGATGTTGGTTAGATGAACTATCGAAACTTTTGTCGCCGGATGGCGTGCCTTCTGGTATGCTGTTTTCACTTAGAATGCGTCGCACTTCTGCTTCAAAGAGTTTTCCCTCCTTCTGGATATCCAATATCCGAAATCTTTCTTCCAAGCACGCTGGTTGGGCTGAAGATTCCGCAAAAAATGCAAAGTCTTTGCCTACAGTTGGTGACTCTATCACCGGAATATCACCGGAATGAGCCAAAATTGTGCCAAAATGCAGTGTCTTTTCGCTTTTACCGATCTCTTTTCCTAAAGTGTTTCTGATTGTATCTAAATCTGAGTTTAGACTGGTTTCTAACGGCGTGTTGGTAGATTCTGAAATTGCTATATCTTCGATAGGCTGGGTCGAAGTAGCATCAGAATGTACCAAAGGTGTTGATCGTTCCACCGGAATATGACCGGAATCAATCGTGACGTTCTCAGTTTGTCTGACCACTGGGTCAGATTTGGTTAGACCTTCTTCTTTCAAGGCTATCTTTATCACTTTACTCGCTTCAGTCTTACAGTTCTTAGGATATGTTTCACCAGATCGAGTAACCGGCATGTATCATTACACAGTAACCCTATCTGAGCAGTTTGGCAACAATCTGGGTCTGTTGCTACTGCTAGTTACTCGAATGTTAACTAAACGTTTGTTTCTGACAACAACTGGTACTTTAGTGCCACTTTCCCACAGACGGCGCCAAATGTTAAGCCAAATATTAGCCATTGGCAGGCTACAATGCTTCTGAATCTGGATTTAGAGTACTTTAGTTTAATGTAATACTTAAAAGCACTCTACTTCTTAGTCACGTGGGTTCTTGGGAGTGGTAGGGGTCTGTTAGACAGAGGCCCTGTACTATTTTCCCAACCTCTCACACAATCATAAATACTCTGTCACGTCTTAGCTCAGTACTTGACTCTGAACACTGTTAACTACACGGTTTACTGGACGTTGGAAATTCAGGACTGGGTCTGCTATAGTAAAAGAGCAGTAGTCCGGTCTGACTTAAACTGCTTGACTGTTTTACTTCATTCGCTGAATTTTACTCAAGATGCACCTCTTCTTGACTTGGGGTTACACCGAAGAATTATACTCAAAAGTATACAACTTACGGTATGTAAACCACAGCCGAACCGTAACAATCTTATCACTAGTTCCAAGGCACACAGGCTCTTACAGATACAAGTCCTTCCTGGGAACGGGATTCCCAGAGAATGCAGACTATTGTATCGACGTCAGTTACTTCACAGAACCTTAACAGACCAACAGTGGGATTACTTCCATGCTCTCTACTTCGCCGACATCTATTAACAACAAGCCACACTTAACAATACTCAGCAACACACTTAACCATTACCGAACAGCTTTGTAACACACTGCAACTTGTTCGTAACTATATATTAAGATGCAAAAAGACTACTAAGCAAGCGCAACAGAACAGGACAGAAACAGACGGATCAGAAATATGCACTCAACAATACACTGCACTTCCCAAAATGGGCGCTCATAGACAGAATAGAAGATACTTAACAGAACAGACCCGAATAGAAAGACAAACTTAACAAGACACTGCAAGTCCCGAAATGGGCGTGCTCACAGACAGAATAGAAGATACACTTAACAGAACATAACCGACTAGAAGACACACTTTAACAAGACACTGCAGTTCCCAGAATGGGCACACTCTCTCCTTGCGCCACTCTTTTTCTCATTGCCTTAAATAGAGGATTTTTTACAAGAGTGCGCACTTCTGCAGTTACCTGCCCGTTTCCTGAAAGATTCTTTTTCATTTAAACTACCTGTCCTAGTACTTTTGTCCTAGTTCGGTGGCCATCTAACATTTTTACATTTAAGACACCTGTCCTAGTTCATTTGTCCTTGTTCGGCGGTCGTCTAACACTGACACGCACGGTGGACTCGAACCCGCAAGTTCATTATCGTCTTCGACATTCTTCTGTTTTGCCTGAAGGCCTATTCCAGAGTTGTGCTCCCGACTCATTTCTGACCGTACTTGTTCAAGTGGAGGAACAAGTATAGCAAGCCATCTTTGACGAAAAAGTGTCCAAATACTTTGAACACGACCATCCAATTGCTGTTTTAATAAATCTATGTCCACATTCGTCATTAATGTGGCATTCAGTTCTACGCCTTCATCTTTTAAGATCTGCCTTTCCAATTCCTGCAAAACCTGTATTCTTGACTGCAAAATTTCATTTTCTGCTTGCAGGTTGGCATTCATGGTAGAAAAACTCATCATTTCATCTTGGATCTGTTTTTGTATATTGTGCTTCCACTGGTGAAATTCTTGAAAACACTTTTTTGCGTGAATCAATTCCGCTGTTAGTTGCCGTTGGTTACTCTGTAGCTCCCGTAGTAAAGTTTCTTTGTCGTCCAATTCTTGTGTCATTTTTTCGAGTAATGAATTGGACTTATTCCTAGTAGCGAGTAATAATTCGTTTTTCTGCTGAAGCGCTTGTTCTTGTTGACGCAAATATTGAGAGACTTCCTGTAATTTATTTTGCATCACTGTCACATGATCTGGTTGGAGATTGTCATCCGGTAATTGCCCTGGGCTGTCAGTGGGCAAGTGGTCTGCCATCCTTCGTTTAATTGACAGCCTAAACGGCGTTCCTACTGTCGGGTTCAGTTCGCTATTACCTGTGTGGCATAAATTTGCAGACGATGTGGAGACTTGGTCTGCTTCCTCTTGCTTTGCACTATGTGGGTGTCCTGTGTCTATCATATCCTGGTCACAGGAATGAATATGTTGGGACCAGTTCAGCTTCTGATCCTTCACTGATTGCACAAAATCGAATATAGCAGCTAAATTGACTGCTAGTCTGCTATTGGTTTGGGATCTTCGCTTATCCCCGACAATAATTTATGTATAGAGGTGGTGATATAGCCAGTGTGTCCAGCTAACTCTACCACCTCCTTCGGCATGTACTAAGGGTGAAAAATTTTCTCTAGACATCAAATCGAATTTAACTAAGAAACAGAGTCTCTCTAAATACCACTTGAATTGTTCACGACGCTGATATGCGGCATTTTTCAGCAGGTAATATTTTCTGGGGCCTTCGCAGTTTCCAAATTCTTTTCTTAGGTCAGCATTCGAACATTTAGGAAAACGGGCATCCTCATACAGTGGCAGTTTAAAGATGGCTGAAACTAACTGTGGTGAAAATTGTACCTGGTTTAAAATGAGGCCTTTGGTTTGTCGCATGCTGTGTAACTGAGTTTCTGCATCTTCATTACCTTTCCACTGCTCCCATGGTAATTGAGCAAACTGGAGGAGTCCGATCCGCCGTAGCCAGTTTTCATTTCTCCTTGAATGGATGTCGAGCTCTATTTGAAATTCTGTGGAAAATTTATGATGAGCCTTGACTGGTGCAGAAGTCATTGAATCATTGTCATCATCCTGTAAGGTAGTGTCTGTTGTCGTGACCACACGGTTCTGTGCAGTTGCGCGCTTCCTGAGTTGCCATCTTAATAGATCGGATTCAGATATGATTGTGAGAGTCGTCGAAAATAATATGCTGGAAGTATGTGAACTAGTGCCGAAGCTGGGAGAATACTGTTCTGAAGGATACTATGCTAGGCAGACACATTTTATAAGTACCAGAGCTTGAACTGCTATTCGCTGGAATGATTGTATTTCGTTTGGACATGACACTTCATTCTCTTTATCAAAATTGTAGCCTGAGGAAGAATCACCATTCTGCGTGGTATTCCGTAGATCGATGCTGGACTTAGCAGTCTTTACGTGTGCGAAAAATATCATGAAACAAAACCCTTTGTATCACACTCATTTCGAACTTATCGTTACATAATGAATTCGCATGGTCGAAGTTTATGATTCTTCTATGAGGCCTTGGATGTACATATTTTGGGCGAGTCTAAATGTTCGGGTGATTTTCTTTTTAAGAGTTTCGATCAATTGAACTAAGGTGGTTTGTTCTAATAACTAGGCGTCCGTTCTAACGGAGCTAAGGGCGATGGCTTGGGTTAACAAAATTTCGGCCTGGTTTTGTAAGAAGGCCTCCTGTAAGAAAAAGTCGTTGGATAATGCAGCGTCGCGGGATGTCTTCATTTCGGTGACCTTCTGCTGCATATCCGTGACCCGATCCTTCTGATTTTGCACTTGATTTTCAAGTCACTCGATCATTTGGTTATGAAACTCAATTGTCTTGTAGTAGGCGTCTCGTTCTCGTCGAGCATTGGCGAGGTCTTTTTGGTTTTTAGCCTCCCGAGTTAGTTGATGCCGCAGCATTCTGTTTACTTCGTCTAAACACTCCTGGGCTCGTCGGAGCTCATCTTTGACTTGTTCGGCCTCTCTCTGTTGATCTTGATTTTTCTTGACTGTCGCCTGCAGTTGGGCCTTCGTTTCTTCGATCAGTTCTTCGAGGGAGGAGCTGATGTCGTCTTTTACTTGGAGCGCGAGCTTCAACTCCCAAATTTCTTCGTTGGCTTCGTTGAGAAGTTGGTCTTTGGCAGCCAGTTGTGCCAAGGCGTCATCCCGTTGTTGTAGCACTGCTTGTTGTGCCGTAATTTGGCCTTGGAGATCTGCTACTTGGGTGTGTAAGTGATGATTTTCAGCTTTAACTGCTTCGACTTCTTCTTGGAGAGGGGTGATGTCTGCTTCTAGGAGGTCTACCTTATGCTGGAGATCCTGTCTGATGGTGTTGGCGACGTCACTCAGCTGTGCGGGAAGTTGTTGGGAAAGGGAAATGAGCATATGGCCCATAGTGGCTAGTTCAGAGAATACCGGAATAGAGGGGAGGAGCAGTGGGTGTGGCGGTTGCGCAGAGGTTTGAGTTTGAAGTTGGGGGGATGTCGGGGGCGAATAGTTGAGGGAAGACGAGGATTCCGGTTCCGATGTGGGAATAGGGTTGACTGGGGGGGTCTGGGATGGGCAGAGTCGGGGTTTGTTACCTGATTGCTTGTTTGTTGTTTCGCGGTAGTATGATCGATTGCAGATTCGACGGCCTTCAATAATGTGTTAAGCGCATCCCTACCGGGGTGCTACTCGTCTCGTTGAGGCTCAGAGGTTGCTTCGGTGGAGACTTTGTCGGTTTCGGTGCGATTTTGGTGGTCGTGGTTGTGATCGGCCGAGGATTCGTTGTGGATGGAAGTGGCGGTATCGTGGAAGGTTTCGTCTTGGTCGTCGTTGCGGTGGTCCTGATTCTTGTCGGCAGATCTCTGTGCTTCACTTTCCGAAGAGCTGATGCGGATGCGCTTCGTGCGGAAGAGTTGGTTGATTTCTTCCTCTTCTTCTGCATCGTCATCGAGGGGTTGTACTGAATCTTCATGCCCGAGTATGGGGCCTCGGGGTGGTGGTTGTGCGGCGAGGATGGTTGGGAAGAGGAAAGAGAGGATATGGGGAAGATGAGAGCGCGGGGTGGTTCCTTTATTTACCTGCTTCACTATGGCTACACATTCCTTATGGATTCTTTGGAAAAAGTATGAGGCGAAGTTGACGGGTTCGCGGGCTGCTAAATCTACGGCGGAGTAGAAAGGGCGAGAGATGCCGTAAGTGCGCTTCTGCAAGTTAAGGATGGCAACTAGGAATTGTAGGGCAGAGCGTTCGGGTTCGGGACGGCAGAGGATAGCGAACTCGTGTGAGGAAGAGCGGGGGAATAATTCTGTCATGCGGGCGAGGGGGAGACTGGGGCCATTTTCTCGGCCTTGCGGGGTGAGGCGGAAAGCTTCAGAGAAGGCGGGGAAGGTGATGACGGTTCTGGAGGGTAGCGAAGGGAAAACCCACTGGCATTCGGTGGCAGGGGATTGGGCGATGGCAGAGATGATTTGTGCGAAGAAGGGATGGGCTTCCACTGAGTGCCAGGGCAACTCAGCGAAGTTGGCCAACCCTCGGCAACGCAGGTATTCTCCTACCTCGGTAGGGATACCATCGCGGAAAGCAGTGTAGTTTGCGAGTGCTTCCATGGCGATTGCTAATACGGACTAGGAACAGGACTACAGAACACAAGTTCGCACAGATTACTAACACTCACTACAGTAGCGATTGTTGACATTGTCGAAGGGGTTAAATAGGAACAATACGGTGGGTGGGAAAGGGGGTTGGGTATCATTGTGCAATGCGGGAATGATATTTGTTTTCATGCAGGCGTGCGTATTCGAGTGACTGGTAAGGGGGCGGCGGGTACGAAAAGATTTTCTAAAATTCGGCTATTTATAAAAGGAGAAAAGCAAAAAAAGGAAAATATTACACAAAACGCGGTTCACCGCCGAAAAATTTAATGCGGGCTAGGGGCGTGATGATATGGCCGCAGTTTCAACCCATTGATTACTTTCGGGAGTGGATTTCCGGTCAACGTAGTCAACCAAAAAGTTGCGGGACCGACTTGTTCTGAGATTTTGAAAGGGCCGAACCATCGAAGTTTAAACTTTCCTGCGGCTCTATCCGACTTTGCGTTGTAGAAGAGTACGAGCTGTCCTACCGAAAAGATTGGAGTTTTCAAATATTGATCGTGTGTCTTGGCTTGTCTTAGTTGTACTTTGCGCATGGTTAAGAAGCTGAGCCATCGGTGCTCATCAAGTTCTCTGAGTGTGTCCATTCGTGCTATCAGTGAATTTTCCGGTAGCATCTTCTGAGTAATTGCTACACACAGGCTTGGGATGACTACTTCCATGGGTGCTATTGCTTCTAAGCCATAAGCTAGTTTGAAAGGTGTCGAGCCTGTTGTTACCTTATATGTAGTTCGGTAGGCCCATAAGACTGCAGGTAGTAGTTGATCCCATCTTTCCGGTGCTTCCATGATTAGTTTCCGGAGGATATTCAATAGTGATTTGTTTGTACTTTCGGCCAAACCATTGGCACAAGGGTAATACGGCAAACTGAGTTTGTGTGTCACCTGGAAGGATTGGGTGAGTACCATCATTAATTGATTTACAAAGTGAGTACCTTGATCTGAGACAATTTCCAGTGGTAAGCTGAAACGTGGAAAGACATCATTCAACAGGCATTTTGCTATTGCCCTATTGCCACCGCTGTAGCCGACCGTAAAGCCCATGCTTCTACCCATCTTGTTGCGTAGTCTGTACAGGTGAGTATATATCTGTTGTTACTGAAGACTGCTGGAGGTGTAATTGGGCCTATAAAATCCAATCCCCATTTCTGAAATGGTTCTAATGGCATGACTGGCTGTAAGGGAAAGAAGTGCCGTTGTAGCGGTTGTCCAGACCTTTGACAGTTATCGCAGTGTTTGACAAATTGGGCCACATCTCTGTACATAGTTGGCCACCAGAGACCACTCTACAGAATTTTTCGGTGAGTCAAATCTGTGGCAAAATGACCACCAGTAGGTGTCGAGTGAGCCATTGTGATAACTGAGTTAATTTCATGCGGAGGAACACAGCGAAGTAAGATTCCGGTGTGATCTACATAATATAGTTCTCCTGCAACTAACCGGAATCGGCAGCTAAAGACTGCAATTTTTTTTGCGTACTGGTCTTGAAATTTGAGACGGAAGGCAGCCATCAGTGAGAAAGGTCAAGATCTGATCATAATACAAAAATGGAATAGGCGGATCTGCAGATTCTTCGGTAATTGGTTCTGATACATAAATTGCGGGTGTCGTGTCATCTATACCCACCGGAGATTCACCGGAATCTAAATGGGATAAAAAGTCTGCTAAGGTGTGTGAACTGCCTGGTTGGTGAATGACTTCGTAATCAAATTCCTGCAATAGTAAGACCCATCGTGCTAATCGGCCTCCTAGATGCTGCTGCCGAACTAGATAGACAAGTGCAGCGTGATCTACATGAAATGTGAATTTTTGGCCTAACAAGTAATGTCTAAATTTTTTGACCGAGTATACTAGTCCTAGACATTCCCTTTCCGTTACAGAGTAATTTTTTTCAGCAGGGGCTAACCTTCGACTTGCATAATACACTGGTCTGAACCATTTATCAATTTGTTGCATCAATACACTTCCTATTGCTATATCTGAAGCATCAACAAATATGTGAAATGGGTGATCCCAGTCCGGTGGTTGTAAAATAGGAACTTGTGTTAATAAATGCTTTAAACGATCAAAGGCTATCTGGCATTCCTGGGTCCATTCAAATTGTCAAGGTGTTTTACTGATTAGCTTGTTTAGTGGTATTGCCAGATGAGCAAGCCATCGTAAGTGTCTTCCATGCCACCGTACTTGGCCCATAAAGCGCATAACTTCTTTTAGCGAAACTGGCACCGGAGCTTCTAATACTGCCGAAATCTTATCTGGGTCGACTTGGATACCTTGTGCAGATACAATGTGGCCAAGTAACTTGCCACATGAGACCGCAAACACTGATTTGTTTGGATTCAAACAGAGTCTATACTCTCTGCATTTCTGAAAGCAGCACCGTAAATGAAATAGATGTGCTATCATCTTACCGAAAATTGAAAAATCATCGAGGTATACTTGCATAAACGAAGTAAGATAAGGAGAAAAAATCTCCTGCATGCATCTTTGAAATGTACTTGGTGCGTTTCTCAAGCCAAACCACATCACCGTACAAGCAAAGACACCCCAATTGGTAATGAATGCGGTTTTTGGTATATCTGCTTCGGCCATTCTAACCTGATTGTAACCACTGTATCCGTCTAAGAATGAATACATTTCATGACCTGCTACCCTATCGAGCATTGTATCCAGAAAGGGGATCGGGAAAGGATTCGGGACTGTTGCGGCGTTTAATTTCCGGTAGTCTACACAGATTCGTAGTTGCTTATTTTTCTTTGGCACGATTACAATTGGTGAAATCCATTCAGCATGTTCTACTGGTACGATGAATCCAACTTTTAATAATCTATGAAGTTCGGCTTTTACCTGTGATGCATAATTGGGGTTCATCCGATAGCTGGGCTGCTTATTCGGTTTAGCTTCAGGCTTTAGCATGACTCTGTGCTGATAGATGCGCGGATCTAACCCTTTCATATCTTTATAATCCCATGCAAAGACGTCTGAGAATTCGCGAAGAAGTCGAATCAAGTCAGCTTTAAATGATTCCGATAAGTTTTGCCTTATCTTTACCGGTCGTGGATGCTCTTCATCTCCTAGATTGTACGTGGTCAACTGGTCCTCAGGAACATAAAACTGTTGCGGTTTCTCTGTATCGTCTGTTGACTTGAACAGCGATTGTAATTCATCATCATGTGTCGGGACACTACCTTCATGCTTAACTGTGTTGGTGATAGGTATGATTGTACAAACTGAAGTGTTCCAGTTATCTATAACAGACTGTAGATCAACAGTTCCTACAGACATTAAATGAGCATTACTCTTCATAAATTCCTCTTCCTCATCATCTGATAGTCCATCTAACATGTTGACTGGCTCAACAAAATATGGTCTGGCGTGAAGTTCGCACGGTTGTATAGCATCTAATTTTACCACATATCTACGGTTGGCATCTTTGAACGTAAGCTCTTGTGCGGACCAGTCCTGTATTACCTTCGCATGCTTCAGCCAAGGTTGGCCGAAAAGAAGGTTGTAATCCAAAGTGGATTCTGGCAAATCTAGTATAACAAAGGTCATTTTGAAGGTCGTACCTTGTAAAGTGATGGGTACATTTCGCACAAGTCCTACAGGGTGGACTCTAGATTGATCTGCCATTCTAACAAAAAATTACATTGGTTCAATTTCGGTCCATCCTAACCTTTTGCATAAGGACGCTGTTGCAATGTTCACACCAGATCCTCCATCAATCAATACCTGCGTAATTTTATGATTCTTGTACCATACTGTGATCAAGGGAACCGAATGATCAACGGTAGAATCAGGTTCCGGTTGAACTACTGCTGTTGTCGGAATACAAGAAGGCACCGGACTGAACTGTTGCTGGAACTGTTGTCGAATCCCAGGTACTAATGCCAATAGTTGGCCGAGAGGAAAAGTGATAGATGCCTTGGATAAAATTTCCCAGGCTTATTGAGATTGGTTGTCCTACTCCTTTGGAGTTGCAGTCTCCGCTGGTGGAGAAGTTTCTGCTGTTATGCCTACTGCTGATGATGGTTCCGCTGTTGTTTCCTTTTGTTGCGTTCCTTCCTTGGACGAAGCCTGAGTCACTGGAATAGGTTCTGGGAACACTGGTGGTTCAGTTGCGGTCCAGTGACTAGCCTTGTTATACATCCTGTGTTGTTCTCGTATTCCTGGTTCGAATACTTCTGCTGCTGTCTGCAGCTGTTTACCTGATCGGGTCTGCACTGTAGCAGCTTGCGTTTCTACTGGTGTAATTTGTACCATGTTGGCCATTGGGTTTTGCCGCTCCTTCTTCCTTTGATCGTACTCAGCTGCATCCTTGCAAAATCTTCTAATGTGTCCGAATTCACCACAAAAATGACAGCGTGGTGGTGGTAAATTGGGATTTTCCGGTGGTGGTTCGTTCTGCCAGCGGTTTGCATTATAGTTATTGTTTCTCTGTCCTCGGTAGTTTCGATATCCTTGCGGTTTCTCAATTGCAGAGGTACATAGTGATTCGCTGCCTGTCCATGTTCTTGAATAACAGCATTGACTGTTGCTGTTCCCTGTATTCTGGCATTGTAAACACAATTTCCGGTGGTGTGTCCAGCAGTGTTGCAGATAGCGCAGAATGTTTGATTTAGCGCACAATTGGCACTAGTATGACCTAAATTTTTGCATGTGATGCAGTATACTTGTCTGGTTATGTCTTCATTCATAGTTTTGTTCGTTTTTAACCACTCCAGATCTTCTGTAAATCCACCGACCTTGGATTCTAGTTGCAGAGCCATGGCGATGACTTCATCCAACATCATAGCTCCCACAGATCTTATGATCATGATCTGCTTCAATTGCGGGGTTAAACCATTGATAAACCACTGAGTGATGACATCATCCGGTAAGTTAGCGTGGGCCTGTGGTATCTGTCGCAAGTGTGTTCTAAAGAGTGTAGCATACTCTTGGACAGTCTGATTCGCCTTCTGTCGGTTGTTCTGTAAATAATCAAAGATTTCGGCGGGATTCTTCTTTAACCTGAATCGTTGCAAAAAAGCGTCTCGAACTGCGTCATAGGTGCCAAAATGATTAATATCGTATTCCGTAAGCCGTCTAGCTGCTTCATTTACCAGTGTTGATTGAAAAACGATGGCCTTATACGCCTGATCCGGTGGATGGTTAAGAACTGCATAACTTATCTCGAAAGTGCGTACGTGAGCATCCGGATCATCTCTTGGGAATCCACCGAATTTCGTATATGTTACTCCTGTTGGAGGCGGCCTTGGTTGACATAACTGTTGTTGCTGCTGTTGTCCGTTCATTGTGAGTGTATTCAGCTTTTCTTCTGTATCTTGATGTTGGTTAGATGAACTATTGTTTTGTTTTGGACTCCAAGTTGTCCTCTCCAATCATGAAGTAACAAAGAATCAACAAATCATCTTTATTTTGTCAATCCTAGGAATATCCATAAGACCACAGCCCCTTCAAGATAATAGATTCAAGGAAATAAGAGATTAATGGCTGGATTGCTGAGAAAAATTGAAGATGAAGAGAAAATCTAGGGTTTATCATATCTAAAGCAAATCTCCATCATTTTCTATGATCTTTGTGTCAAAACCATGCTATTTTATCAGCAGAATACAAATATGAACTCAAAATTGAAAAATATCACCTGTATCCCAGAGACGAGACAATCGCGATTCTGTGCATTCAGACGATTTTCACAATTTTGGAACTTTCTTCTGTCCTTTTCCACTCATTACATCAGTAAACCTCTTCCTTCATACAACTCACTCAGTAATACACAAATGTGACTCACAAATCTCCATGATTAAGCAAGAAACAAGCTCTCACATCAAAGAAAATACACTCAACAGGAGAAAACACGATTTTTGCAGAAACTCTCTCTTCTCTATTGATAGCATGAGCAAATGACTAACCAACCTCTCCAAATTAGAGAAAATTGACTTATATACATTTTCAAATGTCCCTTTTCACACTTGAAATTAGGTCTTTTTCTCTAATTTTCTAAAAATATGCTATCTAAGAGTTTCTAAAAATTCTACAAAAATTACATGAGGTCCTTGACTACATAAGGAAGACTCTTCCTTTTTTTTACAATCATTGCATAAATATTTTACAAGTTTTTTGGCTTTTTACTAATTTTCTACATCAAAAATGCTTTCCAAAAATACTCCTTCCAACATTCTTCCCCTCCTAGAGCTTTTGGCTCCTGACAAAAGACTTCCTTATGTGAGCTCAACTTTATTTTTTCTTCCTTTGGTACACTTGTGACACCAAATCATGGCTCTTCCTTTCTGTGACATTCAAGTTATTGACCATTTCAAACAAGGCTTTCCTCCATTGTACTGCAGCTTCAGGCTTATCTATGACATCCTTCTTCAAGTATTCTGTGTAAGCAGCTTCATAGGCGGTAAGTCTTGCTTTTGTAACAACAGATAAGTTTCCAAAAATTTCTGACTCCCTTTCAAAGAATCCATAATCAAAAGCATCTTCAAATATTTGCAAAAAATGACTGCCCAAAAATATTATTCTACTGTAGTAGGCCATCAAACAAATCCTGTCTGGTGTCTCACTTAGATCAAACAATAGAGCATCTGTCGGAGAATTAAAACCTATGTAGTTCAAAATTCTGACATCTGTATCAGTGTAGGTCTCTATACAGGCTAGAATTAACCTCATTATTCTGACAAGTAATATACAAGCAAGGTCTTTAACATCTTTATAATCTGATATGACAGCCTCAGCAGTATTCACCATGTAACTTTTAGTAGGCCAAGTTCCTGCCTTTGGACCTGCTATTTTTGGAAAGTTCAGCCATTTTGCTGGAATCTGCCCTGTTTTTCTTCTTTCCCAAAAAACAGTCCACTCCCTTCTTCTGGCCACGGGGCAATAAGCTGGGTTAATCTTTAAGTGCAAAGGTGCCTCCTTCCAGATTCTCCTACACTCTTTATTAGCATCCAACCATTTATTCCTCCATTTTGGGTTAGCTCTTTCAAATAATTCCTTTGTAACATTAATATCCTCTTCATATTCAAAATATTAATTTGGAGATAATCCCACTCTAGCTAACTGATAATTTTTTATGCTTTCCAATATCATACAAAAAGGAATTCCTAATCCATCTGCAACCCAATGGTGCTGATCTGGATTGATGCCTTTATTTAAAGCAAATGTGACAATCTGGTTCTCATAATCATCATGCATTTTTCTCATAAACTCCATTCTTGATTCTCTGTTAGTCAGCAACTTCTGAACAAATTCCTCAGTGTACTCTTCCTCAGATCTTTTGGCTAATACTTCATAGTTTCCCTGTTCTCTATCAACATCTCCTGTTTCATACTCTCTTGTATTTGTATCTTCTGCATGTACCTGATTCTGAACCTCTTCCTGAGCTTTTGATTTCTCCAGTTGTTTCTGTAAGTCTTCTAAGGTCATCATTAAACTTTTATTCTGAGTTGTCAAATCTTCTCTTTTTTTCATCCAGTCTATTCTTTCTCTTTCCAACTTTCTCTGCCATTCCCGCCTTTCCTTTTCTACCTTCATATGTAATTGATGATACCCTCTCATTGATGTAGCAGCATGAGAGTTAGCCTGTTTCTCCATTTCTTTTGCCTCTTTTAATTCTGTTTGAAGTCTTTGAATCTCTTTTTGCAACTCTTCCTTTTCTTCTTCTTTTAACTGAGTAGGTTTGCCTTCCTCTTTAAGTAGACCCTCTTCTAACAACAATTTATTAATATCCTCATGAGCCCTGGTCAAAATTTGATAAGAGATTTGTAGGGTTTTGTATCTCCCTCCTATGGTTTTTAATTCCATTTCCATTTTAGCATTCTGCTCTGATAACTTTCCACTCTTATCTTCCAAATATTGGATTTTGTTCTGCTTCTGAACCTCAGCTTCCTCCAAAGCAATGATCCTATTAACATATTCTTCATTTTTTTCCTTCATCATCCTTAACTGCTCTGACATCTGCTCTTTTTCCTTCTTGTGCTCTTTGATAATCAAACTTCCTTTTTCAAATTCAGATTCAGCCACCATACCTGATATAATCATATTCCTGCTAGATGGTCTGAACTGTTCAATATTGCTCATGATTATTTGACAGGCTGACCTTATATTCTTGGGTATCCTTTCCAAACCAACTTCCACTTCTGCCTGTCTGATTTCAATTTGCTTATCTCTTTTACCTTCCTCATCTTCATCTGCTTTTGTTTCATCCTCTATATCCTTTGGATCTTGTTCTTCATTACTGGAAGCATCATTCTCTGTGTCTTGATTAATATCATCTTCTTCAAGCTCCAATACTCTGTCCTTTGCACTTTTCTGATCTGAGAGGTTTGAAATTCTATTTTCTTCCAATGAATTCCTTCCTTCTTGAACTTTCATTTCTTCTCCCTGCCCTAGGGTTTCCTGATTGTTTTCTAGCTTTTTTTCATCCTGACCTGATTGATTCTTCATAATTTGCTCTCCCTGTACCAATTTTTCTTGAACTACTATTGATTCAATATCTTCCACATGGATAACCTGATCATTATTTTCCTGTCTTCTCGTTTCTTGAGCTGTGTCTGATACATTTGCAAGAAAAGCTTTTATTTGATCATCACTCCCCTGATTTGTATATTCATGATCTTGCTCATCCACATCCATAGAATCTATTCCTTCTTCCTGTTCCTGCTCACCATTGTATGTAGATTCCTTATTACTGTTTATCTCCTGCAGTACATCTTTTATACTTTGAATAATTCCTTCTTCTTCCACCTGTCCTAAGACCTCTTGAGCACTCTTTTCTAGTTCTATCTTCTTGATTTCCTGTTCTTTAGGTGCATCCTTCTGCTGAATATACGAACTACCGAATACCTTCTTTGCTAGTTCCTCTAAACTTGTATTCATTTTGAAATATGTCTGTGAAGGTTTGGTCCATATTGACTTTATACCAACATTCACTACTCCAAAGCTATCTTCATCTCTCCTTTGGTTTTCCCCTTCTGTCATTCTTGCCTTTCCTTTTAACAGTCTTCTTTCTTCTTCAGCACTCATCTGTTGTACAGTTTCTTCATGAGTCTGCCTTTCTTGAGACTTCTTATTTGTATCCTCAGGTGTCTTCATTTTTTCTACAGTCTGTATAGCTACATTAGGAGTGTTGGGTATTGACAAGTTTAAACTTTTCAACAAAAAACTCTCAATGTCACTATCTGACTCGGATGAGAATCGTGAGGATCCTCCTACTTCTTGCTCTGTAGGCTTTGATACTTCCTTCACTGTGGTAGACTTCTGAGTTTCTTCCATGACTGTTGCTTCTGTGTCTTTAACTATTGTAGCTTCAGCTACTACTTTTTCTTTTCCCTTCTTGACTAGTTTCTTCTGTTGGACTTGCTTTTTTGGCACTTTCTTTTTTACCACAACAGTGGTCCTGGTCTCTGGAGGTCCTTGCAACTCTTTGAAGTATGCCAGCAACTCTACTTCTTTTTTCACAAATATTTCTTCGGTCTCGGCTGCCATCATTTCCTCATGTAAAACTTCATAATGCTCCACCTCCTCCTGTATCCAATCTGTAGCCTTGCAGGAATAGTCTTCCAGCATTTTCTGATATTGGGCTTCGTACATTGCTCTTTTATTGTTTCCCTGAGTTAGATAAGTAAATAATTGCTCTTTACTGGTCTGTGGGGGGTGAGGTTCACTAGAGGATTGTACTCCTTTTTGGGCTGCCACATGTTCTTCTTTTGTTGCTTCAATCTGCTCCATTTCTATTTTTCTTGGATCCACTTTCCTCTTCTTAACAGGCACTACTTCTTCAGAGATAATTCTCCTCTTCATCCCAGCTCCTCTCATACTGGTTTGTCCCACTGTGTCTTTAGCCTGCATCCTTTTGGGAGGACTTTTTACTCCTGACATCAAATTTCTAAAGTATTGTGCTTCTGGAGCTAATTTCAATTGTTCTTCCATACCCAAGATATGATAAATAATTCTTGTCAAAAACTGGGCTCCATTCATAGATTTCTTCTGTTCCCAATGTTTGGCTGCTTCCTTTAACTGTTCATGGATGTATGGTGAGACATCCATAACTCCAAATGGTTTAGTTTTGTCTTTATTGTTGAACTTCAACAGAGTTACTGATTTGTGAGGCTGGGTGTATCTAGGCAGCTTGGGAAAACAAAAATATTGCAAAAACATTCTGATTGCGTATTCTTCATTCTCTTTTCCTTTAAAATCCGTGAACTTTCCATATCCTGTATAAGTATCCTTATTCTTTTTTACAAAGCTTTGATCCAGTTTGGTGCCCATTGGAAAAAATTGTAAAGCAGCTCTAATATGTTCTGCCTTAATGGTAATACACACCTCCTGATCATCTTTGTTCTTCACTTTGCACCTGAAATAAGCATCATTCTTTGTTCCAACTTCTTCCAAACTGCTCATTACCTGTGCTACCCTTTCAAAGTCAATGAAGAAGATTGGTTCCTCCAATAGTTTATGCAATCCCACAGCTTTCCATCTTTTTACGTTGACAGTAGTTCTTTGAAACCTATAAAACTCCTGGCACAACATGGTGTATTTATAACCTCCCATTGCTACTGTGAAGATGTGTTGACCTATTACTCCCAGAATTTCCTTCAGTTCTTTTACTGCTTTTCCTGCTTCTGGAATTTCTGTATCTTCATCTGATTCCAGGTCCACCTGCTTCACTGTGGTCTCACTGTCCAAGAACCAATGTCCTCTTGACAAGGTTACTGAGTCAGCTTTGAAGTCATGAATGGTCAATTCTTTTGTATTCACCATCCTGTGTTTATATATAAAAGAAAAGAAAAAACACTCCACCCACATGAGTCACAAGAATTCACAAGAAAAATACAGTCTCATTCCGGTATGTCACTGATATAAACAAATGAAAGAGACAAGTTCCAAACAATTTTTTCTTTTTCCAAAGGACTCAATTTTTAAGTGAGCAATACAGGTGTAGCAAGATATCTAATGTGCTCTCTCCAATTGTCAATTCCTAACTCAAAAAAGAAAACAATTCTTAAATAGAAAGAAGATGATGGAAAAGATGATTAATGTAAAGACTTCAAAAAATTGAAAATAATAAAAAAAAAATAAAAAATAGTCACAAAATTTTGAACAAAATAATACCACAAAATAATACAAATTTTCCATAATAAGTTATTTTCTCCCTCCCTATATCTTGCTTTTGTGCTTTTAATTTTAGATAGAAATTGAAATACATTTTTCTTTTTCTTCTCTTTTTTTTTTTTTTTTTTTAATAATAATAATGACATTTTTTCCGCTTTCCTTCCCCTCCTAATTCCCTTTTAAGGAAAAAGAATTTAGAAGAACATGTTGCTTTTGTCATTCATTCTCCCTCCTTTTCTCTCTTCTTTTTTAAATAGTATTTTGTTCCACAGATCTGAAAATAGGTTAAGTGTAGATGATCTCTCTTCCATTGACTCAATTCTGATTTTTTTATCCAACAATGTTTCACTCTCACTGTCTTTGTATCATACAAGTATCCATGTTTCATAGTCAAACTTCTTGTAGCCTCTTTTGGTTTCCATACCCATTTTATTCCCTCTTCCTGTTTTGGTGGATACCATCTGTGCGTACCCTTTCTCCATGTGTTTGTAGTTCTATTTTGTTGATGGGTCCATAACTGTCTTCTTATTTTTGTCTCACCAGTTGTTTTTACTCCCAAGATGTCTTGTGTGGTTTGATTGTATGAAGCTTGAGCACTTGGTATTGGTAATATGTTCCTGTCCTTCATTGAGAAAGTAAACCCTTCCATATCTGGGTCAAGAACATCTAGAAAAACCTCCTGTTCTTCATTACTCAGAAAAAACATTAAAAACTTTTTGTCATTTATGGTCAAATTAAGCTTCATTTTCTCAAAGTTCAAAACAACTTTACCTTGTTTGAGCCAAGGTTGTCCCAAAATCAACTTTTCAGTCATGAATTTGTCTGGCCACTCTTCACAATCTATTTCCATATATTCATTATTAAATTTAACTTTAATAGAAAGTGAAGATATGCTCTGAATTATTTTTCCTTCTAGGGTTTTGATCAAAATTCTGCTTTTAGTTAAATTTGTTTACCAGAGCTGAGCTAATCAGATTCACTTGAGCTCCTGAATCTACTAACACCCTAATATTTTCATTTTGATAATTCATCATGATCACAGGCAAATGTTCTTTTTGTTTTAGAGTGTTTTCACATAAGCACACTTCTTTCAATTTCCTTATTCTCTCCTTGGCTTCTTGTTGAGCCTCTTTTCTGATGTTCTTCTCTTCTTTTTTTCTATTTTGGGCCTTTTGCAGTCTTCTCCATTCATCAGGAGTTAATGGACAATCATACCTCTTAACTCTGCATCCACTTATGAAATTTGGCATGATTTCTCCATCAATATTAGCTAACTGAATGGCTCCACTCTTACTTATCTGATGTATAATGTATGGCCCATGACCTTTTTTCTGAAATTTTCTCTGATGTTCCTTAACTGTGTAAGCCAAGACCAGGTCTCCTTCTTGTAGATCTTTGTCTTTAATGTGAACATCATGATAAGCTTTTTGTCTTTTCTTGTCTGCGTATATACTCATCACTGCTTGGAGTCTAGAAGCTCCCAGTTTTTCCAAATCTATGACTCTCTCGGATAATTCATGTCCTGTCCAATTATATTGATTACCCACTTTTAATGTTGGAATAAGAAATTCCATGGGTAAAACTGCATTTTGGCCATATACTAAATTAAATGGGGTAGTTCCTATTGCAGTTTTGTATGCCACTCTGTAAGCCCAGAGAACATGATTAAGTTGAGAATCCCAGTCATTTCTATTTGTGTTGACTAGTTTGGACAATACTGCACAAAGTACTTTATTAGTACTTTCTGCTAAGCCATTAGCTTGTGGGTGATATGGGGCTGATTTTCTATGACTGATCAAAAAGTGGTTGGTCATGTTTTCTATGATCTGATTTAAAAAATGAGTTCCCCTATCACTTACCAGTTCAATTGGTAGTCCAAATCTAGTGATAATGTTTTCATACAAAAATCTGGCAGTAGTGTGAGCATCATTTCTTTTAGTAGCTTTGGCCTCAGCCCATTTTGTCAAATAATCTGTAGCTACTTTTATGTATTCTGCATGGTTTTGTCTGGCTGGAGGATGTATCAGTCCAATAAAATCCAATCCCCATTTGCTAAAAGCTCTGGCTGAAATTAAAGGAATTAATGGCATATTATCTCTTTTGTTTGGTTGGGTCACCCTTTGACAGACATCACATCTATTTACATAAATCCTTGCATCAGCAAATAGGGTTGGCCACCAAAAGCCGGAGTACAATATGAGCTTGGCTGTTCTATCACTTGAAAAGTGTCCTGCTGCCACTCCTGAGTGTGCCATCTCCAACATTTCTAAATACTTTCCTTCAGGAACACAAATTCTCAGATATCCATCCATTCCCCTCTTATATAGTTGTTCTCCTATGAGTTGATATTCTTCCGAGATCACTTGTAAGTTTCTTGAGTCAGCACCAACTATTACCTGTTTCCCTTTCCTCTTTCTCTTCAATTCCTCTACAATATGTTCACTCCATTCAGGGTTTTTTTGAAACCAATATAAAGTTATCAAATCTGATTCCTCCAATGTTTGACATTTTCTACAATTATCAACATATTTCTCCACATCTTGAATCTTGTTTGGCCAATGTACTCCCATCCTATTAAGGTTGCTTAAAGTGACTATCTTGGAAGCATGAATACATGGGTTCCAGTAATGAGCTCTTCTTACATATTCATATTGCTCCTCCTCTGGAGTACAAAATTCCAGTATGCCGGACTGACTAAGGTGATACAAATGTCCAGCTAACAACATGAAATTTCTGCTTTGTAACACCAGATGTGTGTTATTCCCTGATGTGCTACAAGGTCCCATGGTTAGTAAAGGAATTAATGACATAGACCATTCAGGAACACTTTCCACCTTGAATAAGTATGTATCTGGCAAATCATCATCTATAGGTGAACTAAGTTCTTTTGACTGGATTCTTGACAAATGATCTGCTCTCAAGTGTGTTTTCCCTTGTCTAACCACCACCTCAAATTCAAATTCCATTAGTAAAAGAAACCATCTTACTATTCTTCCTGTATGACATGGTTTATTTACTAAATAGAGTAGAGCTTGATGATCCACAAAGAATTTAAACTTGCTGGCCAATAGATAATGTCTGTACTTTTTGACAGCAAATATCATTCCCAATCCTTCTCTCTCAGTGGTTGTGTAATTTTTTTCTGCAATGTTTAATTGTCTACTTGCATATGCTACTGGGAAATCTAATTTGCTTCCTTCTATAGGTTGTGCTAACACACATCCCAGAGCATAATTTGAAGCATCGACATGTACATGAAAAATTTTATCCCACTGAGGTGTTTTTAAAATTGGTGCTGTCACCAAACAAGTTTTTAATGTTTCAAAGGCTTGGTCACATTCTTCAGTCCATTCAAACTTTGTGATTAAGGCATATAAGGGTTTAGCTATATCAACAAATTTGTGTACAAATTTTCTATAGTACCCACAATGTCCCATAAAAGTTTGGAGTTCCTTCACATTTGTAGGTCTTGGAAGTTCTATTATTGCTTTTATCTTCTTCTCATCTGTAGAAATTCCATTTTTTGAAACTATGTGACCTAACATTCTACCTTGTCTCACAAAGAATACACACTTTTCAGGATTTAAGCATACTCTGTATGTCCTGCATTTCCTGAATATTTTTTCTAAATCTTGTAAATGATCTTGTCTTTTTAAAGAAAAAGTGCACAGATCATCCACATAGATTTCCATTACATTTCTCAGGAATTCTTTGAAAATATGACACATCAATCTTTGAAAGGTTGCTGGAGCATTGGTTAGTCCAAAGGGCATAACCCTAAAGGCATAAACCCCCCATTCTGTAGAAAAGGCAGTCTTGTGTTGGTCCTCTAAGGCTATTGGCACTTGATTGTAGCCTGAGAAACCATCTAGGAAACTGTAAACCTCCTTTCCTGCAACTCTTTCAAGAAGATGATCTGTTATTGGCAGTGGATAACTATCCCTTATAGTTGCTGCATTCACTTTTTTCAAGTTGATACAAACCCTAAGTTTTCCATTCTTCTTTGGCACCACAACTATAGGTGATATCCATTCAGTGTACTCTATTTCATAAATGAAATTAGCCGCCAACAACTTGTCAATTTCTTCCTTTATTTTGGCAGAGTATTTATCATTAAATGTGTAGTGTCTCTGTTTGCTTGGTTTTGCATTAGGTGTCATAGGAATCTTATGCTCACAGATTTTTGGATCAATCCCTCTTAAATCTTTATAACTGTAAGCAAATACATCCCTATAGTTCTTTGCCAGGCTCCTTAAGGCTTCTTCTTCTTGTGTGGTCATATCATCAGCTATCACTATCTGTCTCTCTTCTCCTTCTTCCTGAGTAATCACAATCTTTTTTGTTTGTTCTTCATTGTCATAAGCTTCTCCTTTTTTCTTCTCTCTTTTTGGTTTCATTTTCAGGAGTAGTCTGTCTTCTACCTCATAAGTTTTAAAATTTGCTGGTACATCAAAATATTGATCCTTATTGATCTCTTTCTCTTTCTTCTCCTTTGTCTGATCTCTTTCTATTTCCTTGTGTTTATGTTCCTTGTATTTGCCTGTGATTTTGTCCTTGATTGCCTCCTCGGCTTTTACTGTTTCCAAATACTGTGTTTTTCCTTTTTGTAATATTATTTCTTTATTTTGCTCCTCTTCTGTTTTTGGTACACTTATCATGTGTATGCTAATGTGAAAAACATCAAAGCCTTCTTCATTTTGGAATTTCACTCCTACATACTCTTCACTGGCCAGATCCATAGTAGCCAAGATTTGATTCCAACCATAAGGCTCAAACTCTTCATCTTTAAATTGTTGTGGCACATAGCTTTCATCCTGTACTTTTCTTTCTTCCACACATTCCTCTCTTTTCAGTCTTCTCTTTCTATTGATGAGATTTCTTATCATGTTGCACTTCCATATTGCTGATTCACTCTCTTCCTGATCCTCCATGTCTGATTCCTCACTTTCTTCTTGATTTTGATGTATTTTATACCATTCTTGAGGAGATACATCACAGTAGTGCCCATTTCTCAAGTTCACTCTTGTTATTCTTCCTTTGCTTTGGAGATATAAACAATCATTACCCCAATCTTGTACAATTTGCATTTGTCTCATAAAAGGTCTTCCTAGGATAATTTCATATGAAGTGGATTGTGGAAATTCTACTATGGCAAAGGTATGCTCTATTTCTATTCCGCATATGTCCACAATCACTTTCTCCCAAATTCCTAGGGGTTTTTCTATATGCCCATCTGCAAGTTGTAATCTCATCTTAGTGGGTAGTAATTCATTTCTTCCCCATTTCTCCCAAGTTTGTTTAGTCATTATGGCCACTCCTGATCCACTATCCAAAATGGCTTTAGCTGAATTTTTTCCATATTGTAATTTTAGGGTTGAATTCCCTTCTTCTCCTTCACAATATCCTCCTATTTTATCAATAGGAATATTCCATAATTCCTCTAATTCTTGTGTTGGTGAATGAAGGTTTCCAGGTATTGTTTCCCCTTTATTCATTTTGTTTTGTAGGTGAGGATTTTGTTTTAACAAGTTTTCCCATGTTGTATGACATGTAATGCTACATTGTTCATGTATGATCATTTGGAATGTTAATTGTGAATTTTCCTCCTTGTTAACACTTTCCCATGTTCTTGTTTCCTCAATTTGTTCAATTGTTCTCTGAGAACTGTCTTCTTCCCCTAATCTGAGTTGTGCTTCCTGGATAATTTGTTTGCACTTTAGCATTCTTTCTTGTTCTAACTCTGGTATAGGATAAGCCACTGCATGATCTGCAGGACTTGGTCCTTCTTGGATTCTTCCCTTATATGCTTTGATTAGGGTTTCTAGACTCTGAGAGTG
This sequence comes from Ceratopteris richardii, assembly GCA_020310875.1. Taxonomy (NCBI): domain Eukaryota; kingdom Viridiplantae; phylum Streptophyta; class Polypodiopsida; order Polypodiales; family Pteridaceae; genus Ceratopteris; species Ceratopteris richardii. Next base: position 30,334,080 of record CM035413.1, on the reverse strand, counting down.
TCCTATTTCAGATTGATTTTGAGTGTTTTGGGGAGGAGTACTTTTTTATTGTTCCTTATTATTTTCTTCCAAGTTTTTGCCTATTCTTTTTTTCTTTTCCCATTTTCCTTTTTGTTTATTCATTTTCACCTTTGAGGCTGAACCTTCACTTTGTTCCTTATTTGTTTCCTGTTGCTTAGCTTGTGCCCTTGTTATAACATTGATTCCAACTTGATCATTGTTACTCAATTCCTCCTGTTCCATAATATTGACTGTTTTTAGTGGTATGTTATTGGGTGTGTTCTGTTGTTTTTGGGGATTTTTTGGGCAATCTTTGATCAGGTGTTCTCTGCCACAATCCTCGCAGTATGCTCCGTCTATCCTGAATGTTGGAGGTTGTGGACAGTTTCTGATGAAATGCTCTCCCCCACACCTATAACATGTTATCTTTGGTCCCCCTTTGAATTGAGGTTTTTGATTGGACATGTAGTTGTTGGTAATGTACATGAATGTTGCTGTGTCCATTTCAATTTTTCCATTTCCCAAATCTAGGGCTCTAAGCTCAGGTTCTCTTATTTCATAATCTTCCCATTCTTCCTGATGTCCCTCACTCCATTGATACTCTTCCTTATAGGGTGATCTGAATCTTGAATTTCCTTCCTCTATGGGTGTATATTTGACTGGTACCACATTAGTTGGAATAGGAGGCTGTTGTCCCAACACTGGTCTTGGTTGCTCAGTATAACCTGATTCCCTCTGAGCCATGTAGTCTCTTTCCTTGACGGGTTGTTTGTTATAGAAGCATTCCTCCCTGGTATGGTTTGTCCATTTTCTCTCTAGTGTGCAGTATTTGAGTGTCTTCCTATCTTGCAAGTGTGGAGGCTTCTGATATAGGCATTGTTGTGCCAGATGATTTTCTCCACAAATGTAACATTTTTTGTTTGTGTTTATCCTAGAGTTAATCAGATTAGCTTTAGTGTTTACCTCTAGGGCTTTAGCAATGGCCTGAGCCAATTCTTCTGCTGGAGGAATTTTGTCTTCATATGGTCTAGGTTGATCAAATGCCAACAGATCTTGACCTCTGTTGTCCTCCAAGTCTATTGCCTCCTTCACACAGGCTGCTAAGTTAGGACATCTCTTATAGTACACTAGGGTTCTTAGTTGAGCACTTCTCAAACCTTCAATGAATAGGGATACTTGTTTTGCCATGGAAGGTACTTCCTCTCTTGGGCATCTATCAATGTATTGCTTAAACCTTCTGGCTGCTTCTCTAACATTTTCCTCCTTTTGTTGTTTGAAACTATGTATTAATGTGGCTGTACTATGTTTTATCCCAGTCTTAGAAAATTCTCCAATGAAAGCTTCTAAAAAAGATTCAATGTCCAGATACATTTCCTTTCTGAGAGGAATGAACCAAGATAAGGCTGGTCTTGTTAGGGTTAGTCCAAATGCCTCAAATTGCACCTTGTAATCCTCTACTTCCTCAGCTCTAATTAGTTGTCTAAATTCTGCTGCATGAGCATGAGGATCTGAATACCCTTCATATTGGTTCTTCATGCATTTGGCTACTTGGTATGGTCTAAGCATTCTACCCTGAGGCTGCCAATGAGGTCTTCTTCTAAGTGGGAAGTCATTGTATCCATCTGGTTCCTTGTCAAAGGGATTTGGGGAATTATGTGTCCTCCTCCCATGTTGTTGTTCATTGCTAGTGTGGTTTTCATTTGGCCTGGGCAAATTTGTTTGTTCTATGTTATGCTCCCAAGGTCCCTTATCAGCACATTGCCCTAGGTCATTTGAATTTTCTGGGTCTTGAGAGAGGATGTATATACATCCTTGCCTATCTTCATATCTTCCATCCTTGAATTGTGCTACTGGGGTTATATTCAAGGGAACTTCTAAATTTCTCAATCTAATGAGGAATTTATGCATTCCATCCTGATATACATAGGCTCCAAACCTATTTGTATACATGTATTTGAGGATGTTTCTAAAATCCCCAGTTTCTATTGACTCATTTGTTTCATTTAGGTTTTCCATGTTATTTTCTTGCCCTAAACTTCTTTATGATCTTTTACTACTTCCTGGCTCTTTTCCCTTCCTTGCTAGGTCTTGTTTAGAAAGTGTATTTATTTTATTTCCAGACCTAAGTATCATTCACCTATTTTCACAATTTTCTGCTTAGGTTATGTATTTTCACGATTTTCTGAATAAAATCGTGTTTTTCCACGATTTTTTTGTGGAATTTATGATTTTCACGATTCTCTGAATAAAATCGTGTTTTTCCACGATTTTCTGTGGAATTTATGATTTTCACGATTTTCTGAATAAAATCGTGTTTTTCCACGATTTTCTGTGGAATTTATGATTTTCACGATTCTCTGAATAAAATCGTGTTTTTCCACGATTTTCTGTGGAATTTATGATTTTCACGATTTTCTGAATAAAATCGTGTTTTTCCACGATTTTCTGTGGAATTTATGATTTTCACGATTTTCTGAATAAAATCGTGTTTTTCCACGATTTTCTGTGGAATTTATGATTTTCACGATTCTCTATTGAAAATCGTGATTTTCACGATTTTGAGTGAAAATCGTGATTTTCTCGACTCTTTGAGTGAAAATCGTGATTTTCACGATTCTCTATTTGAAAATCGTGTTTTTCACGATTTTGTGTGAAAATCGTGATTTTCACGATTCTCTATTGAAAATCGTGTTTTTCACGATTTTGTGTGAAAATCGTGATTTTCACGATTCTCTATTGAAAATCGTGTTTTTCACGATTTTGTGTGAAAATCATGTTTTTCACGATTCTCTATTGAAAATCGTGTTTTTCACGATTTTGAGTGAAAATCGTGATTTTCTCGACTCTTTGAGTGAAAATCGTGATTTTCACGATTCTCTATTGAAAATCGTGTTTTTTCACGATTTTGTGTGAAAATCGTGATTTTCACGATTCTCTATTGAAAATCGTGTTTTTCACGATTTTGTGTGAAAATCGTGATTTTCACGATTCTCTATTGAAAATCGTGTTTTTCACGATTTTGTGTGAAAATCGTGATTTTCACGATTCTCTATTGAAAATCGTGTTTTTCACGATTTTGTGTGAAAATCGTGATTTTCACGATTCTCTATTGAAAATCGTGTTTTTCACGATTTTGAGTGAAAATCGTGATTTTCTCGACTCTTTGAGTGAAAATCGTGATTTTCACGATTCTCTATTGAAAATCGTGATTTTCACGATTCTCTATTGAAAATCGTGTTTTTCACGATTTTGTGTGAAAATCGTGATTTTCACGATTCTCTATTGAAAATCGTGTTTTTCACGATTTTGTGTGAAAATCGTGTTTTTCACGATTTTGTTCACAAGATCGTGTTTTTCACGATTTTGTTCACAAGATCGTGTTTTTCACGATTTTGTGTGAAAATCGTGTTTTTCACGATTTTGTTCCCATACAATCGTGATTGCTCACAGATTGTTAAACACGATTTTCTTAATGAAAATCGCGTTCTGGGAATCGCGATGTTGATGGCACCTTTCACAGAATCGCGATTTTGAGTTAAAACTCAGAATCGCGATTTTGTCCAGTCTTTGACAAAATTTCAAAATGTTGATTTTTTTATATTTTTTTTTTTTCACCTATAGAATCGCCTTATGAAAATTTTAACATGCAATAAAGCAACTAAAGCAAAATTTAATGATTTCTTAGTAAAAACTCAAGAAATCAGAAAATCGCGATTCTGTTCTCCTCTTATTTTTTCTATTTTTTGGTGTTATTTTTCACAAAAAACCAAAAATATGTGCTCAAGAATGATGTTAGGATTCTTACCTTTCTTGCTTGGGTGAAAAATTGTTCCAAAGGCCACTGTTTGCTGAAAATCGCGATTCCGACAGCTCTGCTCACTCTCTCTCTCCCTCACTCTCAAATGAATTTTTTCTTCAATTTTCTGTTTATATAGTGCTCAAAAAATCGCGATTTTGTGTGATTTTCAATTTTCCACACTCTTTCCCTTGTTCCAATTCACTTACTCAATCTTACTGGTCTCCTTTACACTTTCTTATCTCAATGTACTCAAATATGCAAAAAATTTCCAACAATTTTCCTCTACAGGAAATCGCGATTCTGTGCAGAAAATCGTGTTTTTTGCATATTTTTGACTTTATGCCAATTGGGGTAGTCTCTTCTTCTTAATTCCCTTCAATACCCTGTATCAACCTCAATTCAACATGTGGATGAAATGTAGCTCCAGTTTCAATATTTTTTTCAGAAAATCGCGATTCTGTGCAGAGAATCGTGTTTTCTAATTTTCTTGTTTTTTGACCTCTCTTTTTTCTTTCTTTTTTTTTTTTTTTTTTTTTTCACTTTTTCACAATCACCCTTGTCCACAACACTTCATTTCACATGTGGATGAAATGTTGCTCCTGTTTTAATATTTTTTTCAGAAAATCGCGATTCTGTGCAGAGAATCGTGTTTTCTAATTTTCTGGTTTTTTTGACCTCTTCTTCACTTTTTCACAATCACCCTTGTCCACCACACTTCACTTCAACTTCCTAACAAGAAAAGAAATTTGTTTGATTATTTTTGAGGAATTTTATGAATTTGTTTGGTATTTTTGCCCTAAAAATAAAGGAGAGCACTTTACTTAGGGTTTCTGGTTTTGGAGATCAGCTGATCCCATAGTTCTTGATTGGTTATGAGTTTCTATGTCCTTAGCTATCACTAAAGTACAAAAGAAAGTTTCTCAAATGAAAAAGTGTTATGAAAGGCAATCAATTTTTGTAAAGATAAACTCAATCATATTTTTTTCAAAATGCAGAACAACTCAAGATTAATGCTCAGATTTGGTCAACAACTGAATCCCTCATTCTTACATCTAGCTACTTTAACTGTCCTTTCCTTAGTATCACCATGTTATCTTCCCAAGATCACCCATGGTGTTTAGTACTTGGGCAAAAAGAAATCTAGAAATGCAAGAATAGATTCAAGTTACCTCCATCTTCAGCTTCTTGGCTCAAATCCTCCACACACCTGCACTTTTACTTCATCAATATGATGAGCAACTATCAATTTACAAAGATTTCAGCACTTCCACTTCTATAAGATATCCATTGCTTTCTTCTTCCCTAAAAACAAACAATGATATCTACCTATTCATGTGCACTTTTCCTAATTGATGTGCTTTACCTTGTTCTTGTGTTGGTTACCATCATCAACTGAAGATCCAGCAAAGGTCCAACTTCAAAGAAGTTCTTGGAATATTCCCCGGCAACGGCGCCAAAAAATGTTTTGTTTTGGACTCCAAGTTGTCCTCTCCAATCATGAAGTAACAAAGAATCAACAAATCATCTTTATTTTGTCAATCCTAGGAATATCCATAAGACCACAGCCCCTTCAAGATAATAGATTCAAGGAAATAAGAGATTAATGGCTGGATTGCTGAGAAAAATTGAAGATGAAGAGAAAATCTAGGGTTTACCATATCTAAAGCAAATCTCCATCATTTTCTATGATCTTTGTGTCAAAACCATGCTATTTTATCAGCAGAATACAAATATGAACTCAAAATTGAAAAATATCACCTGTATCCCAGAGACGAGACAATCGCGATTCTGTGCATTCAGACGATTTTCACAATTTTGGAACTTTCTTCTGTCCTTTTCCACTCATTACATCAGTAAACCTCTTCCTTCATACAACTCACTCAGTAATACACAAATGTAACTCACAAATCTCCATGATTAAGCAAGAAACAAGCTCTCACATCAAAGAAAATACACTCAACAGGAGAAAACACGATTTTTGCAGAAACTCTCTCTTCTCTATTGATAGCATGAGCAAATGACTAACCAACCTCTCCAAATTAGAGAAAATTGACTTATATACATTTTCAAGTGTCCCTTTTCACACTTGAAATTAGGTCTTTTTCTCTAATTTTCTAAAAATATGCTATCTAAGAGTTTCTAAAAATTCTACAAAAATTACATGAGGTCCTTGACTACATAAGGAAGACTCTTCCTTTTTTTTACAATCATTGCATAAATATTTTACAAGTTTTTTGGCTTTTTACTAATTTTCTACATCAAAAATGCTTTCCAAAAATACTCCTTCCAACAACTATCGAAACTTTTGTCGCCGGATGGCGTGCCTTTCGGTATGTTGTTTTCACTTAGAATGCGTCGCACTTCTGCTTCAAAGAGTTTTCCCTCCTTCTGGATATCCAATATCCGAAATCTTTCTTCCAAGCACGCTGGTTGGGCTGAAGATTCCGCAAAAAATGCAAAGTCTTTGCCTACAGTTGGTGACTCTATCACCGGAATATCACCGGAATGAGCCAAAATTGTGCCAAAATGCAGTGTCTTTTCGCTTTTACCGATCTCTTTTCCTAAAGTGTTTCTGATCGTATCTAAATCTGAGTTTAGACTGGTTTCTAACGGCGTGTTGGTAGATTCTGAAATTGCTATATCTTCAATAGGCTGGGTCGAAGTAGCATCAGAATGTACCAAAGGCGTTGATCGTTCCACCGGAATATGACCGGAATCAATCGTGACGTTCTCAGTTTGTCTGACCACTGGGTCAGATTTGGTTAGACCTTCTTCTTTCAAGGCTATCTTTATCGCTTTACTCGCTTGTTGAGAAAAGGGGAACAACAAACCCTAACCGCCTCACATGGAAGTGAGAAGTTTCTCCAAGTTGGGGCAAAGAATGAGAGGAGAGGTTCACCCACGCTCATGGACCAATGGCAACAATGGCCAACGTCACAAGGAGCAAAGGGAAACATCCTCCCAACCATGCACACACACATGCAAATCCATACACCAAGATCATCGCCTTGCACACAAGGAAACAGGAGAGTAGCAAATGACACCTTCTTCCATTACCAAAATGGAGGCCAAGGCCATGGCCAAGGGACCCCCTTTACAAGAAGTGAGCCTCTATTTATAGGCTCTACATAATTCCCCATGTGCTCATTTGGAAAAGTCAAAAAGTAGCACATGGTCATATCTCTCTAGATTCTTCCTAACAACCCATTCTTAAAGAAATGAGCGCGTGAGATTTCCTACGTGGGGATTTTTGTGTTTGTTCAAAAAGGAGTTGTTCAAAAAGGATTTTTCAAGGAAAGGCTTCAATACCATAGACTTAGGGGATTTATCAAAAAGTGGTTTTAGGAGAGTGTTCACATGGACATCTCCTTATTTACAAAAAGATGGTATTTTCACGAGGGCTAAAGGATGCCATAGCCTGAGGAAAAATTATAGGCAACCCTTAGAGCAACATCGCTTCAGTCTTACAGTTCTTAGGATATGTTTCACCAGATCGAGTAACCGGCATGTATCATTACACAGTAACCCTATCTGAGCAGTTTGGCAACAATCTGGGTCTGTTGCTACTGCTAGTTACTCGAATGTTAACTAAACGTTTACTTCTGACAACAACTGGTACTTTAGTGCCACTTTCCCACAGACGGCGCCAAATGTTAAGCCAAATATTAGCCGTTGGCAGGCTACAATGCTTTTGAATCTGGATTTAGAGTACTTTAGTTTAATGTAATACTTAAAAGCACTCTACTTCTTAGTCACGTGGGTTCTTGGGAGTGGTAGGGGTCTGTTAGACAGAGGCCCTGTACTATTTTCCCAACCTCTCACACAATCATAAATACTTTGTCACGTCTTAGCTCAGTACTTGACTCTAAACACTGTTAACTACACGGTTTACTGGACGTTGGAAATTTCGGACTGGCTCTGCTATAGTAAAAGAGCAGTAGTCCGGTCTGACTTAAACTGCTTGACTGTTTTACTTCATTCGCCGAATTTTACTCAAGATGCACCTCTTCTTGACTTGGGGTTACACCGAACAATTATACTCAAAAGTATACAACTTACGGTATGTAAACCACAGCCGAACCGTAACAATCTTATCACTAGTTCCAAGGCACACAGGCTCTTACAGATACAAGTCCTTCCTGGGAACAGGATTCCCAGAGAACGCAGACTATTGTATCGACGTCAGTTACTTCACAGAACCTTAACAGACCAACAGTGGGATTACTTCCATGCTCTCTACTTCGCCGACATCTATTAACAACAAGCCACACTTAACAATACTCAGCAACACACTTAACCATTACCGAACAGCTTTGTAACACACTGCAACTTGTTCGTAACTATATATTAAGATGCAAACAGACTACTAAGCAAGCGCAACAGAACAGGACAGAAACAGACAGATAAGAAATATGCACTCAACAATACACTGCACTTCCCAAAATGGGCGCTCATAGACAGAATAGAAGATACTTAACAGAATAGAACCGAATAGAAAGACAAACTTAACAAGACACTGCAAGTCCCGAAATGGGCGTGCTCACAGACAGAATAGAAGATACACTTAACAGAACAGAACCGACTAGAAGACACACTTTAACAAGACACTGCAGTTCCCAGAATGGGCACACTCTCTCCTTGCGCCACTCTTTTTCTCATTGCCTTAAATAGAGGATTTTTTACAAGAGTGCGCACTTCTGCAGTTACCTGCGCGTTTCTTGAAAGATTCTTTTTCATTTAAACTACCTGTCCTAGTACTTTTGTCCTAGTTCGGCGGCCGTCTAACATTTTTACATTTAAGACACCTGTCCTAGTTCATTTGTCCTTGTTCGACGGTCGTCTAACACTGGCACGCACGGTGGACTCGAACCCGCAAGTTCATTATCGTCTTCGACATTCTTCTGTTTTGCCTGAAGGCCTACTCCAGAGTTGTGCTCCCGACTCATTTCTGACCGTACTTGTTCAAGTGGAGGAACAAGTATAGCAAGCCATCTTTGACGAAAAAGTGTCCAAATACTTTGAACACGACCATCCAATTGCTGTTTTAATAAATCTATGTCCATATTCGTCATTAATGTGGCATTCAGTTCTACGCCTTCATCTTTTAAGATCTGCCTTTCCAATTCCTGCAAAACCTGTATTCTTGACTGCAAAATTTCATTTTCTGCTTGCAGGTTGGCATTCATGGTAGAAAAACTCATCATTTCATCTTGGATCTGTTTTTGTATATTGTGCTGCCACTGGTGAAATTCTTGAAAACACTTTTTTGCGTGAATCAATTCCGCTGTTAGTTGCCGTTGGTTACTCTATAGCTCCCGTAGTAAAGTTTCTTTGTCGTCCAATTCCTGTGTCATTTTTTCGAGTAATGAATTGGACTTATTCGTAGTAGCGAGTAATAATTCGTTTTTCTGCTGAAGCGCTTGTTCTTGTTGACGCAAATATTGAGAGACTTCCTGTAATTTATTTTGCATCACTGTCACATGATCTGGTTGGAGATTGTCATCCGGTAATTGCCCTGGGCTGTCAGTGGGCAAGTGGTCTGCCATCCTTCGTTTAATTGACAGCCTAAACGGCGTTCCTACTATCGGGTTCTGTTCGCTATTACCTGTGTGGCATGAATTTGCAGACGATGTGGAGACTTGGTCTGCTTCCTCTTGCTTTGCACTATGTGGGTGTCCTGTGTCTATCATATCCTGGTCACAGGAATGAATATGTTGGGACCAGTTGACATCAAATCGAATTTAACTAAGAAACAGAGTCTCTCTAAATACCACTTGAATTGTTCACGACGCTGATATGTGGCATTTTTCAGCAGGTAATATTTTCTGGGGCCTTCGCAGTTTCCAAATTCTTTTCTTAGGTCAGCATTCGAACATTTAGGAAAACGGGCATCCTCATACAGCGGCAGTTTAAAGATGGCTGAAACTAACTGTGGTGAAAATTGTACCTGGTTTAAAATGAGGCCTTTGGTTTGTGGCATGCTGTGTACCTGATTTCTGCATCTTCATTACCTTTCCACTGCTCCCATGGTAATTGAGCAAACTGGAGGAGTCCGATCCACCGTAGCCAGTTTTCATTTCTCCTTGAATGGATGTCGAGCTCTATTTGAAATTCTGTGGAAAATTTATGATGAGCCTTGACTGGTGCAGAAGTCATTGAATCATTGTCATCATCCTGCAAGGTAGTGTCTGTTGTCGTGACCACACGGTTCTGTGCAGTTGCGCGCTTCCTGAGTTGCCATCTTAATAGATCGGATTCAGACATGATTGTGAGAGTCGCCAAAAATAATATGCTGGAAGTATGTGAACTAGTGCCGAAGGTGGGAGAATACTGTTCTGAAGGATACTATGCTAGGCAGACACATTTTATAAATACTAGAGCTTGAACTGCTATTCGCTGGAATGATTGTATTTCGTTTGGACATGACACTTCATTCTCTTTATCAAAATTGTAGCCTGAGGAAGAATCATCATTCTGCGTGGTATTCCGTAGATCGATGCTGGACTTAGCAGTCTTTACGTGTGCGAAAAATATCATGAAACAAAACCCTTTGTATCACACTCATTTCGAACTTATCGTTACATAATGAATTCGCATGGTCGAAGTTTATGATTCTTCTATGAGGCCTTCGATGTACATATTTTGGGCGAGTCTAAATGTTCGGGTGATTTTCTTTTTAAGAGTTTCGATCAATTGAACTAAGGTGGTTTGTTCTAATAACTAGGCGTCCGTTCTAACGGAGCTAAGGGCGATGGCTTGGGTTAACAAAATTTCGGCCTGGTTTTGTAAGAAGGCCTCCTGTAAGAAAAAGTCGTTGGATAATGCAGCGTCGCGGGATGTCTTCATTTCGGTGACCTTCTGCTGCATATCCGTGACCCGATCCTTCTGATTTTGCACTTGATTTTCAAGTCGCTCGATCATCTGGTTCTGAAACTCAATTGTCTTGTAGTAGGCGTCTCGTTCTCGTCGAGCATTGGCGAGGTCTTTTTGGTTTTTAGCCTCCCGAGTTAGTTGATGCCGCAGCATTCTGTTTACTTCGTCTAAACACTCCTGGGCTCGTCGGAGCTCATCTTTGACTTGTTCGGCCTCTCTCTGTTGATCTTGATTTTTCTTGACTGTCGCCTGCAGTTGGGCCTTCGTTTCTTCGATCAGTTCTTCGAGGGAGGAGCTGATGTCGTCTTTTACTTGGAGCGCGAGCTTCAACTCCCGAATTTCTTCGTTGGCTTCGTTGAGAAGTTGGTCTTTGGCAGCCAGTTGCGCCAAGGCGTCATCCCGTTGTTGTAGCACTGCTTGTTGTGCCGTAATTTGGCCTTGGAGATCTGCTACTTGGGTGTGTAAGTGATGATTTTCAGCTTTAACTGCTTCGACTTCTTCTTGGAGAGGGGTGATGTCTGCTTCCAGGAGGTCTACCTTGTGCTGGAGATCCTGTCTGATGGTGTTGGCGACGTCACTCAGCTGTGCGGGAAGTTGCTGGGAAAGGGAAATGAGCATATGGCCCATAGTGGCTAGTTCAGAGAATACCGGACTAGAGGGGAGGAGCAGTGGGTGTGGCGGTTGCGCAGAGGTTTGAGTTTGAAGTTGGGGGGATGTCGGGGGCGAATAGTTGAGGGAAGACGAGGATTCCGGTTCCGGTGTGGGAATAGGGTGGACTGGGGGGGTCTGGGATGGGCAGAGTCGGGGTTCGTTACCTGATTGCTTGTTTGTTGTTTCGCGGTAGTATGATCGATTGCGGATTCGACGGCCTTCAATAATGTGTTAAGCGCATCCCTACCGGGGTGCTTCTCATCTCGTTGAGGCTCAGAGGTTGCTTCGGTGGAGACTTTGTCGGTTTCGGTGCGATTTTGGTGGTCGTGGTTGTGATCGGCCGAGGATTCATTGTGGATGGAAGTGGCGGTATCGTGGAAGGTTTCGTCTTGGTCGTCGTTGCGGTGGTCCTGATTCTTGTCGGCAGATCTCTGTGCTTCACTTTCCGAAGAGCTGATGCGGATGCGCTTCGTGCGGAAGAGTTGGTTGATTTCTTCCTCTTCTTCTGCATCGTCATCGAGGGGTTGTACTGAATCTTTATGCCTGAGTATGGGGCCTCGGGGTGGTGGTTGTGCGGCGAGGATGGTTGGGAAGAGGAAAGAGAGGATATGGGGAAGACGAGAGCGCGGGGTGGTTCCTTTATTTACCTGCTTCACTATGGCTACACATTCCTTATGGATTCTTTGGAAAAAGTATGAGGCGAAGTTGACGGGTTCGCGGGCTGCTAAATCTACGGCGGAGTAGAAAGGGCGAGAGATGCCGTAAGTGCGCTTCTGCAAGTTAAGGATGGCAACTAGGAATTGTAGGGCAGAGCGTTCGGGTTCGGGACGGCAGAGGATAGCGAACTCGTGTGAGGAAGAGCGGGGGAATAATTCTGTCATGCGGGCGAGGGGGAGACTGGGGCCATTTTCTCGGCCTTGCGGGGTGAGGCGGAAAGCTTCAGAGAAGGCAGGGAAGGTGATGACGGTTCTGGAGGGTAGCGAAGGGAAAACCCACTGGCGTTCGGTGGCAGGGGATTGGGCGATGGCAGAGATGATTTGTGCGAAGAAGGGATGGGCTTCCACTGAGTGCCAGGGAAACTCAGCGAAGTTGGCCAACCCTCGGCAACGCAGGTATTCTCCTACCTCGATAGGGATACCATCGCGGAAAGCAGTGTAGTTTGCGAGTGCTTCCATGGCGATTGCTAATACGGACTAGGAACAGGACTACAGAACACAAGTTTGCACAGATTACTAACACTCACTACAGTAGCGATTGTTGACATTGTCGAAGGGGTTAAATAGGAACAATACGGTGGGTGGGAAAGGGGGTTGGGTATCATTGTGCAGTGCGGGAATGATATTTGTTTTCATGCAGGCGTGCGTATTCGAGTGATTGGTAAGGGGGCGGCGGGTACGAAAAGATTTTCTAAAATTCGGCTATTTATAAAAGGAGAAAAGCAAAAAAAGGAAAAGATTACACAAAACGCGGTTCACCGCCGAAAAATTTAATGCGGGCTAGGGGCATGATGATATGGCCGCAGTTTCGACCCATTGATTACTTTCGGGAGTGGATTTCCGGTCAACGTAGTCAACCAAAAAGTTGCGGGACCGACTTGTTCTGAGATTTTGAAAGGGCCGAACCATCGAAGTTTAAACTTTCCTGCGGCTCTATCCGACTTTGCGTTGTAGAAGAGTACGAGCTGTCCTACCGAGAAGATTGGAGTTTTCAAATATCGATCGTGTGTCATGATCTGGGAGCATGCAGTTCTCTAATTCTATTGTAATGCAGTGTTCATGTACCCAAACTTGAAGAATTTGACTTCTTAGGTTCAAGTTTACTGCATGGTCATAAATCCAATCTTGACCCAAAACAAGTGGTTCTGTAAGGTTCTCATCTTGACACACTAGCGCTTTGACTTTCATTCGAACATCTTGAAGGTAGATGGGAAGTTCCACCTCGCCCAAACAAGGGGTTTCCACACCTCCCAATCCTATGAGATAAGCTTCTATGGGATTGATGTTCAACTGCAAGTCTTGGCAGTAGGAAAGTCTAACTGCACTACTTGCTGCACCTGAGTCAATTAATGCTTTCACAGTCCTTGCATCCTTCCCTTGTCCTATCTCTATGGTCACAAAGGGTCATTGGTCAATGACTTGAGAAGTCGCTATGCCTGATTTTTGGCACATATCCATGTGATATTTTGGAGCTTTTGAGTTGACATCTAGGCCTAGTCACCTTAACTTATTTCGCCTTATGCGCTCTCTAGCCTCTGCTTGTGCTTCTTCCCTCACCCTTAACTCCTCTTCTTTTCGCTTCTTAGCAGTGTTGAGTCTCGTAAGCATATCCTCAGTAAGAGGTTCTTGATATAGCTTGACTCTACAACCACTAATATAGTTTGGCAAGATATCACCTTCTAAAGTAGCCAATTGAACCGCGCCGCTAGTGGAAATTTTGTTAATGATCATGGGTCCATATCCTCATTTTTCCAACTTACGGGCATGTTGTTTTAGTGTGTAAACCAACACTAGATCTCCCTCTTTCAGTCCCTTATCCTTAATGTGTGCATCGAAGTATGCCTTTTGCCTTTTCTTTGCAGCGTAGATGCCTGCAGCCGCCCGTAGCCTTGTCTCACCTAAGCGTTCTAGATCAAAGATCCTAGATGACAATTCATGTCCATTCCACTCATGCTCTTGTGCTACTTTTAAAGCAGGGATTAAGAAATCCAGTGGTAACACCGCATTCTGTCCGAAGACCATCTGAAATGGGGTGGCATTGAGTACCGTTTTGTAGGCAACTCGGTAAGCCCAAACAGCATGATGAAGTTTTTTGTCCCAATCAGAGCGTTTATTATTTACCAATTTTGTCAATACATTACAAAGGATCATATTGGTACTCTCAGCTTGTCCGTTAGCTTGTGGGTGATAGGGGGCAGACTTCTTATGTATCACCAAGAATTCTTGGAGAAGATTTTCAATGACTTCATTCAAGAAGTGTGTGCCTCTATCGCTCACCAACTCTATTGGTAGTCCATATCTCGTGAACACATTCTCAAATAAAAACTTAGCCGTAGTTTGAGCATCATTCTTTGTTGTGGCTTTCACTTCTACCCACTTTGTAAGGTAATCTGTGGCTACAATAATATATTCTGCATGGGAGTTTCTAGCTGGGGGGTTAATAGGACCTATGAAGTCTATGCCCCACTTCAAAAATGCACGCCCTCCCATCATTGGCCTCAAAGGCATCTCATCTTTTCTAATTGGATATTGTGCACGTTGGCATGTGTCACATTTCTTCACATAGGTATGTGCATCCATATGAAGAGTGGGCCACCAAAGTCCTGAGAATAGAATGGCCTTGATCACTCGGTCAGGACCAAAATGTCCACCTGCAACACCGCTGTGTGCAGTCTCTAAGACCTTTAAATAGTCTGATTCATGAACGCACAATCTTAAGTAACCATCTTTGCCTCTTCGGTATAGGTTCTCTCCTACTAAGGCATAGCCTTGAGCCTCTTGCTCCATGCTTCATCTTCTTGCTAGACTGGCCTCTTTGGGTAATCTTCCCGATCTCATAAACTCTACCAATGGAGCACTCCAATCTGGAATTAATGATACTTGATAAAGGGTCGCATGCTCCACTGGTGGTCTCTCTCTGCACATTGGACAATTCTTGATCCACTCATGTATTGCTTTGTCCATGCTAGGCCAATACACTCCTAAACGTTTCAAATTCTGCAATGTTCGTTGTTTAGAATAGTGATTTCCTAGCATTCCTTCATGGGCTTGTTGCAACCAACTACTATGTTCGTCGTCCTCAACACAGCAAGCTAATACACCCTCAGTTTCTTGTTTGTACATGCTTCCTCCTAATATGTGATATTTTTGTGATTTTACAATTTCTTCTTGTGATGTTTTCACATTCTTATTTGCAGGACCGAAGGTTAGGACTTGTACCAACTTATTTGCCCATTTAGGAACAACTTCTAAGTTGAACAGATAAGCATCGGGTAATTCGTCAGACACTCCTTGTGGTGACTCTCCTGAAGTGATGCGAGAAAAAAAAATCTGCCCGAAGGTGGGTTCTACCTTTCCTGACAACAACTTCAAAGTCATACTCCATTAGTAAGAGGAACCATCTTACTAAGCGTCTAGTATTGCAAGGTTTATTGACCAAATATAACAAAGCTTGATGATCAGTGAAAAACTTGAACTTGTTGGCCAATAAATAGTGTCTAAACTTCTTCACAACATATACCATGCCTAACCCTTCTCGCTCGGTTGTGGTATAATTTCTTTCGGCTGGGTTTAGTGGTCTACTAGCATATGCTATGGGTAAATCTAAATTTCCTTCACCGGTGGGTTGTGCTAGCACACAACCTATGGCATGATTGGATGCATTCACATGGACATGGAATGGTTTATTCCAATCAGGAGTAGTCAGTGTTGGTTCTGTGCACACACATTTCTTCAGTTCATTGAAAGAATTCTCGCATTCATCGTTCCACTCAAAATTAGACAACAAGGCTTAAAGGGGTCTAGCTATGATTGCGTACATCTGGATAAACCTACGGTAATATCCACAATGGCCCATAAAGGCTTGTACCTCTTTAACATTCCTTGGTCGTGGTAGCTCTGCTATGGATCGTACCTTATCTTCATCTGTTGAGATTCCATTCTTAGAAACAATATGACCTAAGATTTTACCTTGACGCACCATGAACACACACTTTTCTGGGTTCAGACACACTCGATATTCTCTACACTTGTTAAAGATTTGTCTGAGTTCAGGGATGTGAAATCTTCTTTCTTGGGAATGAGCACATAAATCATCCACATATACTTCTAAGCTCTTTCGCAAGAACTCTTTGAAGACATGACACATGAGCCGTTGGAATGTTGGAGGTGCATTTGTGAGCCCGAAGGGCATAACACGAAATGCAAAGATTCCCCATTCTGTGGCAAAAGCTGTTTTGTGTTGATCTTCTGGGGAAATGGCCACTTGATTGTAACCTGAAAATCCATCAAGGAAGCTATAAACTTCCTTGCCTGCAACACGCTCCAATAGGTGTTCTGTGATTGGAAGTGGATAACTATCTCTGATCGTAGTGGCATTAACTTTTTTAAGGTTAATACACACTCGCAACTTCCCGTTCTTCTTGGGTACCACTACAATGGGGGACACCCATTCAGTATGCTCAATCTCATAGATGAATCCAGCTTCAATCAGCCTATCAATTTCTTCTTTTATTTTGGCTGCATATGTATCATTATATGTGTAGGGCTTCTGTTTGGTGGGCTTGGCATCAGCGGTCATGGGGATAGTATGAGAGCAAATTCTTGGATCTACCCCTTTCAAGTCTCTATAGTGCCACACAAACACATCCCTATATTCCCTTAATAGAGCTACAAGCTCCATTTCTTCTCTTGCACTTAGGTCATCTCCTATATATGTGCATCTCTCTTCGTTCTCTTCAATGGTCACTACAATTTTCTTGGTTTTTTCTTTATTGTCATATGATTCTCCTATGATGGCCTCTCTCTTAGGCATTCGTACCAAAATTTTGCGGTCGTCAACTTCATATTTCTTGAAGTTTTCTGGTACTTCAAACAATGATTCCTCCTCTTCTTGTTTCACTGCTTTTCTTTTCTTTTTCTTTTGACTGATCTCACTCCCATCCTTTGAATTTACCGTTTTAATACTTGTGAGAGGTTCTTCTTCTCTCTGGGTGAACACTCCTATATCTTCTAGATAGTGCTGCTCTGAGTTAAAGCAACTATCCATCACAATGGACTCTATATCATCGTCATTCTCTTCTTCTTCTATGATATCACTAGGGTCACATTCTTCTAGCAAGGGTTGACACATGAACACTGAAATATCATAACCCTCCTCATCACAATGAGGTGTCCATTTGGTGTAGCTCAGTGATGAGTAGCACCTCCTTTAATGTCAATCCGGGAAGACGTGAGGATGGTATGAAGACCTCGAGCAAGTGGAGGCACAAGTGCGTGAGTGAGAAGCACACAAGCATGCACACACATACACACACACGCGCACACACGGTAAGACAAAGAGTGAGAAGCAATGGAGTTCTTAGATTACTTTCAAAAAGCTCTTACAAGTTTGTTTCAATTACAATCTAGCCTCAAAAATGAGCTCTCTAGCTCCTTTTATAGTTTTTGACTAGCTTTGGCCCTGTCCAGACCTAGTGTCCGGCCTAGTTAAAAATTAGGTTCCAGGGCTTATTTGAGGGCTTAAACGGAGTCTAAAAAATACAAAAATTGATATGTAGGTACTTCTAAAGCTCCTCAAGCTCGAGGACTCCTCGGCTTGCACAAAATGGAGCCACAAAAAGGTGAACATGGTATTTACAAGGGTTGTTAGTGATGAGAATCACTTTTAATTGGTGTAAGGGTTTGAAAAATTAAAGGTTGCCTTAGTGCTAGATCTGCGTGAATGCTCATAATTGCTTCTCCATGAAGAAAATTATTGGCCTACTTGCCAGATCGTCATTGACTCCCTTGTCTGCTGCTAACACTCCCCCCTCTCTCGTGTCTGTCGTCCCTGACAGACCCCTGTTGGGAGGGTCGTTGGATGTAGTATTCAACAACGTCTTGCGCTAAGTGATGTTCGACAATCCTCAATCCTTTGGCCAAATCTGTGAGTAGAGCATCCCAATCTACCGGCCCGGGAACCTCTGGATGTGGCATTCGTAACTTTTCTGAGTGGAGAGCTTGTTCCACTGCAAACAATTGTAATAAATGTGAGGGCCTGGGAATGAAGATCTCTGAGTGATATTCCCAGAACCCGGTGACAAACATCTCCTCGAATGTTTGTTTGAAGCAGGCCGGTAGGTACTTTATGCGGGCATGCCATGCATAGACAACATTAATAGAGGGCGTTGTGCTCATGTCATAAACCAGATCTTGATTGCCTTCATTGAATCCGAGCGTAGAGAGATGAGGCTCCTTAACATTCTTGAAGGTCCGGAAGGTGACTATCATAAGTTCAAAAATTTTAAGACACATCTGTGTCATGACATCTGGTACGTTTTTGAACCTGACACCCCAATGCCGAATTGTCGATATCATATATCCTACAGTAGGTTGGCCTTTAGGGGGTGCCAAATAGACATAGTTGAGCCACTTCTCGCAGCCTTTGGTTGTTAGCACCATCTTTGTGTATTCTGGCCACGACCTTCTTCTGAAAACAGGACAGTAGCAGGGATTGTACTTGATATATAGGGGCATGTTATTCCAGGTGCGATTCATTTCCGGATAGGTTTCAAGAAGCCGAATCCTCCAAGTTGGTTGGCGAATATTTCCCTGCTTGGCACTATCTGGGATATCGTCGGGTGCAAACTGTGTAGCAGAGGTTGGTTCTCGTGAGGTGTGGTGCTTGATTTCAGCATTATAGTCCGCCATCAAGACGCAAAAAGGAACATACAGGTCGTCGGAGGTGCCGATCCACCTGTGATGAGAGAGGTTCCTAAAATAGTCCGATTTAATGACCACCTCTTCTAAGCGTGACATCGATGCTATCTGGACTGCTACCCTGTCATCGTGGGTTGTGGCCACTTTTTCCAATTTCTGCATCCATTCCGGAGCCTCTATTTCCAGGGTGTCCATGCTCTCTACTGTCTCCTTGCCTCCAGGTGCTGGCATCGGAACGTATGGGTCCTCAAAAGTTTCCTCTACTTCGATTGGCACTAGGTCTTCAGGTTCTGGTTCTGCCAAGGGGGAGGGTTGTCGTTCATATACAAGCACTTTCTTTTGTAATTCATCGAGTTGTGCTTTGAGCGCTGCTACTTCGTCAGTTGTGTCAGCTGTGGTTGGGACTTCTTTGGGTGGTGCTGGTTGAGCTGCCAATTGCCTTCGTAGTTCGTCTCTTTCCTTTTCTAAGGCTGCATGGGCTTCGAGGAGATCCGCATGGGTTTCCAATATGATCTGCATATTGTCCGAGGGAATAGCCTTAAATATCTCCGGGTCAATTTCTTGTGGGGAACCTTCCATGGCTAACTCCAAGTTCTCTTCGTTTTGTGTCTGAAGCCGTCTATTTTCTTCTAGGGCTGCAGACATATGCTTCCGTAATAGAGCCATGTTGCGGGGGAGCTTGAGGTTCTCTGTGATTTGTGAGTGCAGCAAATCATCCATATGTTGTCTTTCTTTTGCATCGGGCTGCGGTGGATTTGCCACTAGTTGCTCATGTTGTTCTTGCAATGCACTAAACTGTTGTTGTAATTGATGCTTTTCTTTCTCTAATTCAATGAATCTTCCTTGTAACTCCTCATGTCTCCTGAACAAGCTTGTGTGCTGAGCATCGAGGTGCTGATAGTTTTGTTGTAACTGAGACATGCACTGATACATATTATTGAATACATTATTAATGGGGATGGATGCAGGGAGGGTGGTATGTGCAGAGGGGAAGGGAAAGGGGAAGGGGAGTGTGAATGCAGTGCTGGAAAATGGTGAGGTGGGTGGTGGGGGAATGGGAGATTGTGGTGGTATGGGGGGAGGGAGAGGTGCAGTGGAGGGTGATATGTCCATAAAATCCATGGTGGAAGCAGTAGTGGTAGTGATTGTGAAGAGGGGAATTGTGGGTGCAGTGATTGTGGTGAATGTGTACAGTGGTGTGTGCATTTGTGAATGTGAACTGCCTGAAAGTGTGAGTGGGGGAGTGGGGATGTCAGTAGCTGCCGTTAGGGTTACAGTGTTAGTGGAGGTATATACACGGGAGGTGTTGAGAGGGTGTGTGGGTTGATTGGCGGTTTGTGCTTCAGTCATGGCGGTGGGCGCGGAGGCGGTAACGATGGTTGTTACATTGGTAATGGGAGGTGAATGTGGTGGAGAGGGAGGCGAAGGTGGTAAGGGAGGTGATGGAGGTGCACTTGATATATGGGCTTCCTCGGTGTCGTGAGCGGTGTGTGCAGTGCCGGTGGTTGTGGGGGTGCCTTGTGGTCCTGATCCTAATACATTCATTTGTTTCCCTGCTCGTGGGGGATGTCTTCCATATCTTCTTTCCCTTCTACGTGATTGTGCCAGGGCCGTCTGCACTGCCTCAGGTACTCCTAGGGCATCAGAGATCATATCGAGTGTGGCACGATACTATTCGTCAACTCCTTCCTCCTCAAGGATTTGGTGCATGATAGCCTTTCTTGCAGCAAGGGATAACTTATGTTGTTGTTGGACTCTGTTGATGGTATCATAGAGTTTTTTCAACTCCTTTGTATATGTTGGGGCACCCTCTAGTTCCTGTATAACTTCTTGCTCATAGTCATGCGCCCCTTCGTCAGAAAATCCTTCTTGTTCATCCTCTTGGTCCTCTTCTTCTACATCTTCCACTTCTACCACTTCTGGTTGTCTTGTCTGGGGTTGTTGTGCGGCCGTTTGTTGTCCACTACCTTGCTCTGCCTCAACTTCCGCATTAACGGCTTCAATAATTCTAGCCACTTCCTCATCCGTTAGATCTTCCAAAGTAAATCCATGAGGAAATTCCAGATCAGTAGGCACTGGTGGAAACACAAGGTTAGGGCCATATGTGTTGTGCCTGGGTAACCTGATAGTGAAAGGTTGCACTCTTCAAGGGAGCCTTGGAGTTGTTTCTGGTGTTAGGGTTGCACCGCGGGGTTGTGCACAAGGCATCTGTACAGTGCCTCTCATCTTCTTAGAGGGAGGTCCGACGGCTGACAATCTGCGTTGAAACTCCTGTGCTCTGGACCAAATGAGAGCCCGTTGCACCGGTACATCATAGGCGAGACATCTGTAGACGATTCTGGTGAGTGCGCAACATCCATAGAGTACAGATTTCTGTTTCTTGTACCATCGTTGATGAGCCATATGGATCTGGTCGATAACCCAGTGGGGCATATTGATGGTCAAATCAAAGGCATCCGCTAAGTAGAGGCTAAACCAGATCTTCTTGGGAGGCATTGTGAACCTGTCTTGTGCGGGGAATGCGAAATGTTGCATGATCATACGTAAATGAATGGCTATCGTGGGAGTCATCGCCACCATGTCCTTTAGTTTTGTCAGATTCCTGTTCTTCATATTATCGGGGACCATAGTCTCCTTCTCTGTAGGAATGTGCATTCCGTTCATATCGAGAGCTTCTCTTACCAAGTTGATAGTCAAGCGGAAACGCATCAGCTCATTGCCCCTTGTGAGTGAGGGAAGTACAAAGGAGCTGTATCCTTTTTTGTCTTTGCTTGGAGTGAGAGTGCTAATCAGGTATGAGCACCTTAGAAAATCGGGCTTTGGTAGTTGGAACTTGAAATAATCACAGAGCCCAGCCTTCTTCCATATTGGCTTCAGTCCTTCGTTATTCTGTAGCTTTTCAAACTCTCTGGTAAAGAAGTGGTATCTGCCCCAACGTCCATTGAATTCTACTTCGGACTCCCACATGTATGTGCCTTCACCCAGAGGTCCCGCAACATCACTGAACCAGTGTGAGGTTTTGCCCACCGGCATTGTGTGCCCCTGTGGAGGATTCTGAATAGGTATGGCATGTAATGCCCTTAATGCCGCTGGTCGTTCCTTTAATTCCTCCTCCACCGGAAGGCTTTCAATGTCCACAATTTGGGGGCTGGTGCCTGCCTGGGAGCTAGTTCCTACCGTATCTGCCATGTTACTTCTTGCTGCCTGTCTCTGTGAGAATATGCAAACATGTGTTAACATTGTACAGGACAGGGGAGAACTGTTGTTGTTCCCATTACAACATTAACACGAGGGTTGGGAGCGAATAATGGGTTAGTAAGTGCTCGGTGTGAGTGTGTGTGTGGTTAGGAGTTCATTGCACCTGAGAGCTAAGTGGAATGATGTAGTGTGATAGTGATGGGGTTAGTAGGTTATCATGGATTTACAATTGGGGTCCGGGGGTTTGTTACAAGTCTTAGGTTGCCAAATGCAGTGGATGGGTTTTGCTCTTGGTTTCGTAGAGACTCTCGAGAGACTTATGGGCGTGTCGACTTGAAAATGAGACCTTTTAGGGATCCATTTACAAGTGATTCTGTTCGTGCTCATGGGCCTTGGTGTGTTCCTGAGTGTTGAAAACGAGTGGATGTCGGCGGTGTGAGTGAATGGACCACGCTGTAAAGGGTGTGGCCTTGGTGTAGCTATTTGAGCCCGCAAACAAGCCTTAGGCACCCAAATTTTTCTTGATTGTGGGCTAGCCTTCATCGACTTCTTGGGCACCCAAATAGACTTCACGTTAGCAGAAGAACTTCTGAAAGACTTCTTATGGGTGTCGTGTTGTTGGTTACTAATGAGAGGCTTTGCCCGTGTTGTTGACTTAAGTGCAACCGGGTGTTCGCCTTTCCGCACCCACACTTGTTTCACTAGCTGAGACACTTTGCTGCGCAGGTGCTTTTGATCTCCGACATAGGTAGTACCCTGCTTGTTCTACCGTTGATCCACCTTTGGTTGCTGCTTCTCTCTGACCTTTGGAAAAGAAGGGAGTTCCGTCGCATCCCTGACTCCATTTTTGCGAACATCATTCCTCTGCAACACATAGTTTTGGACAAGAACAGCATGGTCATCTTCATGTGTGCTCCTGGAGGGACCAGGAGTGTGTGCATTTCCTAGCTCCTTGAGTGCTCCATTCTCTAACTCTACGGTAATTCGACTATGATTGACCCATACCTGAAGATGTCCATTTCTTAGGTTTAGGTTGACTGCATGATCATAGATCCAGTCCTGACCCAAGACAAGAGGCTCAGTGAGGTCTTCGTCTTGGCACACTAGTACCTTGACTGTCATTAACATGTCCTAAATGTAGAGGGGAAGCTCCACCTCGCCCATGCAAGGGGTTTCCACACCTCCTAATCCTATGAGATAAGCTTCTATAGGATTGACCTTTAATTTCAGTTCTTGACAGTAAGAGAATCTCACCACACTAGTGACTGCACCTGAGTCAATCAATGCTCGCACGGACTGTACACTAGTTCCTTGTCCTACCTCTATGGTTACAAAAGGTCGTCGATCAATTATTCTATGTGGGCTCGTTCCTGCGACTTCACACATTGCCATATGATATCCTTGATCTGCATAGTCATTTGTTATAGGCTGATCTCTACCTTGTCTTCGCAACTTCATCCTTCTGATGCGTTCTAAAGCTTCCGCTTGAGCTTCTTCTCGAATCCGCTTTTCTTCTTCCTTGCGTTTCTTGGCGATATTGAGTCGACTTAGCATTTCCTCTGTGAGAGGTTCCTGATATAACTTGACTCTGCATCCGCTTATATAGCTTGGGAGAACTTCACCTTCCAATGTGGCTAGTTGCACTGCTCCACTTGTGGAGATCCTATTTATGATCATAGGTCCATAGCCTCTCTTTTCTAGCTTCCTTGCGTGTTGTTTCAGTGTGTAGACTAAAACTAGATCTCCTGTTTTCAAGCCCTTATCCTTCACATGGGCATCAAAGTATGCCTTCTGTCTCTTCTTAGCTGCATATATCCCTGCAGCTGCTCTCAGTCTAGTTTCTCCTAATCGTTCAAGGTCAAAAAGTCTAGAGGAGAGTTCATGACCCGTCCATTCGTGCTCTTGTGCTACTTTTAATGTAGGTATTAGGAAGTCCAAAGGTAGCACCGCGTTTTGGCCAAATACCATCTGAAAGGGGGTGGTATGGAGTACCGTTTTGTAGGCGACTCGGTATGCCCAAACAGCATGGTGTAGCTGTTTGTCCCAATCAGAGCGTTTATTGTTCACTAATTTCGTCAGTACATTGCATAAGATCTTGTTGGTGCTCTCAGCCTGGCCATTAGCTTGGGGGTGATAGGGGGCAGACTTCTTATGAACTACGAAGAATTCTTGGAGCAGATTTTCAATAACTTCATTTAAGAAGTGGGTGCCTCTATCACTGACTAGCTCTATAGGTAGTCCGTATCTAGTGAACACATTCTCAAATAAAAACTTGGCTGTTGTTTGAGCATCGTTCTTCATTGTGGCTTTTACCTCTACCCATTTTGTTAAATAGTCTGTTGCGACAATGATATATTCTGCATGGGAACCCTTAGCTGGGGGATTAATAGGACCCACAAAGTCTATTCCCCACTTAGAGAATGCACGTCCACCCATCATAGGTTTCAGTGGCATCTCATCTTTACGTATAGGATACTGAGTTCTCTGACAGACATCACATCGTTTCACATAGGTATAAGCATCCATGTGCAGGGTCGGCCACCAGAAGCCCGCAAATAGAATTGCTTTGATCACCCGATCTGGCCCAAAATGTCCTCCTGCTACACCTTGGTGAGCAGTTTCCAATATCTTGAGATATTCACTTTCATGGACACATAGCCTTAGGTAACCATCTTTACCACGCTTATATAGATTATCACCAATGAGTGAGTAATCCTGGGCTTCTTGTTCTAAACTCCTTTTTCTAGCCAAGGTCATATCTGGAGGGAATGTTTTCGTCCTCAGGAAGGATACTAGCAGTTCACTCCAATCTGGCACTATGGACACTTGATAAAGAGTGGCATGTTCCACAGGTGGTTTAGTGCGACAGATTGGGCATTCCTTGCATAACTTTTGGACATCAGCCTCCATAGTTGGCCAATGTATTCCTAGTCTCCTTAGTGTCTGTAGGGTTCGTTGTTTTGAGTAGTGTTGCTCTAATGCACCTACATGTGCTAATTGCAACCACTTCGCATACTCATCCTCTTCCACACAACAAGCCAAGATCCCTTGATCTGTGTGCTTGTACATGCTTCCCGCCATGATGTGGTACTTTTGGGCTTTTACTACCTCTCTATTCTGAGTGGCTATTACTGGGTGGTTAGGTCCATATGTTAACACTGGTACCAATGGCTTAGCCCACTGCGGCACCACTTCCAAATTAAACAAGTAGGCATCAGGAAGGTCATCTAACCCTCCTTGTGGGGCTTCTCCAGATGTGAGCCTAGAGAGATGATCCGCCCTCAAATGAGTTCTTCCTTTTCTCACCACTACCTCAAAGTCATATTCCATTAGTAAGAGAAACCATCTTACTAATCTTCCTGTATTGCATGGCTTGTTTACCAAGTACAACAATGCCTGATGGTCAGTAAAAAATTTAAACTTATTTGCAAGCAAATAATGTCTAAACTTTTTAACTGCATATACCATGCCTAATCCTTCTCTTTCAGTAGTGGTATAATTTCGTTCAGCTGCGTTCAATTGTCTACTAGCGTAGGCAATGGGAAGATCCATATTACCTTTGCCAGTAGGTTGCGCGAGTACACACCCAATAGCATAATTGGATGCATCCACATGAACATGGAAAGTCTTATTCCAATCTGGCGTGGTCAAGATTGGTGCTGAACACAATCTTCGTTTAAGCTCCTGGAAGGAGTTCTCACATTCGTCCGTCCACTCAAAGTTAGTCAGAAGTCCATACATGGGCTTTGCAATGACAGCATACATGTGAATGAACCGGCGGTAGTAACCACAATGCCCCATGAAAGCTTGTACTTCCTTGACATTCCTTGGCCTAGGTAGCTCCGTTATGGCTCTCACTTTCTCCTCGTCAGTAGATATGCCATTCTTTGACACTATGTTTCCTAGAATCTTGCCTTGCCTGACCATAAAAACACATTTTTCTGGGTTCAGGCAGACCTGATATTCTTTGCATTTGTCAAAGATTTGTCTGAGTTCGGGGATATGGGTTTGTCTAATATTGGAATGAGCACAAAGGTCATCCACATAGACTTCTAAGTTCTTTCTCAGAAACTCCTTAAATACATGACACATCAGCCTCTGGAAGGTTGCTGGCGCATTGGTAAGCCCAAATGGCATTACTCTAAAGGCAAATATGCCCCATTCTGTGGCAAAAGCCGTTTTATGCTGATCTTCTGGTGCAATGGCCACTTGATTGTAGCCCGAAAATCCATCAAGAAAGCTGTACACTTCCTTGCCTGCTACTCTTTCTAAGAGATGTTCTGTGATGGGAAGTGGATAGTTATCTCGGATTGTGGCTGCATTGACCTTCTTCAAGTTAATGCATACACGCAGCTTGCCATTCTTCTTGGGCACCACTACGATGGGGGATACCCACTCAGTGTGCTCAATTTCATAGATAAATCCAGCTTCGACCAGTCTATCTATCTCCTCTTTGATCTTAGCAGCGTAATTATCGTTATATGTATAGGGCTTTTGCTTAGAAGGTTTAGCATCTGAAGTCATGGGGATGGTGTGTGAGCATATGTCAGGGTCAACACCTTTCAAATCCTTGTAACTCCAAGCGAATACATCTCTGTATTCTCTTAGCAAGGCAATTAACGCATGCTCTTCTTCCTCTGTTAGGTCATGGCCTATGTACGTGCATCTCTCCTCTCCTTCTTCTAGGGCTACCACTATTTTCTTGGTGGTTTCTTTGTTATCATAGGCCTCTCCTACTTGTGTCTCTCGTTTAGGCATTCTTATCATGACTCTCCTGTCGTCTATCTCATACTTCTTAAAATTTTCCGGGACCTCAAACAAAGATTCTTCCTCTTCTGATGAGGCTCCTCTCTTCTTTCTTTTCTTTCCTTCTTCCTTCGGGGTCACATGTGTTGCTAATCTTACATCATTTGTAAGCTCTCCATGCCTCTGGGGTTGAAATTCTACTTCATGGAAGTATTCTTCATCTGATGCAAAAGGTGGGTCCATAATGATTGACTCTAGATCGGAGTCACTTGCATCCTCAAATGCATCAGGGCTAGGTTCACATTCTTCTAGGACCGCCTCTCCCATGATTGGCTCTATGGAGAAGATTGAAATGTCATAGCCATCCTCATCACAGTGAGGTGTCCATTGTTCTTCATTGATGGCTACATCCATTGTTGCTAGGATTTCTGCCCAACCGTGGGGTTCAAATTCCTCATCAGGAAAGATTACAGGTGCATAGGCTGGGTCTTGAATTGATCTATGGTTTTCTTTTGCACCTAATTCTCTAGCTTCCTCTCTCTTCTCTTCTTCTACTGCTACCTTACACATCCATAAGTGGGTGTCTTCATGCATCCATGAGGATCCTGATCCTATGGAATGCACCGATTCTGTGTCATCTTTGGCTCTATGGATGGGATTCCATTGGATGGGAGGTACATCTCTATGAGAGTAATCCTTGAGATTCACTTTGGTCGTAACACCCAAGTGTTGCAGGTACAAAGAATTGGTTCCCCAATCCTGTACCACTTGCAACTATCGCATAAAAGGTCGTCCCAAGATCATTTCGTAGGCATGGTTCTTGCTGAAGTCACATATGGCAAAGGTATGCTCGAACTCGACACCACAGGTGGTGAGAGTTATTCCTTCTAGCAATCCTAAGGGTCTCTCTATGTGACCATCAGCCATCTGCAATTTCATTCTCGTTGGCCTGAGTGCTGGCTTGCCCCAACGCTTCCATAGGGAAGTGGTGGCAATTGCAACTCCTGCACCTGAGTCCAAAATTGCCTTGGTGGTGTACTCTTGGTAGGTAATGGGGAGATAGGTGTTCCCTTCTTCCCCTTCACACATATCTCCTATCTTATCCAAGGGTATCTCTGGCACCGTTCTATGTGATCCTACCTGGGAACGAGGTTTTGCTATCTCTGGTACTTGTTTGGCTACATGTTTCCATAATTCAGGTCTAACCTTGAGTAGCTCTTCTAACTTGAGATTGCACTGCACTTTAGTGTTCTTCACTACCTCTGTGTTCCTAGGTATGACCGAATCTTCGTTTCTTACCATGACTGTGGGTGCTCTCATACAGGTGGACTTTGCTTCCCATGGGCCTGTGAAATGGGGTAGTTCTTGTAAAGAATTAGACTCGAAGTCTAATCTTTCCTGAGATTGGGTACTCTCCTGCTCCCCATAAATGGATGGAATATCTTGTGGGAATTGGTCATGTGCATCATCCACAAGTTCAATGGGAGGAGAGACTTCACTTTCTTTAGCCCATTTGTCTTCTTGAATCTCTCGTAGGAATTCTGGTGTGAATCGTTTCATGGAAGATGATGTGTCTGGCTCCGTAGAGTTAGGCACATAGGCTTCAGGCACATAGGCTTTCTGGGTAGGAAAACCTGCTCTTTCAATAGCCTTGTCATGGTGTTGAGGGGCGAGTTCCTTTTGTGATTGTGCCATTAGATTCTCTATTCTTTCTAGGGAGGGGGGGTTGTCTGGTTCAGTGGAATTGGGCACATACGCTTTTGATGGGGAATGGGTCATGTTTTTGCTTGCTTTATCTCTTTCTTGATTTTTTTCTTCCTTGGCAGATCTTGCAATTATGCCCTCTAACTTCTCTAGAAGTCCATCCAAGTGTAATTGCGTCTTGGCTGAGCCCGAGTAATTGAAAAGGCGACTGGCTTCAAACATAGTCTGAGCCAATGCGACCATTTTCACGCAAACCTTGGTTCTTTCTATCTCTAGGTCAGCTCTAGGGTAACACGTCATGATCCGTGACATTTGGCCCTTCTTGGATTCTGGCCTGATATGCTTTAAGCATCATGTCTAAGTCTTCAGGAGTGGGATCAGCTAATACTGATCCTGCTCTAGGGGGTGGTGGAATTGTATGAGGTGGGTTGGAAGGTGGCGGGTCGGATGGCGATGGGAATGGTGGTGGTGGGGTAGTGTGAGAGGGAGTTTGAGATGTGAGTTCAGTTATCTTGGCTTTGGTTTCTCTTATGCTTTCCTCAAGTTCACTCATCCTTTTAGCCCATTGTCTTTTCATTCTTTCCCGACTATCTTTCCAGGCTCTAGTTCTCTTCTTGGTTATGCTCTCCGTTTCACTAACTTCTGGGTTCTTTCCCTGATCTACAGCTTGGTTTTGCTGCAATGCTTGAGCTCTTGTGACCACTTGCACTGGTGCAGTGGATGTCACACTCCCTGTGGAGTCTACAACTAACCCAATAACATTTATAGGAGTGATTTTTGGCATATTGTTAGGATTCTTAGGACAATCTCGTAAGAGATGCTCCTTTCCACACTCCTGACAATAGCCATGGATCGTTACTGAGTGGGGTTGTGTAGGTGGAGGCAAGGGACAATCACGAATGAAATGATCACCCTGACATCGGTAGCATGGTCCTCTAGGGAATGGGGGTCTTACCTGCCTAGGTTGGGGTCTAGGGTTGGGGTTTGCATACATGACATTTGTGTAATCTGATTCCCAACTAGGTTCATTTGGCTCTTCACTATAGTAAGACTCACCATGTTCAGGAGACTGCATGTAGTAAGCCTGGGGACTATCAACATGTGTGGAATCAAAGCTATGGTCACTCGGGTCACTTTCAGAAAGCAATGGTGTTACAGGGACTATAGCTCTATTCAGGTTCTCTTCTGCAGCTGCATATTTTACTAGAATCACATTAGTAGGAGCAGGTGGTTGCTGTGCTAGCACAGGTTGAGGCCTTTGTTGGGCTTGATATTGTGGTTGATAATTTTGTTGTGGCCTCGTATACTGTTGTGGTGGGTATTGACTCTGGTATCTGCCTTGTTGAGGGTATGGCTGAGGGTAGGGTTGCCTAACCGCCTGCTTGTTGTATGGGCAATCTTGCGCGGTGTGATTGGTGTACCTCCGTTCTATGGTGCAGTACTGGCTACTAGGATTTACTTGGGGTTGGGCCATAATGGGACAAACATTCGCCATGTGGTCACCGCCACAAGTATAGCACCTTTTCACCGGGGCAAATCTCGGAATTTGTTTGCTAGAGACACCTAGTTTTTGAGCAACTTTCTCTGCAAGTTCCTCGATTGATGTGGATTGCGTGGAAGAGAGGTTAGAGGCACTGTCCGAATCTTTGTATATCTTGGAAAGTTCTAACTCCTCCCCTAGGTTATCCTCAATGTCAATACACATGCGTACACACTCTTCTATGGTCCTAGGCTCCTTCAAGTACACATATGATCTTAATTTGGTACTTAGCAATCCATCCAAGAATAAAGCCACTTGCTTAGCTGGTGTGGGTAGCTCAGGGACAGGGCATCTTTCAAGATATTGCCTAAATCTCCTTCCTGCAAGTCTCACGGTCTCTTGAGGGGTTTGCTTGAAGCTGTGAATCAGCGAGGAGGTATTATGTCTTATGCCACTCTTAGAGAATTCAATAATGAAAGCCTCTAGGAGTTGGTCTATGCTCCTGAACTACCTCTCGTTTAGCGGCTGAAACCATGTCAGGGCAGTGTTCCTAAGGGTCAGACCAAAGGCATTGTACTGAGTGAATAGATCCTCCACTTGTTCAGCTCTCAATACTTGTCTAAACTCAGCCACATGATCGTACGGATCTCCAGTGCCATCGAAGTAGTTCTTCATGGACTTAACTAGCTGAGTCGGTCTCAAAGTCCTTGTGTGCTCTCTAGGTCGTGGTAGAGGGAACTCATCCGCATTTCTGTGATTCCTGTGAGCTCTAAGTATCTCAGGCTCTACTCTATTTGTTTCCGTCCTCGTTCTTTCTCTGCCCACTGGGTTGGCAAAGCTTACTTCTGGCCTAGCTCTATGTCTGTCTCTTTGCATTTCATGAGCTTGGGATGTTCCAGCTCCAGGGTGACCATAGGATACATTCGATCTTGGTTGGGGGAAAACAAATTCACCCTTCCAAGCGTAAGCATGCCTATCATTTTCTGTCACTACGAAGATCCTTACCGAAGCGTGATCTAAGTAGGTCACTCTACCTGGGCTATCAGGATCCTTAAACTCATATATCATGATTGTTCCTATATCAATTGGTCGATCAGGTTTGTACCTCCAAAAGGCGTCATGAGTCTCTCGATTGAGGAGCAAATCTATGCTCTTATTATCCTGGGGAATCCACTCTGGTGTGATAATCCTAGTAAGAACCGATTTACCTCGAGGGGTTCTAGGTTCTGCACCCATGTTTCTTTGCTCCAGGTCACCTAAGTCTGCTTCGGGGATCACATTTCCAAATTCGTCCGTCCTATCTGGGTGACTGGTGACTACGTATATGGTTCCTTCTTTGTCCGAGTATGCTCCATTTTCAAACTTGACAGCTGGGTGCTCTAATCCAATGGATTGATCAGGATTCCTAATCTGTACCACAGATCTTCCTAGGCCGTCCTCATAGATGCTAGCACCTAATCGGTTGGTCCTAAGGTATTCCAATTGTGTTTTGTAAGGGCCTTCTACCCTGTGCAAGTATGGCATTCCTGTACTGCCTGTGGGTCTCTCCATACCTTGAGACATCTCGGATTCACTAGTCTCAGAACTTGGGTAGTATGAGTGGTGACTCAACTGCTGGGCCCACGACCTAGCAGTGTGGTTGACACTAGCCTCTGAAGACCTCAGGCTTTGTCTATCCCTTACCAGATGTCGCCCTGATCTAAGGTTCATATGCCTAGATAAGTAGCCCGATTTTTGCCCAGAGTACAACCTCGTTGCCGATCAAGTGGTCTCAGACTCTTGATTCGTTTTTAGTGAGTTATTATGTTTATGATCTTATCTAGTATTGCGTCGTCAGGAATACTTGAGTATTTTCCGTACTTGGAATTGATCGTTCCACGTTAGGTTCTTTTCTCTTATGTTATCGACAATACAGAGATTAGGTTTTTAGCTTGAACTTGAGTTTTTAGGTAGTCTTCAACTTGATACCTGCCTATCGTCGCCCTGACTAACTTCTAGCACTAGTCGTTCTTAGCCTAAGCTAGGAATTGACCAAGGGAGTTGAGAGTATTCCAACCTTGAGTTCCTTTCCTTGTGTTGATGCCCTAGTATGCTCAGGACGCGTGTTCCCAAGCTTGCACTTACACTTGCTTAGAACGTGTAACATAATCCTGGTAAGGAGATGGTTGAACCACACCCTAAGAGAGAGGATTAGGAAGTAATCCTCAACCATGGCTTTTGGGGCAAGTGGTTAGCCCATCACATTCCTAACCAAGAGGTTGTGAGTTCAATCCCTTACATTGGTATCAGAGCCTAGGAAGTAGGCTTGGGCAAAGTGGAATGACCCAATGGCCTCTAAAAAAGGCGCTTGGGCATCCTCCATGTGAAAGGGTAGGGCGTGCGTCGATTTCAATGATGGACCTTACAATGATTGGGGTGTATCTCCCAATCCGTAGGTCGGATTGAGGCGTGTAATATACCGTTGGAAAGCTCTCGGAATGAACTTTCCAATGAGCTAGCTTGCAATGTGTGAATTCCTTGGGAATCCTTGGATGGAACTTGATTGAGTACATCCTGCCAGTCCCATAGCTGGTCAGGGTACATCCTGCCAGGGTACATCCAGGGTACATCCTACCAGTCCCATAGCTGGTCAGGGTACATTCCCGAGGGAGTTCAAGGGGGGAAGAATGTAACATAATCCTGGTAAGGAGATGGTTGAACCACACCCTAAGAGAGAGGATTAGGAAGTAATCCTCAACCATGGCTTTTGGGGCAAGTGGTTAGCCCATCACATTCCTAACCAAGAGGTTGTGAGTTCAATCCCTTACAGAACGCCTTTAGATGCTCTCAATAGATCTGTAAAAGGCCCACTGTTAGCTCAAGACCAATTTGCACAGTGAGTTTTTGAAAAACAATTCTAGAGATCCCTAAGTTTTGTTTCCCCTGGGTATGGTCAACTTCAAAATACCCAATCTATTAATCCTGAACTTAACTTAACAAAACTTAACTTAATCCACGAGCTTTCCAACAAAACAAAAATCTCGGCAAACGGATTTTGTATGAGAAAGTTATGACCGTTCAGGGTTCTAGGGTTAAGACAGGATTCAATCTGGCTGACAGATTCTAGGATTTTCTCCCAATCACAAGTGTAGGAACCTCCAAAGTGCTAATGTATTGACTATTTTGCCCCAAAATTATCCTAATTTTGAACAAAAACCAAACCCTAATTTTTGGCCGAAAAGCCTGTCAATCGCGATCGACAGGTCTGTCAATCGCGATTGACAGAGGTGTCCGTCGAGCCTGTCAATTGCGATCGACAGTGTCAATCGCGATCGACAGAGTCGATCGTGGCTGTCAATCGCGATCGACGGTATCAATCGCGATTGACACGTTCTCCGGATTTTTCGCCGAAATTTCAGTCAATCGGGGGCCTATCAGTCGCGATGGACACGTGGCTACGCGCAAAAGTCAATCAATCGTTGAATTTCAATCATTCGCGATTGACGGTGTCAATCGCGACTGACAGAGGTGTCGGTCGTGGCTGTCGATCGCGATTGACAGGGTCCTACGTGGCAGTTTGTCGGTCGTGAAGTCTGTCGATCGCGATTGACGGTGTCAATCGCGATTGACAGGGTCTGTCGATCGCGATTGACAGAAAAACACGGAATTTTCCTATTTTTTTAGGTGATTTGGGATGTGCTCATCATGCTTGTGCTAGTGGTGAACTTTGTTTTACCAAATGATCAAATTTTCTATCGATCGCGATCGACAGAGGCTGGCGACTGCGAGACAGATTCAACGAGTTTCGTACCTGCGCAGAGAGCTGGGGATGATGATTCAGCAAGTACCTGCAAAATGCTCAAGAAACATGCAAAAAACCACACACGCAATATCGCTCTCTCGCTCTCTCTCACAAGTGAAATGAGGGAAATGAGATGGAGATGGTGATATGATCAAAAAACAGAAATTTTTGCGATGATGGAGATGGAGGTGGGAGATGGTGATGATGATGATGGTGATGAAGGTGGTGAAGAAAAAACAAGAAAATAGATGAAAGTGAAGAAAATACCTACAACTCCAACGCGTCAACTCTACGTTTTACCATCACACGCTCGTCCTCGAAGCTCGATCCCCGGCAACGGCACCAAAATTTGGTGTAGCTCAGTGATGAGTAGCACCTCCTTTAATGTCAATCCGGGAAGACGTGAGGATGGTATGAAGACCTCGAGCAAGTGGAGGCACAAGTGCGTGAGTGAGAAGCACACAAGCATGCACACACATACACACACACGCGCACACACGGTAAGACAAAGAGTGAGAAGCAATGGAGTTCTTAGATTACTTTCAAAAAGCTCTTACAAGTTTGTTTCAATTACAATCTAGCCTCAAAAATGAGCTCTCTAGCTCCTTTTATAGTTTTTGACTAGCTTTGGCCCTGTCCAGACCTAGTGTCCGGCCTAGTTAAAAATTAGGTTCCAGGGCTTATTTGAGGGCTTAAACGGAGTCTAAAAAATACGAAAATTGATATGTAGGTACTTCTAAAGCTCCTCAAGCTCGAGGACTCCTCGGCTTGCACAAAATGGAGCCACAAAAAGGTGAACATGGTATTTACAAGGGTTGTTAGTGATGAGAATCACTTTTAATTGGTGTAAGGGTTTGAAAAATTAAAGGTTGCCTTAGTGCTAGATCTGCGTGAATGCTCATAATTGCTTCTCCATGAAGAAAATTATTGGCCTACTTGCCAGATCGTCGTTGACTCCCTTGTCTGCTGCTAACACCATTGTTCTTCATTGACAGCAATGTCCATGGTGGCTAAGATTTCAGGCCAGCCATGAGGCTCAAATTCCTCATCTAGAAAGATCATCGGCGTGTAGGCTGGGTCTCTGACTGGTCTATCTCCTGGTGAAGTTCCTTCTTCTCTCACCTTCCAGCGTTTTTCCTCTTCCTCTGTGACCTTGCACATCCACAAATGAGTATCTTCATGCAGCCATGATGGATCAGGTGAACTTTCAGAATGCACAGAGATTGAATCTTCTTTTGCTTTATGGATAGGATTCCACTGTAGGGGTGGTACATCTCTGAAGGAGCAATCCTTCAAATTGACCTTGGTGGTGACCCCTAAGTGTTGTGAGTACAAGGAGTTGGTTCCCCAATCTTGTACTATTTGCAATTGTCGTAGGAAGGGTCTTCCTAGGATCATCTCATAGACATTATTTTTCTCAAAGTCACATATAGCAAATGTATGCTCAAACTCTACACCACAAGTGGTTAGAGTTATCCCTTCTAGAAATCCTAGAGGTCTTTCAAAATGACCATCAGCCATTTGAAGCTTCATTCTAGTTGGTCTTAATGTGGGCTTGCCCCATTGCTTCCACAAGGAGGTGGTCGCAATAGCAACACCAGCACCTGAATCTATGATTGCTTTGGTTGTGTAACCTTGGTAGGTGATTGGAAGATAAGTATTACCTTCTTCACCCTCACACATGTCCCCTATTTTGTCTAGAGGTATTTCTGGTACTTTTTGCTTAGAGTCTGTTTTTGGCATATTGGACTCAAGTTCTGGGACCTGATCCTTCACATGATTCCATAGCTCAGGTTTTGCTTTGAGCAGCTCTTCTACAGTGAGATGACATTGAACCTTAGTGTTCTTCACGACATCAGTGTTCCTTGGGACCACTAAGTATTCATGTCTTACCAGTATTGTGGGAGCTCTGATCTGAAGAGATTCAAATTCCCATGGGCCTGGAAATTGAGGCAGTTCTTCTAAGGTATTAGATTCAAAATCTAATCCTTTGTCTTCTTGTGGTTCTGCTTCATCTCCGTAAATAGATGGAATGTCTTGGGGAAATTGATCATGAAGGTCATCATCTCAGGAATAGGAGGGGAATTACCCTTCTCCTTAGCCCATTTCTCTTCTTGTATTTCCCACAAGAACTCTTGAGAGTACTATTGAATTGAAGGAGGTATTCCAACATCCGTGGAATTAGGAACATAAGCTCCCCTTGGTAGTGAGCTTCCTCTTTCAATAACTGGTTGAGCCTGTGGAGGTAAAGAAACTTGTGGTTTGTTTACCAACTGCTCTAATCTTTCTAGTAAGCCCTGAAAATGCAAATCCGATTTGATAGAGTTTGTCTGATTGAACTTTTGACTAGTCTCGAGTATAGCTTGAGCTTGTTCTACCATTTTCATGCACATTTTCATCCGTTCAATCTCTAAGTCCGCTCTAGGGTAAATCTTGTCTAGGTTTGCAGCTGTAGGCCCTTCTTGAAGTCGAGCCTGGTAGGCCTTGAACATCATGTCCTAGCCTTCTGGGGTTGGATCTGCAAGAACAGAACCTGGTTGCGGTCTATTTACAATGGGTGGTGGGGTGGAATGAGGTGGAGTGGATGGAGTTTCGGCATGCGAGGGGTTTTGAGATGCAATGTCTTCTATTTTTGTTTTTACATTTTTCGAGCTTTCTTCTAGTTCCGATAACTTTTTATTCCACTTACGATTGGCCTTTTCTCTGGTATACTTCCATGTTCTTGTTTTCCTCTTACTAGGCTCTCCTGATTCACTCGACTCTGATTGTTGTGCTGGTTTATCTTGTTTTAATGCTTGTGCCCTAGTAATTGCCTGTACAGGTGCCACATTACTGCTACTTGAACTTGAATCCGCCACTAAGCCTACCACATTAATGGGTGTAATCTTGGGTGCACTGGAGGGGTTTCTTGGACAATCTCTGGGAAGATGGTCTTTTCCACATTCAGGACAAAAAGCTTGTATTGTGATAGTCTGACCTTGACTCGGAGATGGTGGGCGGGGACAATCACGAAGGAAATGGTCGCCCTGACATCTAAAACATGGTCCTCTAGGAGCTTGTGGTCTTACTTGTCTCAGTTGGGTCCTAGGGTTAGCATTTGCATACATGACATTGGAATATTCAGGCTCCCAATTTTGTTCCATAGGTTGTGCCTCATATTGATACGGGTAAATCTCACTATGTTCAGGTGACTCTGTGTAATAAGCATGTGGACTACCTTCATGGGAGTAGTCTGAACTATGAGCATGAGAGTCATTATCTAGTATCAATGGGGTAAGTGGGACCAATGCTCTATTTGATTTTTCCTCTCCCACGGCATACTTGACTGGAATCACGTTGGCAGGAGTTGGTGGTTGGTTTCCCAAGACTGGTTGTGGCCTATATTGTGCCTGATATTGTTGTTGTGGTCTATAATATGGATGTTGGTATTGGTTTTGATACCTACCTGGTTGGTAAGGTTGTTGATAATTCTGTCTAATAGCCTGCCTATTATAGGGACAATCTTGAGCCATGTGGTTCGTACATTTTCTCTCAATAGTGCAATATGGAACATTCCTTTCTCTCATGTTCTGGTTGTGCAATGGGCATACATTAGCCATGTGGTCGCCTCCGCAAGTATAACACCGATTCAATGGAGTGACTCTCTGTGTTTGTTTATTTTGGACTCCCAGCTTCTTGGCAACTTGCTTAGCTATCTCCTCTATTTCTGTGGAGATTTTTGAAGTATGACTAGTAGAACTATCTGAATCCTTATAGAGTTTGGATAATCCTAACTCCTCACCCAAGTTATCTTCTATGTCAATGCATGTCCGCACGCACTCTTCTATGGATCTAGGCTCTTTCAAGTATACATATGTCACTCTAGCACAATGGTGAGTACCAACGTGAGGAGATACACCTCATAAATGTCAATCTGTGGAGACGTGAGGACCGGTATGAAGACCGTGAGCAAGTGATGGCACAAGTGCGTGAGTGAAAGCACACAAGCATGCACACACATACACACACGCGCACAAAGTAAGAGCAAGGAGTGGAACAATGGAAGATCTTCGATTATACAAGAGCTCTCTTACAAAGCTGAAATCTACAACAAGCTAACCACAAAAATGAGCTCTCTAGCCCTTTTTATAGTTTTTGAGTGGTTTTGGCCTTGTCCAGACCTAGTGTCCGGCCTAGTTAAAAAATAGGTTCCAGGGCTTATTTGGGGGCTCAAACAGAGTCTAAAAATTATGAAAATTAGTAGGATGGTAGTTCTAATACTCCTCAAGCTCGAGGACTCCTCGGCTTGAACAAAATGGAGTTACAAAAATGGACAATGGTATTTACAATGGTTTTAAGTGATAATAATCACTATTTTTATAGGGATTTCATCTGAAAATTTGACAGGTGCTTCTTGGAGCTCCCTACTTGCTCCTTCTTCTTGTGTGTCCACTTCCTTGATGCACTTCCATTCTTTGTCCTTGATCTTGAGCTTCAACACTCCCCCCCCTCTTGAGTTTGTCGTCCCTGACAGACCCTTGTTGTAGTGGTCGTTCCATGTAGTACGTTGAGAGGTAGCGTCCTTTGCGTCCAACAGGGGCGATCCCTCTTCGCAATGTATCCTGGTCGTTTGTCTAGTTCTTCACTTTGCCACTGTTATCTCTTGCAGTTTGTAGTCCCTTTGTACGTACTTCTGCCTTGTATTCCATCTTCATAGTGCATTTGTGAGCTGTCCAAAATGGCTGGTTGCTCAAAGGAGGTGGTCAATGGTGATTATGAGAAACTCTCGATGGTGGATGGCTTCCTTGCTCTTGTAGTGGTCACCGTGATGTCCTCTGATTCTTCCAAAGATGGCTTTCATAGTTTTCATGCCAAGTACTTGTAACCCATAATGGATGATGGGTAAGTGCATTAGTGCATGGGTTGAACAAAAGATGTGCCTTGTGCGTGGCCTTGTAATGTGGCCCTATGTATGCATACTTGGAAAATGCATGACAAGAAGTATGGTGCAAGAGATTGGGTCTCGAGCTAAGTGCTCAAGGGTATGCTGACGAAGAGGTTTCCTACTCTATCATGGTTATAGTGTTGTTGAAGCATGCACGTCTTACCATGGTGAAGGGTCCGTTGATCTTCATCTCTTCGTGTTGTAGTTCCATCATGGTGTTTGACCGTCAACTTGTCCTTTTTGTTGAGGGATGTCCTTGCTGGAAGTTCGCTGATGAGCATTTTCAAACACATAGTCTCTTCTATGCTCTTTTTTCTTTTTTTTTTTTTTTTTTTACACGATGGCATCAAACAAGAAGAAAGAGGTTAGTATCAATAAAATATTTTACATGTGAAAATTTGTGTCTCATGTGCCTGGGATTTTTCAATTGTGTCTATGCACGGCCGTGTAATGTGGCCCTATGTTGATGCATACTTTGGAAATGCATGACCTGAATGGTGCAAAAGATTGGGTTATGCCAAAGGCACATGGTTGCTGTTGGTCGAGGCTTTGATGTTACTTGCATGCTGGATGAATTCTTTAATTGGAGGTGTCGATTGGATCTCGAAATGATGTAATCCTCCGGGTTGGAATCCATTTTGGAATAGGGTTTGGTACTGTAGATATCACCTCAGGCCACCTCATCTATGGATGCTTTCCAAACTTTGGTATCCCGTGTGGTTGGCCTTTTGGTTCCGTGGATGTTGTTGGTGCTTTTGGCTTCCAAACCCATATCCTTGATGATTGCCTGCTTATTTTTGCAGAAGGGTTGAGTTTATCTTCTTTGGGTCTTTGTGCATTGTTCTTACCCTTTCCTCTCCTTGGCGTCTTTGTTGAGACCTAATTGTGGTCGGCCTTTATTGATAGCTTCGGTACCCAAATTTGTTGGAGTCTTCGTGCTTGAGCCTGTCGTGGGTGCTTGGTCCTTCTGTTGTCATGGTCGATCTGGTTGGGTGGGAGTCTTTGAGGCAACATCGATGGTTGTACTCCTTTCTTTACCCAGATCTGCTTCATGCCCATAACTTCTTTCTTCTTGAAGGCTCTTTGTCTATTTGATAAATTGGTTATCTTGCACTGTTTTGTTTGCTTCTGAGGTTGAACTAATGTGGATGCTTTACTCTTTGAAAAAGAAGAAGGTTCTTCTTGCCTTTGCGATTGTCCTTCCGTGATTGTGTCCATCTGGATCATAGAGCTTTTGACATTTACAACATCTTGTTCGAGAGGATTAGCCTTAGAGGAAAGAAGAGAGCATGTGGTGTCTTGGTCAGTGGCCATGCAATTCTCCAATTCTAATGTAATGCATTGTTCATGTGCCCAAACATGAAGAAGTTGACTTCTTAGGTTCAAGTTGACAGCATGGTCGTAAATCCAATCTTGACCCAAGACAAGTGGCTCTGTGAGGTCCTCATCATGACACACTAGCATTTTGACTTTCATTGGAACATCGTGAAGGTAAATGGGAAGTTCCACCTCGCCCAAACAAGGGGTTTCCACACCTCCCAATCCTATGAGATAGGCTTCTATGGGCTTGATGTCCAATTGCAGGTCTTGGCAGTATGAAAGTCTAACTGCACTAGTGGCTGCACCTGAGTCAACCAATGCTCTCAGAGTCTTTACACTCTTTCCTTGTCCTACCTCTATAGTCACAAAGGGACGTCGGTCAATTATTCGAGAAGTAGACTGGCACATGTCCATGTGATATTTGGGAGCTTTTGTGTTGATATCTAGGCCTAGTCGTCGTAACTTATTTTTTCTGATGCGCTCTCTAGCCTCTGCTTGTGCTTCTTCTCTAACCCTTAACTCCTCTTCTTTTCGCTTCTTAGCAGTGTTGAGTCTCATGAGCATTTCCTCTGTAAGAGGTTCTTGATATAACTTGACTCGACAACCACTTATATAGTTTGGTAAGATATCACCTTCTAAAGTGGCCAATTGAACTGCACCACTAGTG
Source organism: Ceratopteris richardii (assembly GCA_020310875.1). NCBI lineage: Eukaryota > Viridiplantae > Streptophyta > Polypodiopsida > Polypodiales > Pteridaceae > Ceratopteris > Ceratopteris richardii. Next base: position 30,293,522 of record CM035413.1, on the reverse strand, counting down.
GAGAGTCTATTAATGATCATGGGTCCATATCCTCGTTTCTCCAATTTGCGGGCATGTTGCTTTAGCGTATACACCAGCACTAGATCTCCTTCTTTCAACCCTTTGTCCTTCACATGGGCATCAAAGTATGCCTTTTGTCTTTTCTTTGCAGCATAGATTCCTGCGGTTGCTCGTAGCCTCGTCTCACCTAAGCGTTCTAGATCAAAGATCCTGGAGGACAACTCGTGTCCATTCCACTCGTGCTCTTGTGCTACTTTCAAGGCTGGAATTAAGAAGTCCAATGGTAACACGGCATTCTGTCCAAAGACCATCTGAAATGGGGTAGCATTGAGTACCGTTTTGTAGGCAACTCGGTATGCCCAAACAACATGATGAAGTTGTTTGTCCCAATTAGAGCGTTTATTATTTACAAGTTTCGTCAATACATTACATAGGATCTTATTCGTGCTCTCGGCTTGTCCGTTAGCTTGTGGGTGATAGGGGGCAGACTTCTTATGTATCACCATGAATTCTTGAAGGAGATTTTCAATGACCTCATTCAAGAAGTGCGTACCTCTATCACTAACCAACTCTATTGGTAACCCATATCTAGTGAACACATTTTCGAATAAGAACTTAGCCGTCGTTTGAGCATCATTCTTTGTCGTGGCTTTTACTTCCACCCACTTTGTAAGGTAATCTGTGGCCACAATAATGTATTCTGCATGGGAGTTTCTAGCTGGGGGGTTGATGGGACCTACAAAGTCTATAGCCCACTTTGAAAATGCACGTCCTCCCATCATTGGCCTTAAAGGCATCTCATCTTTTCTTATCGGATATTGGGCACGTTGGCATGTGTCACATTTCTTCACATAAGTATGTGCATCCATATGAAGAGTGGGCTACCAAATTCCTGAGAATAGAATGGTCTTAATTACTCTGTCAGGCCCAAAGTGTCCACCTGCAGCACCGTTGTGTGCAGTTTCTAAGACTTTCAAATAGTCTGATTCATGAACGCACAGTCTTAGGTAACCATCCTTGCCTCTTCGATATAGGTTGTCTCCTACTAAGGCATAGTCTTAAGCCTCTTGCTCCATGCTCCGTTTTCTTGCAAGACTAGCCTGATTGGGTAATGTTCCCGATCTCATGAACTCAACCAATGGAGCACTCCAATCTGGGATTAATGACACGTGATAAAGAGTGGCATGCTCCACTGGGGGTCTCTTCTGGCACACTGGACAATTCTGGATCCACTCCTGTATTTCTTTGTCCATGCTAGGCCAATACACTCCTAAACGTTTTAGATTCTGCAATGTTCGTTGTTTAGGCTAGTGATTTCCTAGCAGTCCCTCATGGGCTTGTTGCAACCAACTAGTATGTTCATCGTCCTCGACACAACAAGCTAATACGCCCTCAGTATCTTGCTTGTACATACTTCCGGCCAGTATTTGATACTTTTGTGATTTTACAATTTCTTCTTTGCTTGTCTTCACATTTTTATTTGCAGGTCCGAAGGTTAGGACTGGTACCAACTTATTTGCCCATTTGGGAACAACTTCTAAATTGAACAGATAAGCATCAGGCAATTCATCAGACACTCCTTGTGGTGGCTCTCCTGAAGTGATGCGAGAAAGATGGTCTGCCCTAAGATGGGTTCTACCTTTCCTGACAACAACTTCAAAGTCGTATTCCATTAGTAAGAGGAACCATCTTACTAAGCGGCCTGTATTGCAAGGTTTATTGACCAGATATAGTAAAGCTTGATGGTCAGTGAAAAACTTGAACTTATTGGCCAATAGATAGTGTCTAAACTTCTTCACAGCATATACCATGCCTAAGCCTTCTCTCTCCGTTGTGGTATAATTTCGTTCAGCTGCATTTAATTGCCTACTAGCATATGCTATCGACAAATCTAGGTTTCCTTCACCTGTGGGTTGTGCTAGCACACATCCTATTGCATGATTGGAGGCATCTACATGGACATGAAAGGGTTTGCTCCAATCCGGAGTAGTCAATATTGGTGTTGTGCACAAACGTCTTTTCAGCTCGTTGATGGAATTCTCGCATTCCTCGTTCCACTCAAAATTTGTTAAAAGCCCATAAAGAGGTTTAGCTATGATGGCATACATGTGGATAAACCTACGGTAATATCCACAATGGCCCATAAAGGCTTGTACCTCTTTAACATTCCTTGGCCTGGGCAGCTCTGCTATTGCTCTTACTTTTTCCTCATCTGTTGAAATTCCATTCTTAGAAACAATGTGACCTAAGATTTTACCTTGTCGTACCATGAATACACACTTCTCTGGGTTCAGACAAACTCGATAATCTCTACACTTGTTGAAGATCTGTCTCAGCTCAGGGATGTGGTAACTTCTTTCTTGGGAATGAGCGCATAAATCATCCACATATACTTCTAAGCTCTTTCACAAGAACTCTTTGAATACATGACACATGAGCCTTTGGAATGTTGCAGGTGCATTGGTGAGCCCAAATGGCATCACACGAAATGCAAAGATTCCCCATTCTGTGGCAAATGCCATTTTGTGTTGATCTTCGAGGGCAATGGCTACTTGGTTGTAACCTGAAAATCCATCAAGGAAGTTATAAACTTCCTTGCCTGCAACACGCTCCAATAGATGTTCGGTGATTGGAAGTGGATAACTATCTCTGATTGTAGCAGCATTAACTTTTTTTAGGTTAATGCACACTCGCAATTTCCCATTCTTCTTGGGCACCACAACAATGGGGGACACCCATTCAGTGTGCTCAATCTCATAGATGAATCCAGCTTCAATCAGCCTGTCAATTTCCTCCTTTATTTTGGCTGCATAATTGTCATTATATGTGTAGGGCTTTTGTTTGGTGGGCTTGGCATCAGCGGTCATCGGAATCGTATGAGAGCAAATCCTTGGATCTACTCCTTTCAAGTCTCTATAGTGCCATGCAAACACATCCCTGTATTCCCTTAATAGAGCTACAAGCTCTGCTTCTTCTTTTGCACTTAGGTCATCTCCTATGTACGTACATCGTTCTTCGTTCCCTTCAATGGTCACTACAATTTTTTTGGTCTTTTCTTTATTGTCATATGCTTCTCCTATAATGGCCTCTCTCTTAGGGATCCGTACCAAAATTTTACGGTCTTCCACTTCATATTTCTTGAAATTTTCTGGTACTTCAAACAATGATTCTTCCTCTTCTTGTTTCACTGCTTTTCTTTTCTTTTTCTTTTGACCTCCTTCACTTTTTTTCTTTGAATTTATCGTTTTAATACTCGTGAGGGGTTCTTCTTCTTTTTGGGTTAACACTCCTATGTCTTCTAAATAGTGTTCCTCTGAGTCAAAGTAAGTATCCATCACAATGGATTCTAGATCATCGTCATTCTCTTCTTCTTCTATGAACTCACTAGGATCACACTCTTCCAACAGGGGCTGACACATGAACACTAAAACATCATAACCATCCTCATCACAATGAGGTGTCGATTGTTCTTCATTGACTGCAATGTCCATAGTAGCTAAGATTTTTGCCCAACCATGAGGCTCAAATTCCTCATCTGGAAATATCATCGGTGTATAGGCTGGGTCTTTTATTGGTCTATCTCTTGGGGGAGTTCCTTCTTCTCTCGCTTCTAGGCACTTTTCCTCTTCCTCTGCGACCTTGCACATCCACAAGTGAGTATCTTCATGCAGCCATGATGGATCAGGTGAACTTCCAGAATGCACGGAGATAGAATCTTCTTTCGCTTTGTGGATAGGATTCCACTGTAGGGGTGGTACATCTCTGAAGGTGTAATCCTTCAAATTGACCTTGGTTGTGACCCCTAAGTGTTGTAAGTACAAGGAGTTGGTTCCCCAATCTTGTACTATTTGCAATTGTCGTAGGAAGGGTCTTCCTAGGATCATCTCGTAGACGTTATTTTTCTCAAAGTCACATATAGCAAATGTATGTTCAAACTCTACACCACAAGTGGTTAAAGTTATCCCTTCAAGCAATCCTAGAGGTCTTTCAAAATGACCATCTGCCATTTGAAGTTTCATTCTCGTTGGTCTTAATGTGGGTTTGCCCCATCGCTTCCACAAGGAGGTGGTCGCAATAGCAACACCAGCACCCGAATCTACAATTGCTTTGGTTGTGTAACTTTGATAGGTGATCGGAAGATAAGTGTTACCTTCTTCACCTTCGCTCATGTCTCCTATCTTGTCGAGAGGTATCTCTGGAACTTTTTGCTTAGAGCCTACTTTTGGCATATTGGATTCAAGTTCTGGAACCTGATCCTTCACATGATTCCAGAGCTCAGGTTTTGCTTTGAGCAGCTCTTCCACAGTGAGATGACATTGAACCTTAGTGTTCTTAACAACATCAGTGTTTCTTGGAATCACTAAGTCTTCATTTCTTACCAATATTGTGGGAGCTCTGATCTGGATAGATTCAGATTCCCATGGGCCTGTGAAATGAGGCAACTCTTGTAAAGAATTAGATTCAAAATCTAATCTCTCATCCTCTTGTTGCTCTGTTTGATCTCCATAGATAGACGGGATGTCTTGGGGAAATTGATCATGAAGATCATCAATCTCAGGAATAGGAGGGGAGTTACCCTTCTCCTTGGCCCATTTCTCTTCTTGTATTTCCCGCAAGAACTCTTGAGAGTACTGTTGAATTGAAGGAGGTATTCCAGCATCCGTGGAATTAGAAACATAAGCTCTCATTGGTGGTGAGCTTCCTCTTTCAAAAACTGGTTGAGCCTGTGGAGGTAAAGAAACTTGTGGTTTGTTTACCAACTGCTCTAATCTTTCTAGTAAGCCTTGGAAATGCAAATCTGATTTGACAGAGTTTGTCTGATTGAACTTCTGACTAGTCTCAAGTATAGCTTCAGCTTGTTCCACCATTTTCATGCACATTTTCATTCGTTCAATCTCTAAATCCGCTTTAGGGTAACTCTTGTCTAGGTTTGCAACTATTGGCCCTTCTTGAAGGCGAGCCTGGTAGGCCTTGAACATCATGTCCAAGCCTTCTGGGGTTGGATCTGCAAGAACAGACCCTGATTGCGGTCTATGAACAATGGGCGGTGGGGTGGAATGAGGTGGTGTGGGCGGCGGTTCGGCATGTGAGGGGCTCTGAGATGCAATGTCTTCTATTTTTGTTTTGGCATCTTTTAGACTTTCTTCTATTTCAGATATCTTTTTGTTCCACTTGCGATTAGCCTTCTCTCTGGTATCCTTCCATGTTCTTGGTTTCCTCTTACTAGGCTCTCCTGACTCACTTGACTCCGATTGCTCAGATGGTTTTGCTTGTTGTGCAGCCTGTGCCCTAGTAACTACCTGTACAAGAGCCTCATTATTACTGCTTGAATTTGACTCTACCACTAAGCCTACCACGTTGATGGGTGTGACCTTGAGTGCACTAGAGGGATTCCTGGGACACTCTCTAGGAAGATGTTCCTTGCCGCACTCAGGACAAAAACCTTGTATTGTGATGTTTTGTCCTAGTCCCAGAGCTGGTTGGTGGGGACATTCACGAATGAAATGGTCGCCCTGACATCTAAAGCATGGTCCTCTAGGGGCTTGTGGTCTTACTTGTCTCAATTGGGGCCTAGGATTTGGATTCGTATACATGACGTTGGAGTATTCTGGCTCCCAATTTTGTTCCATAGGTGGTGTCTCATATTGATACTGAGAAGTCTCGCTTTGCTCAGGTGACTCTATATAATAAGCATGTGGACTATCTTCATGGAAGTAGTCTGAACCATGAGCGTGAGAATCATTTTCTGAGACCAATGGGGTTAGTGGCACCAATGCTCTATTAGGGTTCTCCTCCGCCATCCTATATTTAACTTGGATCACATTGGCAGGAGCTCGCGGTTGGTTTCCTAGGATTGGTTGTGGCCTATATGGTGCCTGATATTGCTGCTGGTATTGAGGTTGATATTGGTGTGGCCTATAATATGGCTGTTGGTACTGATTCTGATACCTACCCTGCTGGTAAGGTTGCTGATAATTTTGTCTAACAGCCTGCCTGTTATAGGGACAATCTTGGGTCGTATGATTTGTATATTTCCTCTCAATGGTGTAATATAGAGCATTAGGGTTTCCTTGGGGTTGAGTCGTCAACGGGCAAACATTAGCCATGTGATCTCCTCCACATGTATAACATCGCTTCACTGAAGTGACCCTTGGCATTTGTCTATTTTGAACTCCTAGCTTTTTGGCCACTTGCTCAGCTATCTCATCTATCTCAGTGGAGGTTCTAGAGGTATGACTTGTAGAACTATCAGAGTCCTTATAGAGTTTGGATAGTCCTAACTCCTCACCCAAGTTGTCTTCTATGTCAATGCATATCCGTACACACTCTTCTATGGACCTAGGCTCTTTCAAGTACACATATGACCTTAACTTTGTGCTCAATAGGCCATCTAGAAACAAGGCCACTTGTTTGGCTGCTGTGGGTAATTCTGGCACAGGACATCTTTCCAAGTATTGTCTAAATCTTCTTCCTGCAAGTCGCACTGTTTCTTGGGGTGTCTGCTTGAAGCTGTGGATCAAGGATGATGTGTTATGCCTGATCCCGCTTTTGGAAAATTCCACAATGAATTCTTCTAGCAGTTGGCCTATCTCTCGGTAGTTATGACTACTCAAGGGTTGAAACCATGCTAAGGCAGTGCCCTTAAGAGTCAAACCAAATGCCTCGAACTGGGTGAACAAGTCCTCTACTTGTTCAGCTCTTAGCACTTGTTTGAACTCCACCACATGATCATAAGGATCTCCAAATCCATCAAAGTAGTTCTTCATTGTCTTAACCACTTGAGAGGGTCTAAGGGTTCTTGAGTGCTCACGTGGTCTAGGCAATGGGAAATCATGATCATCTCTTTGATGCCTATAAACTCTATGTCTCTCCCTTTCAGGTCTTTCCGTTCCATATCCTGATCTGTCTCTGCCTACAGTGTCTGCAAAGCTTACCTCCGGTCTCTCTCTAGTTCTTTCCCTCTGGGTTTCATGAGCCTTGGATGATCCGGCTCCTTGGAGGCCCTGGGAAACATTAGATCTTGGTGGAGGGAAAATTGATTCACCTTGCCAAGTGTAAGCATGTCTGTCATGATCTGATACCAAGAATAATTTCTGAGATGTGTGATCTAGATAGACAGCTTTCCCTGGTGTCTCTGGATCCTTGAATTCATAGATGGTGACTACTGGGCTGGGTTGATCTGGCCTAAATCTCCAAAAGGCTTCCTCCGTTTCTCTATTCACGAATAGTTCTATGCTTTTGTTATCTTGAGGAATCCATTCTGGAGTGATCACTCTAGTCAAGACTGACTTACCTCTAGGGGTCTTGGGTTCTCCTCCTAGGTCTCCTTGCTCTAGGTCTCCTATCTCATTCTCAGGAATGATATTTCCAAACTCATCTGTCCTATCTGGTAAGTTGGTAACCACATACAAGGTTCCTTCCTTATCAATGTAAGCACCCTCTTCAAACTTGACCACTGGGTGTTCAAGTCCAAAGGGTTGGTCAGGATTCTTGAGTTGAACCACTGATCGTCTTAGACCATCCTCATAGATGCGAGCACCTAATTAGTTGGTCCTGATATACTCCAATTGGGTCTTATAGGGACCTTCTGGTGTCTGTAAATAGGCAGTGCTTGAGCTACGTGTGGGTCTTTCCATGCTAAAAGACATTTCTGAGTCACTGGTTTCTGAACTTCGTGTGTAAGGATAACCACTAAGCTGTTGAGCCCAAGACTTGGCTGTATGGTTGACACTAGCCTCAGATGACCTAATGCTTTGTCTATCCTTGCCTAAGTGTCTGCCAGATCTCAGGTTCATAAGCCTTGGCTTCTAGTTCCAAAGTTCTCTTATATTGCTCAAAATCCTTTGGAACTCCTTGGTTTTCCAGTTTTCCTGAGGGTCAACTTCAAAATACCCTATCTAATAATCCTGGTATTAATTTTACCGTAACGAGTCAATGTTTTTGTTGTACTCCCCACGAGCTTTCCAACAAAACCAAAATCACAGCAAACGGATTTCGTATGAGAAAGTTATGCCAGTTCAGGGTTTTAGGGTTTAAAACAGGGAAACAGGGTCTCTCAGGAAATGCTTCAGAATAGGCGATACACGATATTTGTAGGACACGATACTTGATACTTGAGGAACTCGATACATGATACTTGGTATGTATCGCGATACTTGATGTAGGCGATACACGATCTTCAACAAGTATCGCGAGCAAACTCCACGATACACGATCTTTGATAGGTATCACGATCGCTGTATAATGATACACGATACTTGACTATCACGATACTCGGGCAAAATGATACTTAGCTCAAGACGATACACGATCAGTAACAAGTATCGCGATCAAAACGATACACGATACTTCTCTTGTCACGATACACGACATTTGAGAAATATCGCGATACTTAAGCCAAACGATACGATACCTGAACAAAACGATACGCGATCTTTGGTAAGTATCGCGATCTCTAAGTAGCGATACACGATACTTAAGCGAAACGATACACGATCGCTGGTGAATATCGCGATCTTTGATTAAAACGATCTCTGGGCGAAACGATCTCTAGCTGAAACGATACACGATACTCCTCAAGTATCGCGATCTTCCTGAGACGATACACGATACCTGGTCGAAACGATACACAATCTTTCAAGGAAAACGATACGCGATCTCTGGCCGAAACAATCTCTGGTCGAAACGATACACGATACTTGCCAAGTATCGCGATCTTCCTGAGACGATACACGATACTCCGACAGTCATGATACTCGATATCTGGTTCTCAACGATACACGATACTTCTCAAGTATCGCGATCGATATATCACGATACACGATACACGATATCTGGGAAATATCGCGATACTCAACCGCAGGAGATTCACGATACTTGTCAGGTATCGCGAAACCTCAACCGTGGGAGAAACACGATACTTGGATTTTTTGGAGTCCAAATTCAAAAATCTTCACAAATATGAGTACCTTTGTCCTCCTTGTCACTCCTATGTGTCTGTAGATGCAAAATCTTCCTTCAAACCCACGATATTGCACTCACAATACTTGGCGCAGGTTTCGTCACGTCCGGGGCTGTTCACTCAGATTTTCAGCTATTTTGGTGCTACTTCTTCAGCGCCTCTGTTCTGCACCCTCTCTAAGCTTCTTGCTCACAACCACAAGTAAAAACAAGGTGAATGTACTCTAAAAAATGGAAAAAACTGAGAAGATGAAGGCGGGTGGATATGGTGATGATGATGAAGATGAAGAAGAAGGAAAATTCAAAAACTGAACTGAAAATGATGATTTTCTTACCTTCCAACGTCGCTACTCTACATCTTACCGTCACACGCTCGTCCTCCAAGCTCTCTCCCCGGCAACGGCGCCAAATTTGGTGTCACTCTAGCACAATGGTGAGTACCAACGTGAGGAGATACACCTCATAAATGTCAATCTGTGGAGACGTGAGGACCGGTATGAAGACCGTGAGCAAGTGATGGCACAAGTGCGTGAGTGAAAGCACACAAGCATGCACACACATACACACACGCGCACAAAGTAAGAGCAAGGAGTGGAACAATGGAAGATCTTCGATTATACAAGAGCTCTCTTACAAAGCTGAAATCTAAAACAAGCTAACCACAAAAATGAACTCTCCAGCCCTTTTTATAGTTTTTGAGTGGTTTTGGCCCTGTCCAGACCTAGTGTCCGGCCTAGTTAAAAAATAGGTTCCAGGGCTTATTTGGGGGCTCAAACAGAGTCTAAAAATTATGAAAATTGGTAGGATGGTAGTTCTAATACTCCTCAAGCTCGAGGACTCCTCGGCTTGAACAAAATGGAGTTACAAAAATGGACAATGGTATTTACAATGGTTTTAAGTGATAATAATCACTATTTTTATAGGGATTTCATCTGAAAATTTGACAGGTGCTTCTTGGAGCTCCCTACTTGCTCCTTCTTCTTGTGTGTCCACTTCCTTGATGCACTTCCATTCTTTGTCCTTGATCTTGAGCTTCAACAACATATGATCTTAACTTTGTGCTTAGTAAGCCATCTAAGAACAAAGCCACTTGTTTGGCTGGTATGGGTAGCTCTGGAGCAGGGCATCTTTCTAGGTACTGTCTAAACCTTCTACCTGCTAGTCGCACTGTTTCTTGGGGTGTCTGCTTAAAACTGTGGATCAAAGATGATGTGTTATGCCTGATACCACTCTTGGAAAATTCTACAATGAATTCGTCTAGCAGTTGGCCTACATCGCGATAGTTGCGACTACTCAGTGGTTGAAACCAAGCTAAGGCAGTGCCCTTAAGAGTCAAACCAAATGCCTCATACTGGGTGAACAAATCCTCAACCTGCTCAGCTCTTAACACTTGTTTGAACTCGGCCACATGATCATAAGGATCTCCTGACCCGTCAAAATAATTCTTCATTGCCTTGATCACTTGAGTGGGTCTAAGGGTTCTTGGGTGCTCTCGGGGTCTAGGCAATGGAAAATCCTGTTCATCTCTTTGTTGCCTATGTGCTTGATGTCTCTCTCTTTCAGGTCTTTCATTTTCAAATCCTGACTTATTCCTGCCCACAGTGTGTGCAAAACTTACCTCAGGTCTCTCTCTAGTTCTTTCTCTCTGGGCTTCATGAGCATGGGATGATCCTACTCTTTGGAGGCCATGGGAAACATTAGATCTTGGTGGAGGGAAAATCAATTCACTCTTCCAAGTATATGCATTTCTATCATGTTCTGTTACCAAGAATATCTTCTCTGATGTGTTATCTAGGTAGACAACTTTGCCTGGTATCTCAGGATCTTTGAATTCATAGATGATGACTATGCCCAATTGGCTAGGTTGATCTGGCTTGAATCTCCAAAAGGCTTCCTCTGTTTCTCTATTCAAGAATAGTTATATGCTTTTGTTGTCTTGAGGGATCCAATCTGGTGTGATCACTCTGGTCAGAACTGACTTACCTCTAGGAGTCTGGGGTCCTTGTCCTACATTTCCTTGTTCTAGGTCTCTTATCTCATTCTCATGAATGATATTTCCAAACTCATCGGTCCTATGTGGTTGGTTGGTAACCACATACATGGTTCCTTCCTTATCAATGTATGAACCCTCTTCGAACTTGACCACCGGGTGTTCAAGTCCAAAGGATTGATCTGGATTTTTGAGTTGGACCATTGATCGCCTCATGCCATCCTCATAGATGTGAGCACCTAATCGGTTGGTCCGAATATATTCAGACTGTGTCTTATAGGGACCTTCTAGTGTTTGTAGATGGGCAGTCCCTGAGCCACCTGCAGGTTTCCCCATACTAAAAGACATTTCTGAGTCACTTGTGTCTGAGCTTAGTCCGTAAGGATGACCACTTAGTTGTTGTGCCCAAGACTTAGTTGTATGGTTGACACTGGACTGAGAAGATGTAATGCTTTGTCTATCCTTGCCTAGGTGTCTACCAGATCTCAAGTTCATAAGCTTTGGCTAAGAGTCCAAAATTTCCCCTTGGTATGGTTCAAAAATCCTTTGGAGTCCCCTTGGGTTCCAGGTCCCACTTGAAGGTCAACTTCAAATTATCCTATCTGAAAATCAACGTGTAGGATTCGAAACGAGTTTTCCAACGAGCTATAGAGCTCAAAAAATGGACTTTGGATGAAAAAGTTATGTCAAATCAGGCTCCTGGGGATCAAAACAGGCAAACAGAACCTTTTGGAAAAAATCGTGATTTTGTGAAATCAAGAGAATCGCGATTTTGTGAACTTCAAGAGATTCGCGATTTTGTGAACTTCAAGAGAATCGTGATTTTGTGAACTTTCAGAGAATCGTGATTGTGTGAAATCAGAGAATCGTGATGCTGTGAAGTCAAAGAATCGCGATTTTGAGCACAGAATCGTGTTTTTGAAAATCGCAATTTTGAGCACAGAATCGTGTTTCAAAGAATCGTGGTTCACAAAATCGTGATTCACAAAATCGTGTTTTTGCTGAAACTCGTGATTTGTGAGAATTGAGATTTTGAGCAGAGATTCGTGTTTTCATAGAATCGTGGTTCACAGAATCGTGTTTTGAAAATCGCGATTTTGTACTTTGGATGAAAATCGTGTTTTTTAGAGAATCGTGTTTTTAGAGAATCGCAATTTTGTCTCAGAGAATCGTGATTTATGAGAATCGCGATTTTGAGCACAACCACAGAATCGTGTTTCTGATATGAAAATCGCGATTTTGTCTCAGAGAATCGTGTTTTCACAAAATCGTGTTTTCACAGAATCGTGTTTTTGCTGAAAATCGTGATTTGTGAGAATCGCGATTTTGAGCAGAGAATCGTGTTTTTTGAAAATCGTGATTTTGAGCAAAAAATCGTGTTTTCACAGAATCGCCTTTTTCACAAAATCGTGTTTTTACTGAAAATCGTGATTGGTGAGAATCGCGATTTTGAGCAGAAAATCGTGTTTTCACAGAATCGCGTTCTAGAGAATCGCGATTTTGTCTCAGAGAATCGTGTTTTTCACAAAATCGTGTTTTTGGCTGAAAATCGTGATTTTTGAGAATCGCAATTTTGAGTAGAGAATCGTGTTTTCTCAAAATCGTGTTTTTTGGGCCAAAAATCGTGACTTGTGAGAATCGCGATTTTGAGCACCACAGAATCGCGATTCTGAGAATGACCACAGAATCGTGATTCTTTCAACAAGCTTTTAGGCGGGAAACAGAAAATTGTGATTTTTCAAAAAAATTTGAATTTTCACAGAATCGTGATTTTCATCACAGAATCGCGTTTTTTGGCGGGAAATTCAAATTTCTGAGCGCCGGCAATGGCGAGCTCCATATGAGCAGAAAATCATGAAAAAAACACAGCGCTTGCTCTCCCTTGCACCTCCTAACCCCTTCCCACACAATAATGCATGAAAAATGGTATGAAAATGGTGAAAATGCACTAAAAAACAAGACATTTCTATGAAGAAGAAGATGGAAGAAGGTGGAGATGATGATGATGATGAAGATGAAGAGGAAAAAACAGAAAATGAACTGAAATGACAGTTTTTTTTACCTTCCAACGTCGCAAATCTACGATCTTACCATCACAACGCTCGTCCTCGAAGCTCTCTCCCCGACAACGGCGCCAAAATTTGGCGTAGCTCAAGCGTAAGCACCACCTCCTTTACTTGTCAATCTGCGGAGACGTGAGGATCGGTATGAAGACCACAAGCAAGTGAAGGCACAAGTGCGTGAGAAAAAGCACACAAACATGCACACACATACACACACGTGCACAAGGTAAGATCAAAGAGAGGAACAATGGAAAGCCTCGATTGCAAAGAGTTCTCTTATAAAGCTCTATTCTCTAACAAGCCAACCCCCAAAAATGAGCTCTCTAGCTCTTTTTATAGTTTTTTGACTAGTTTTGGCCCTGTCCAGACCTAGTGTCCGGCCTAGTTAAAAATTAGGTTCCAGCGCTTATTTGAGGGCTCAAACGGAGTCTAAAAATTATGAAAATTGGTAGGATGATACTTCTAATGCTCCTCAAGCTCGAGGACTCCTCGGCTTGCACAAAATGGAGCTACAAAAATAGAAAATGGTATTTACAATGGTTTTAGTGATGGAAATCACTATTTTTGTAGGGAATTCTTCTGAAAAGTTGACATGTACTTCTTGGAGCTCCCTACTTGCTCCTTCTTCTTGTGTTTCCACCTCTTAGATGTGTTCCTATGCTTTGTCCTTGACCTTCAGCTTCAACAGTATGTATGTATGTATGTATGTATGTATGTATGTATGTATGTATGTATGTATGTATGTATGTATGTATGTATGTATGTATGTATGTATGTATGTATGTATGATTGTGTGTGTGGGTGTGGAGAAAGTGTAATTTTATTGATCATAAAAAAGTACATCAAAGTCCTCAAATATTTACAACGCTCACTAGAGCCCTCTAGAGGATGACTGCACTAATAGCACAACTTTAGAACAAAGATGGCCTTTAAGGGCCATCTCTCAGAACTGCACAAGGGATAGCATTCAAAAAGACAGTGTAAAGATGGGTATCTTGAATTGACGAAAACTCACATAGAGCTGAAACTTCATGTTAACATACCAATATCTGATCCTTGGAATTTCTGAATCAAATGCCCCAATGTTTACTTGAGGACCCACAATGGGAACAACAGAATGGGAGGATGCAAAAGCATCAGATTATGTGTATGTGTATGTGTATGTGTATGTGTATGTGTATGTGTATGTATATGTGTATGGTTATGTGTATGTGTATGGTTGTGTATGTGTATGTATATGCATATGTATATGTATATGTATATGTATATGTATATGTATATGTATATGTATATGTATATGTATATGTATATGTATATGTATATGTATATGTATATGTATATGTATATGTATATGTATATGTATATGTATATGTATATGTATATGTATATGTATATGTATATGTATATGTATATGTATATGTATATGTATATGTTGTTGATGTATAAAACACCACAAGAAATGAATTAAAGTGACACTAGAACACCTCTATGGTCACCATTAACTCATTGCCACTCCAAACTTTGAGAAATGATAGCCTAAAGTGAGAACTTTGCTTCTACAGAAATTCCTAGTCACCGAAATGACATACCTTCAGTATTTTGCTAATTTCTCCTAGCTCAAGTATTATTTCTCCATGAAACTTTATAGGCTGAAACTAGAAGAGTAGAGCTTTCCAACAAGCTACAATATGCATCAAAGGGATCTCTAGAACTCAAGTTATGGCCCTCACAAGATGACCCTGTATGACCTTCCAAAACTGGAAACTTTGCCTGTTTTAGTATTCCTGGTGTCCAAAAATAAAAATTTCGATGCCTGGCATCGAATTTCAGTCCAAGTCGATGCCGGGCATCGACTTTGGGCTTTTTTTGGCTATTTTTCTGCACCAGAAACACTCTATTTTACACACACATGAAGAAGATGACTTATATGCTAGAAGTCGATGCCAGGCATCGACTTTATGCTCAAACTCGATGCCAGGCATCGAGTTGCTCCACAAACTTCATCTTTTCAAGAAGATTTGGCAGTAGATAAAAAATCAGATATGAAGATAAGGACTTATCAAGTGAGATTCGATGCCAGGCATCGAGTTGTCGCATAAAACTCAACCTTTCAACATACATTCGATGCCACACATCGACTTGCTTGGAAAACTTCAACCTTTCAAATCATTACACAGAAGACAAACACTGGAGATGGAGGAAGAAGACTTATCCACAGAACTTTAACTAGTTCTTGTCATAACTATGAAAACTCAGAAGCTTACAAGTGCTTTCTCGCTCAGAGAAGCCCGACTATACTCAGTCATACAAAAATGAGTTCTACTCACTTTCTCATTGTCTTCCTTCTTCTTCTCTCCGCGTCAATTAATATTAACTAACTTATATAGATTTTCTCATTCCCGTGACTTTTAAAAAACTTCTAGAAATAAAGTGAACTAACTTTACAAGTATAATACATTTGTGAATTTTTCCCTTCACATAGGCATGTGGTTTTCTTCTAAAGCTTTGACCCTCAAATATATGTCCAATTAGTGATTGTTTCTCCAACATATGTATATGTATATGTATATGTATATGTATATTGTTGACAGTATACGGGAAGAAGCAAGTACGGACACACATGCAGATCTAGCACTAAGGCAACCCTTCATTTTTTTCAAAACCCTTACATCATTTTAAAGTGATTCTCATCACTAAAAACCCCTGTAAATACCATTTTCACCGTTTTATAGCTCCATTTTGTACAAGCCGAGGAGTCCTCGAGCTTGAGGAGCCTTAGAAGTAGTTGCCTATCAATTTTGGTATTTTTTAGATCTCGTTTGAGCCCTCAAATAAACCCTGGAACCTAATTTTCAACTAGGCCGAACACTAGGTCTGGACAGGGCCAAAGCTAGGCAAAAACTATAAATAGAGCTAGAGAGCTCATTTTTGGGGGCTAGCTTCTTGTAGTTTTGAGCTTGTATGAGAACTTGGTTGCAATAGAAGTGATTCCATTGTCTTACTCTCTTTGTTCTTGCCGTGTGTGCGCGTGTGTGTGTATGTGTGTGCATGTTAGTGTGCTTCTCACTCACACATTTGTGCCTTCACTTGCTCGAGGTCTTCATACCATCCTCATGTCTTCCCGGATTGACATTAAAGGAGGTGCTACTCATCACTGAGCTACACCAAATTGTGGTGCCGTTGTCGGGGATTCGAGCTTTGAGGATGAGCGTGTGATGGTAAGACATAGAGAGGACGCGTTGGAATGGTAAGTAGTAGGTAAATTTCTGATTTTTTTCCATCTCCATCTCCATCTCCACCTCCTTCTCCACTACATATTCCCTCTTCCTTGTCATTCCCCTCATTTGTTGTGTGCGAGTTTGAGAGAGAGCGAGCGTGTGCATTTGTGTTGTATGTTTTTTGCATGTTTCTTGCAGGTACCAGCTCCATGACCATCTCCAGCAAGCTCAGCAGGTACAAAATCATTCTGCACAGGCCCCGAGGCGTCGAGCTCGAGTTATCGCGACACCTCGCAAACTTCGACTAATCACGTTTCTGAGTGCACCACGACACTGCGCAGGCCTAGAGCACCTAGGATCACAAGACAGAACCACAAATTTCGCCATAACTCGACCTATCACGACACCTCACGACCTATCGCGACACCTCACGACCTATCGTGACACCTGGGAGTATCGCGACACCTCACGACCTATCGCGACACCTCACGACCTATCGCGACACCTCACGACCTATCGCGACACCTGGGAGTATCGCGACACCTCACGACCTATCACGACACCTCACGAGCTATCACGACACTTGGGAGTATCACGACACCTCGGAGTATCGCGACACCCCACGAGCTATCGTGACACCTCACGACCTATCGCGACACTTGGGAGTATCGTGACACCTCACGAGCTATCGTGACACCTCACGAGCTATCGCGACACTTCGACCCGACCTATCGCGATACACGGCCCTAACACATGAAAATTTTAAGGGTAAAGTTGAGTGAATTGAAGTATTGTGAGGTTTAAATTTAAGCACCTTGGGAGAACATTAGAGCCATAGGAGTGGGCAAAAGACCTAGAAACCAGTGAAGGATCTACTGAACCCTGAGAGCCTGTTCTGACCCCTAAGTGCCTGAATGGTCATAACTTCGCCATACGAACTCTGATTGAGGATATTTCGGTCTCGTTGGAAAGCTTGTTGAGAATCCTACGTGGACCTTGACTGGTTTTTGTAAGAATCATACGTGGAGTTTTAGAACATGTATTTTTAAAGTTGACCTTTAGGTGGGACTAAGTGGTCATAAGGATTTGGGGGGTATAGTGAGATACTCCAAGGGGGCCTGTAAATGTTGATGTGTGTCTTTCAATCCCTTGTGATAATAGAGCTATATTGACTGGTGAACTTTTGCAGGAACATTGTGTGCAAGCAAGGCAATCCAAGGCAAGATAGTACGGGTGAGTATCAAGCTTGGGAGAAGGCTTCCTGGGTTGGTGCAGCAGTCGGAGCAACCAGAGGATCAAGGTTGGAAGTTCTCTCAACCCTCCTTTGTCAATTCCTAGCCTAGGCTAAGTACGACTTAGGTGTGGTAATTAATTAGGGCAACGTTAGGCACGAATTAAGTCCAAGAGAACTAATCAACCAAGTGCAAGTATTAAGTAGATTGTAAGTGCAAAAACCCTAAGGGACAAAGTAAACTTGAATCGACCACTCATCAAGTGCGAGAATCACTTAAGTATTCCTGACGGCGTAACAAAAGACAAGATCATACACAAAATAATCAACTAAAAAGAACAAAGTGATTGGCATCAATTAACCTGCAACGAGAGTGTACTTGGGACCAAGGGGGTAGAAAAACCAGGCTTATGAACCTTAGGTCAGGTAGACACTTAGGCAGAGACAGACAAAGCTTCAGATCTTCTGAAGCTAGTGTCAATCACACTGCTAGGTCCTGGGCCCAGCAGTTGAGTGATTACCCATACACTCCACGGTCAGAAACAAGTGAGTCTGAAATGTCCTATCACACGGAGAGACCCATAGGTAGTTCAGGGGTGGCGTACCTGGAAAGACCAGAAGGACCTTACAAGACCCAATTGGAATACATCAGGACTAATCATCTAGGTGCCCGCATCTACGAAGATGGCTTGAGGAGATCCGTGGTCCAGATTAAGAACCCCGATCAACCCCATGGATTAGAACACCCAGTAGTCAAGTTTGAGAATGGAGTATACCTAGATAAAGAGGGGACTATATATGTAGTCTCCACTCTTCCTGATAAGATCGACGAGTTTGGAAATGTGATTGCAGAGACCGACCTGGGTGATATAGAGCAAGGGAACTTAGAGAAAGAGCCAAAAACTCCCCGTGGTAAATCTGTCTTGACCAGAATCTTGACTCCAGAGTGGATTCCACAGGATAATAAAAGCATAGAGTTGCTTTTAAATAGAGAGACCGATGAGGCTTTTTGGAGATATAAACCTGCCCAACCTCAAGCAGTGAGTGTTGTTATGATCTATGAGTTTAAAGACCCTGATAGCCCGGGCAAAGTAACCTACCTAGACAACACATCAGAGAGGATTTTCACGGTCACCGAATATGGCAGACATGCCTATACATGGAAGGGTGAATTGGTTTTTCCCCAATCATGGTCCCATATGTCCTACAGTCACCAAGGTGTTGGCACCTCCCAGGCTCATGGATCTCAAGGAGATAGAAGTAGAGATAGACCTGAAGTGAGCTTTGCCAACCATCAGGGCAGAGAAAGAAGGAGAACGAGGGCGGATAGAGAAGAAACCGAGAGATATAGAGACCCAAGGAACCAAAGAAATGCTGATGATTTTCCTTTGCCAAGGCGAAGAGAACACACTAGGACCCTGAGGCCAACTCAACTGGTGAAGTCCATGAAGAATTACTTCGATGGCACTAGAGACCCCTATGACCATGTGGCAGAATTTAGGCAAGTCTTAAAAGCTGAACAAGTAGAGGACCTATTCACACAATATAATGCTTTTGGTCTAACCCTTAGGAACAGTGCCCTCACATGGTTTCAACCACTGAACGAAAGACATTTCAGAAACATAGACCAGCTCCTAGAAGCATTTATTATTGAATTTTCTAAGAGTGGCATAAGGCACAACACTTCCTCGCTAATTCATAGCTTCAGACAAACACCTCAAGAAACAGTCAGACTAGCGGGAAGACGGTTTAGGCAATACCTAGAGAGGTGCCCGATGCCTGAGCTACCCACACTAGCCAAGCAAGTGGCTTTGTTCCTAGATGGACTATTGAGCACCAAGCTCAGATCTTATGTGTATCTGAAGGACCCCAGAACTATAGAAGAGTGCGTGCGTATGTGCATAGATATTGAGGATAATCTAGGTGAGGAATTAGAACATCTGGTCAATCCACATCCATTGAGGAGCTTGCAGAGAAGGTAGCTCAAAAACTAGGTGTGTCCAGCAAGCAAATTCCACGATTTGCCCCAGTTAAGCGGTGCTACACTTGTGGAGGTGACCACATGGCAAATGTGTGTCCCATTATGACCCAATCCCAGGTGAACCCTAGTAGCCAGAATTGCACCATAGAGCAAAGGTACACCAACCACACTGCACAGGACTGCCCATATAACAAACAAACTGTTAGGCAAAACTGCTCTCAGCCATATCCTCAACAGGGTAGATATCAGAATCAGTACCCATCCCAACAATACAATAGACCACAGCAACCTTATCAGCCACCTTATCAAGGGCAGCAGAGACCTCAACCAGTCCTAGTGCAGCAACCCCCTGCTCCAACCAATGTGATCCCAGTAAAATATACATCTGCCGAAGAAAATCCAAACAGAGCCATAGTCTCGCTCACCCCATTGCTAACAGATAGTGATCCGAGTGACCATAGTTTTGACTCCACTCATATTGATAGTCCACAGGCTTACTACATGCAGTCACCTGAACATAGCGAGTCATACTATTACGAGGACCCAAGTGAGAATAATGGGGAGCCTGAATATGCTAATGTCATGTACACAAACCCCAACTCTAGACCTCAACCTAGGCAGATACGACCCCCCTTTCCTAGAGGATCTTGCTTCAGATGTCAGGGTGATCACCTCATACGTGATTGCCCCATGCCTGCACCTACACAACCCCAATCAGTGACGATCCAAGGCTTTTGCCAGGAGTGTGGAAAGGAACATCTCTTACGAGATTGTCCCAAGAACCCCAGCAATATGCCAAAAATCACTCTGATTAATGTTATTAGGTTAGTGTTCCATTCCACACGAAGTGTCACTTCCATTGCACCAGTGCAGGTAATCACTAGAGCTCAAGCATTGCAGCAAAACCAAGGGGTAAGCCAGGAAAAGAGCCCAGACGCTAGCGAGACTGAGAGCCAAAATAAGAAGAGAACAAGAGCTTGGAGAGATAGCCGTGAACGTATGAAAAGGCAATGGGCAAAGAAGATGAGTGAACTTGAGGAAAGTCTACGAGAAAACAAGGCCAAAATCATAGAGATCACATCTCAACCGCACTCTCACACATTCCCTCCACTACCATCCCCATCACCCTCCATCCCTCCACCCTCTAATACACCCCACGTAACCCAACCACCACCCCGAGCAGGATCACTATTAGCTGATCCCACTCTTGAAGACATAGACATGATGCTTAAAGCATATCAGGCCAGAATCCAAGAAGGGCCAAATGTAATGGATCATGACAAGTGCTACCCTAGAGCTGACCTAGAGATAGAAAGAACCAAGCTTTGCGCGAAAATGGTCGCATTGGCTTAGACTATGTTTGAAGCCAGTCGCCTTTTCAATTACTCGGGCTCAGCCAAGACGCAATTACACTTGGATGGACTTCTAGAGAAGTTAGAGGGCATAATTGCAAGATCTGCCAAGGAAGAAAAAAATCAAGAAAGAGATAAAGCAAGCAAAAACATGACCCATCCCCCACCGAAAGCTTATGTGCCCAATTCCACGGAACCAGACAACCTCCCCTCCCTAGAAAGAATAGAGAAGCTAATTGCACAATCACAAAAGGAACCCGCCCCTCAACACCATGACAAGGCTAGTGAAAGAGCAGGTCTTCCTACCCAGTAAGCCTATGTGCCTGAAGCCTATGTGCCTAACTCTACGGAGCCAGACACCCCCTCTTCTATGAATAGGTTCACTCAAGAATTCCTAAGAGAGATTCAAGAAGACAAATGGGCTAAGGAAAGTGAAGTCCCTCCTCCCATTGAACTTGTGGATGATGCACATGATCAATTCCCACAAGATATTCCCTCTATCTATGGAGAGCAGGAGAGCACCCCGTCTCAAGAGAGATTAGACTTTGAGTCTAACTCTCTACAGGAATTACCCCACTTCACGGGCCCATGGGAAGCCAAGTCTACTTGTATGAGAACCCCCACAGTCATGGTAAGAAACGAAGATTCAATCATACCTAGGAACACGGAGGTAGTAAAGAACACCAAGGTGCAGTGTAATCTCACTTTGGAAGAACTGCTTAAGGTTAGACAAGAAGTGTGGAAACAAGTAGTCAATCAAGTACCTGAAGTAGCAAAACCACGCTCCCACGTAGGTTCTCATAGGACGGTGCCAGAAATCCCACTAGACAAGATAGGAGAAATGAGTGAGGGCGAAGAGGGAAATACATATCTTCCTATCACTCATCAAGGTTACACAACCAATGCCATTCTGGACTCAGGTGCAGGAGTTGCAATTGCCACCACTTCCTTATGGAAACGTTGGGGCAAGCCAGCACTCAGGCCAACAAGAATGAAATTGCAGATGGCCGATGGTCACATTGAAAGGCCATTAGGACTACTAGAAGGAATAACTCTCACTACATGTGGTGTCGAGTTCGAGCATACATTTGCTATATGTGATTTTAGCAAAAATCATGCCTATGTAATGATCTTGGGAAGACCATTTATGCGACAGTTGCAAGTGGTACAGGACTGGGGAACCAATTCTTTGTACCTGCAACACTTAGGTGTTACGACCAACGTGAATCTCAAAGATTACTCTCATAGAGATGTCCCTCCTATCCAATGGAATCCCATCCATAGAGCCAAAGATGATACGGAATCTGTGCATTCCATAGGATCAGGATCCTCATGGATGCATGAAGACACCCACCTATGGATGTGCAAAGTGGTAGTAGAAGAGGAGAAAAGAGAAAAGGCCAGAGAAATAGGTGCAAACGAAACACATAGACCCATTCAAGACCCAGCCTATGCACCTGTAGTATTTCCTGATGAAGAATTTGAACCCCATGGCTAGGCAGAAATCTTAGCAACAATGGATGTAGCCATCAATGAAGAACAATGGACACCCCACTGTGATGAGGATGGCTATGACATTTCAGTCTTCTCCATAGAGCCAATCATGGGAGAGGCAGTGTTAGAAGAGTGTGAGCCTAGCCCTGATGCATTCGAGGATGCAAGTGACTCCGATCTAGAGTCAATCATCATGGACCCACCTTTTGCATCAGATGAAGAATACTTCTATGAAGTAGAATTTCAGCCCCACAGGCACGGAGAGCTTACGAATGATGTAAGGCTAGCCACACATGTGACCCCGAAGGAAGAAGGAAAGAAAAGGAAGAAGAAAGAAGTCACACAAGCAGAGGAAGAATCTTTGTTTGAGGTCCCGAAAATTTTCAAGAAGTATGAGATAGATGACAGGAGAGTCATGATCAGAATGCCTAAACGAGAGGCGCAATCAGGCGAGGCCTATGACAACAAAGAAACCACCAAGAAAATAGTGGTAGCTGTGGAAGAAGGAGAAGAAAGATGCACATACATAGGCCATGACCTGACAGAAGATGAAGAACAAGAGCTAATAGCCTTGCTAAGAGAATACAGAGATGTATTCGCTTGGAGTTACAAGGATTTGAAAGGAGTGGACCCTGACATATGCTCACACACTATCCCCATGACATCAGATGCCAAACCCTCTAAGCAAAAGCCATATACATATAATGATAATTATTCTGCCAAGATCAAAGAAGAGATAGATAGGCTGGTTGAAGCTGGCTTTATCTATGAAATTGAGCACATTGAGCGGGTATCCCCCAATGTAGTGGTGCCCAAGAAAAACGGAAAGCTGCGTGTGTGCATTAACTTGAAGAAGGTTAATGCAGCCACAATTCGAGATAACTATCCGCTTCATATCACAGAGCATCTCTTAGAAAGAGTAGCAGGCAAGGAAGTGTACATCTTCCTCGATGGATTTTCGGGCTACAATCAAGTAGCCATAGCCCCAAAAGATCAGCATAAGACGGCATTTGCCACCGAATGGGGCATATTTGCCTTTAGAGTAATGCCATTTGGGCTTACCAATGCACCAGCTACCTTCCAGAGGCTGATGTGCTATGTGTTTAAAGAGTTCTTAAGGAAAAATTTGGAAGTCTATGTTGATGACCTCTGTGCGCATTCCAACATTAGACAGACACATATACCAAAACTCAGACAAATCTTTGACAAATGTAGAGAATATCAAGTCTGCCTAAACCTAGAAAAATGTGTTTTTATGGTCAGGCAAGGCAAGATTCTAGGACACATAGTGTCAAAGAATGGCATATCCACTGATGAAGAGAAAGTGAGGGCCATAGCCGAGTTACCTAGGCCAAAGAACGTCAAGGAAGTGCAGGCTTTCATGGGGCATTGTGGTTACTACCGCCGGTTCATTCACATGTATGCTATCATTGCAAAGCCCATGTACGGACTTCTGAATAACTTTGAGTGGAGTGATGAATGTGAGAATTCCTTCAATGAGCTTAAACGGCGATTATGTTCTGCACCAGTCTTAACTACACCAGATTGGAATAAGCCCTTCCATGTGCATGTGGATGCGTCCATTTATGCCATTGGATGTGTGCTTGCACAACCTATTGGTGAAGGTAATGTGGATCTGCCAATTGCCTATGCGAGTAGCAGCTGAATGCAGCTGAACAAAACTATACCACTACCAAACGAGAGGGATTAGGCATGGTGTACGCAGTCAAAAAGTTTAGACATTATTTGCTTGCAAATAAGTTTAAATTTTTTACTGATCATCAAGCTCTACTATACTTGGTTAATAAGCCTTGTAATACTGACAGATTAGTAAGATGGTTTCTCTTACTAATGGAATATGACTTTGAGGTAGTAGTGAGGAAAGGCAGGACTCATTTGAGAGCAGACCATCTCTCTAGGCTCACATCTGGAGAAGCCCCACAAGGAGTATCAGATGACCTTCCTGATGCTTACTTGTTTAATTTGGAAGTGGTGCCGCAGTGGGCTAAGCCATTAGTGCCAGTATTGACATACGGGCCTAATCATCCAGTAATAACCACACAGGATAGAGAAGTTGTAAAAGCCCAAAAGTATCATATCTTGGCAGGAAGTATGTACAAGCACACAGATCAAGGGATCTTGGCTTGTTGTGTGGAAGAGGATGAGTACGCCAAATGGTTGCAATTAGCACATGTAGGTGCATTAGAGCAACACTACTCAAAGCAACGAACCTTACAGACACTAAGGAGACTCGGAGTGCATTGGCCGACGATGGAAGCTGATGTCCAAAAGTTGTGCAAAGAATGCCCAATCTGTTGCACTAAACCACCTGTGGAACATGCCACACTTTATCAAGTGTCCATAGTGCCAGATTGGAGTGAACCACTAGTATCTTTCTTGAGGACGAAAACATTCCCTCCAGACATGACCCTGGCTAGGAAAAGAAGTCTAGAACAAGAAGCCCTGGATTACTCACTCATTGGTGATAATCTATACAAGCGAGGTAAAGATGATTACCTGAGACTATGTGTTCATGAGAGTGAATACCTAAAAGTCTTGGAAACTGCTCACCAGGGCGTAGCAGGAGGCCACTTTGGACCAGATCGGGTGATCAAGGCAGTACTATTTGCGAGCTTCTGGTGGCCTACCCTTCATATGGATGCACATACCTATGTGAAGAGGTGTGATGTATGTCAGCGAGCTCATCCTCCTACACGTAAAGATGAGATGCCACTGAAACCCATGATGGGAGGACGAGCATTCTCTAAGTGGGGAATAGACTTTGTTGGTCCTATCAATCCCCCAACTATGGGCTCCCATGCAGAATGTATCATTGTTGCCACAGACTATCTAACCAAGTGGGTAGAGGTAAAAGCCACAACAAAGAATGATGCACAAACAACAGCTAAGTTCTTATTTGAGAATGTATTCACAAGATATGGGCTACCTATAGAGCTGGTAAGTGATAGAGGCACTCACTTCTTGAGTGAAGTTATTGAAAACCTGCTCCAAGAGTTCTTGGTAGTACAAAGAAGTCTGCCCCCTATCACCCCCAAGCTAATGGCCAGGCTGAGAGCACAAACAAGATCTTGTGTAATGTACTGACCAAACTAGTGAATAATAAACGCTCTGATTGGGACAAACAGCTACACCACGCTGTTTGGGCATACCGAGTGGCCTATAAAGCGGTACTCCAAGCCACACCCTTTTAGCTGGTGTTCGGTCAAAATGCGGTGCTACCCTTGGACTTCTTGATACCTACATTGAAAGTAGCACAAGAGCACGACTGGACGGGCCATGAACTCTCTTGGAGACTGTTTGATCTTGAGCGATTAGGTGAAACCAGACTAAGAGCGTCTGCAGGAATATATGCAGCAAAGAAACGACAAAAGGCATACTTTGATGCCCATGTGAAGGAAAAAGGTTTGAAAGCTGGAGATCTAGTTTTAGTCTACATGTTGAAACAACACGCAAGGAAACTAGAAAAGAGAGGCTACGGACCTATGATAATAAATAGGATCTCCACAAGTGGAGCAGTGCAACTAGCCACATTAGAGGGTGATGTTCTCCCAAACTATATTAGCGGATGCAGAGTCAAATTGTATCAGGAACCCCTCACAGAGGAAATGCTAAGTCGACTCAATATGGCTAAGAAACATAAAGAGGAGGAAAAACGAATTCGAGAAGAAGCACAGGCAGAGGCCTTAGAGTGCATCAGACGAATGAAGCTGAGGAGACAAGGGAGGGATCAGCCTATGCCTAACCCTCAAGAGTCCCCAGGTTATCACATGGCCATGTGTGAGGTTTCCGGTGAACATTCCCATAGAATAATCAATCGAAGACCTTTTGTAACCCTAGAAATAGGACAAGGAGACAATCCAACTAGTGTGAGAGCTTTAATTGATTCAGGAGCCGCCACTAGTGCAGTTCGGCTTTCTTATTGCCAACAACTGCAATTGGAGATAAAACCCCTGGAAGCATATCTGATAGGTTTAGGAGGTGTCGAAACCCCTTGCATGGGAGAGGTGGAGCTTCCTCTCTACATTCAGGAGGTACTAATGCCAGTAAAAGTGCTAGTATGTGAAGACGAGGATCTTACCGAACCTCTTATCTTAGGCCAAGACTGGATCTATGATCACGCAGTCAACCTCAACCTAAGAGTGGACTTCTTCAGGCTTGGGTAGGCCAAAGAAGCAAGAGCGCCAACCATTGCAATACGGAGCACCTTGTGGGGTGAAGCAGATCTGGATACGCAAAGGGGAGAACACCACAGCTCCAGAGACAGGATCTCAAATAAGCATCAGGTGAGCCTCACCATCAAGGAACAAAGTGAAGAAGCCCCCTAGGATAACTCCTAGGCATACCATTTCTATTTGGGTTCCTAAGCTGTCAATGAAGGCCATCCCTAATGCTAGACAAATATGGGTGCCCAAGGCCTACTTACAAGCCCAAATTACTTCACCTTCAGGCACTAGGATGAAGCAACTTTCACAAGCACTCGTGGCCAACAACTCAGAAAAGATACCTACACCTCTCACTGTCTCCACTCCAATCAACCCTAGGAATGTCTGGAAATGGGTACCCAAAAGGTCCCAAATACATCAAAGAGCTACGAATCCTCTATCAAAGTTTGGAGAATTAAACCGTGTATCAAACCCCCTGACCCAATTTTGTAAATCCGTCCACTCTAACACAGGAGCATTCTGAGCCCATTGCATAACCAAAGTATGCATCTAGGATGACACTGACCTCTAATCACCACTCACACCTATCACAAACACTTCACCACTAACCACTGACCTCCGGGATTGTCATGTTAGTATTGTGAAGGGAACACCATTACATCTTGTTTCCTATGCAACACTAATTTGCCTTTCTTCTTCCAGTAGATAAGCAACCTACTCTCATTGCAGCAGCAACAGGCACAAGCTCTCAGGCAGGCTCTGGTGCTCAAATCAATTGGGATGCCATGCCGGTGGAGGCCCCACCAATAGCTCGGCCTGAAGAGTTTGTGAACGTGCGGAGAATTCCTATTCTAGATCCACCAAATGGCCTAACCGAAAGAGTAAAAGGGCACTCTCATTGGTTCAATGAGATGCCAGGAGACTTGGGAGACGCAGATCATATATGGGAGTCCAAGATGGAGTGTGGAGGAGTATGGTGGACCTTCCAGTTCTTTTCAAGAGAATTCGAAACCTTACAGAATGCAGCTCCACTTCAAGATATCTGGCAAAAAGAAGGATTACAAACTTATTTTAGTGCAGCTCTGCCTAAACCCGATTTCCTCAGGTGCTACTACCTGATTGCCACACTGAAGCCGACAGGTGATAAAGATCATTCAGGCACATTCTGGGTGCCCTCCTTACCAAACTAGGAAGAAATGAGGAAGTTTGAATTGAATATTACCTTAATCAGGGAAGCCCTTCAAATGTATGGCACTCACGTACCGTCGGATCGCGATCCCTTGATACCAGACTCAATGAAGAGCAACAAAATCAAAAAGTTAAAGGAAATGTGTGCCCTCACCCCTAACATCGCCATACCTCTGCGAATGTGCCTACAACACTTCGCATTTCCAGCTCAAGACCGCTTCACCCAACCACACAAGAAAATATGGT
Source organism: Ceratopteris richardii (assembly GCA_020310875.1). Lineage (NCBI taxonomy): Eukaryota > Viridiplantae > Streptophyta > Polypodiopsida > Polypodiales > Pteridaceae > Ceratopteris > Ceratopteris richardii. The sequence goes on along the minus strand of CM035413.1, from coordinate 30,265,614 downwards.
ATGGGTTATATCTAGCAGAGACTGGAAGCTTGCCCATTAAGATGCCTGTATGGATCTTGGACCAAGTGTATGAAGCAGGCAAGCGGGGTGTGAGGAAGCCTACTTTACACGGCTTCTGTGCGCTTACAAGGATTATCTATCGATGTCTTGCATATGACGTGCCGGTTGCCAGAGCCCTAAAATATTCACAGCTGGAGTTTTTCAAAGGGCGGAAGTCAGGGAGCCAGCCTGCGAAACGAATGCGTGGATCACTCTCCCAGGTAATGATCCCTCACGAGGCCACGACCGAAGCTTCCCCCAAAGAAGAAGCCCAGATCGCACCTTTCACGATCCATCTTCAAGGAGTTCAAGCAGGGGATGTGGTACAACCCACTCCATCCGCCCCTCCACTACCTACCGATGTAGAGTTTGCATCTATGGCCAACTTCACAGAAGATCCAAACTTTGATTTTGAAAGATTCCTGCAGACGGCCCACTTGTCGGAGAGTGAAGGTTTCCCTGACAATGTCGATCCGGGAGCATCATTCCAAAGAGAACTGCCACAGGGCGAGACAAGCAGAGTACATGGGGAAGATGAGGCACAACACCCTCATGGCCCAAGCACACAAGTTCAAGAAGAAGTACAAAGAAATGAGCCAGAAGAGAGTGAAGAGGAAGCCCCTGCCTATACGACACAACTCAAACGACTATACCGGACAATCAAGCAGGTGCAGAGGAGACACAAGATGTCAGAGGAGACGAATAAAGCCCTAGTAAACCAGATGCTGCAATCAGAGAATATCGACACCCATTTTGTAGAATTGTTGAACCTTTTGGCAGACACCTATGGCATCGGGGAAGCAATGAGAACGTTAGCTTATCAGGAGAACCCTATTTATGATCAACGAAGGATTGATACAAGGCCACGGCGGAGAAAAATGATTCAAATCGAGGTATCTACCGCATTGCACACCTCAATGGCAGAAGATGTTCACATGACTAGCCCAAGTCCCACAGATGAACCAGATGTAAATACACATGCACCATCTCCACCATCACCGCCCATCCAACCCTCAGAACCTTTCTCCACTTGTATTTCTGAATGACCAATATCCACCCATAGTGAAACCATTACACACACCTCCGTTTCCACATTCTTCCCTTTACCCACACCCATCCCTTCCGCCCAAATTTTTGAACCCCAGCTAGGTCATCCTGCCACTAATCAATACATAATAGGTCACCCTTCCTTTCTCCCTGCCTTTGGACAACCACTTGCCACTAGCCAGACTTTTTCCCATCCCTTACCCTCCACCCATACAATTCCTCTCTCCCAAACCCTATCTACCACTTCCTTTGTAACTTCCTCAGGCTCAACACAAATCACCCAACCCCCATTCTGGACCCAACTTGTAAATATACTCCAACAGGTTGATAATTATAATAAAAAGTCCCTTTCCCAACCCCACTCCCCCACATTCACTGCCACCACTATCACACCACCCACCATCCCTGTATTCACAGTTCACGAATCACACACTCTCACGTCCAATCCCATGGACATCTCACCATCCACAGGATCACCCACCACCACTGTTATTCCAACATCACCACGTGTCATTTCACTCACATCACCATTTCCAAACACTGTAGGCACAACATCCACTTTTCCCTTTCCCATCTCCCGACCCCTTGCATCTTCCACCCTTACCCCTGCACCCACCTCATTTAGTCATGCACTCAACACCATGCTCGAAGCTGCTGCCCAACTTAAACAGGAATACAGGTTATTAAAAGAAAACAATAAAGAGCTCTGTACTTTGTCATCCCACCTCCAGGCACGTGTCACTGCCTTGGAGTTGTCTAATACGGAATTACAGCAGGAGGTGACCACCCTCCAACAATATCAGGTCGAGCTCGAGGCCACACATACAGAGAAGAGTAGGGCAACGGAAGAACAACTTAGAGATCAGCTAGCCCGTAATGCTAGACTACAACGAAACATGGCTCTACTCCGACGCCATTTAGCGGCTGCTCAAGAAGAAAACAAAAGACTACAGCAACAAAATCAAGACAACCTCGAAGCAACCATTGAAAATACTCTAGGGGCACCCATCGACCCTGCTAAATTCCAAGCCATCCCCTCAGAAAACATACAACAAATATTGGAAACCTATGCCAATCTCTTAGAAGCACATGATCAGCTTGCTGACCAAGTCAAAGACCTACAGAAATCCCAAGTGCCTACACCACACCAACGAGAACCTAAAGAGATGGCCAACGCTGCAACCTCACCAGAGTCGGAATTATCAGTAACCAATGAAGTACTAGAGCTACGTCAGCAGGTGGCCGAGTTAAAAATTAAGT
>CM035413.1:30200768-30258268 GCA_020310875.1 Ceratopteris richardii | reverse complement strand
ATCCATTCATGGAAATTGGGTGTCTTCTTAAAAAATTCCTTTGGAATAAACAACACACCAATTCATTGTCGTATCATCTTGAAAACATGTATTTAAACCCAAAACTTCGAGAGGATTGGGTATATTGAATTTGCAAAAATGTGTGATGGCACGATGAGCCTTTTTTCTTTTAAGGGTACGTGCATTAGCCCCTCTATGGTTGGAAATAGTTTAAATTTTGATGGATCAAGCAAGTATGTACTATAAGGGGGATGGAAGATGGATAAATGGAACAAATCTTCTCTTATGTGTTGAAATTCAAGAATCAAACATACAAAAAGGCTCATCCAAGAGTTTTGCAAGTGGACCAATCAAAAAAGAGGATCCAACATCATAGAATCAAGTTTGGGGCTCCACCAAAATCAATCAATTTGAAATCTCCTCAATTACCTACAAAAAAGTGCACCTATACTAATTTGATTCATGTGTGGTTAGCTAGATTCTAGGAAAAGTAAAACTTCTATATAAACATCATTTGGCCCCTCTTTCTTGACATGTGTGATTTCCACAATTTTCTCACTTATTTTAGTGGTCCTAAACTCCAGCAATCCGCCCCTTGCTTACTTATCTCATCTTTTCATGATTTTGCTCATCTTTATTTAGAGGTGTAGTTAGGCTTTTACAATTCTGTTTGTACCAAATTCCAAAGCATTATTTTCACTCCTGTGATACTCAATTTTTTTAATTTCAAGCTTCTTTTGTTATCCCATATAGTGCCCCAAACTCTTCCAAAATTTCAAGTTTTTCTACTGAGTGAATTGTGAGAAATCGCCAAGTTTCTGTTAACATAGGCACAGAGTGTTGTAGACACATAGCCCATCCTAAAGTGGATGCTTCTCACAATTGGAACATCCATTTGCCTTGATTCAGAGCTTTTTGGATAGTTTTTTTATTCTAGTGCAAGTTGACATACTTTAATTTTGAACCTTTGTACATGTGCATACAAAATTCCAAAACAAAAAGTCAAGAACAATGAGCATATATCACTATTTGTGGACCTAGTGGAGGGAAACCATCTTGCATAGCTTCATTGGGGTGTTAGGATCTTCCCCCATCATTGGTATAAGAGCTTTTTAGAGGTTTGGAGACATCAATAGAAATCATATTGAAGAATTGGAGGGATCAAGACAATTCTTGGAAGAACATCAAAAGGGGACTATATCAATCAAGACCTCAACTAGTCGAAGGTTAACAAGGGAGAAGCTATCAAAAGATAACATAAACACCTTCTAAAGCATACATACACTTGTAAAGAAGATAGAGAAGCAGCTTAGAGCTCAATATGGCTGAGTATAGTGCAAAAATAGAGAAGTTAGACAAAGGCAACTATCAACCATAGAAATTTAGAGTTAGCATCTACCGTATGGGCAAAGGATTGTGGGGATTACTGAGTGTCACAAAGCCAAAGCCTCATTTACATGATCCACAACTTGAAGGATAGGTAAAGGCACCTAATGAATGGATAGAAAAGGATAGGAGAGTCATATTCATTCTATCCCAAGACATAAGCAATAGCATGATAGGGCATATACAAGACTTAGAAACATCCAAGAAGGTTTGTGAGACCTTGGAGAGATTATACTCTTCATCGACCAAGGAGAGGAATATCTAGCTCAAGAATGAGCTAAATTATCTTAGGAGAGCACTAAGCACTAACATTAATGATTTCATTTTGAAGGTTGAGGAGCTTGTAGATGTCCTAGGCTCAATTGGGAGCCCAATTGAAGATTAAGATCTTGTTTCTCACACTCTCAATGGTTTGAGAGAGGATAAAAGGTGGAAATCATTCACAACATCAGTCTATGAAAGGGAACCCCTACTAGAATTTGATCAATTAATGACATTGATTATGACCAAGGAAATGAACCAAGGAGAATCACAATCAAAGGGAAGCCAAGCCCAAGTTTTCTATGCAGGTGGAGGAAAAGCCAAAAGAGGTGGAAAAAACTCCAAAAGGTAGAGGAGGAGGAAGATCAAACTCAAGCTCAAGCAACCAAGAAGGCTCCAACCAATGCTATGGATTAAGAGGAAGAGGATGTATCAAAGGAAGAGGGCAAAGATCACATGGAAGAGGAGAATCAAATGGAGAATGTTATAATTATAAAACATCAAGCCACTACGCAAGAGATTGTTGGTCCAAAGGATGAGGCAATCAAGGATACAAAAGGAATCAGAGTAATTATGCTAGTACTTTAACAAATTTACAAAATGAGAACTTGCTTATGATGTATGGTTCAAGTGAAAGAGTCAATTCAAATTTTACATGGTACATAGATAGTGGTTGTAGAAACCATATGAGTTGCAATAAAGATGTTTTCTTTAATTTACACTCACTGATCACTTATGCACTATGCTGATATATTTAGGTCATGATGTGTGTGAACACACTTGGACCACCGAGGCACTTTTTCCCTCTTTAAGAGGTTCTTTTCCCCCGGCTTGTGTATACGCCTATTTCCCTAATGGGTTACTTATCTTTGTACATTCTAGTGGTAATACATTCAATATTGTGTGTTGTGATCCAGGATTCTTCTTCTTCCTTGTGTTGTTCATGTGCTTCCGCAGACGTCTAACTCCAACAATTGGTATCAGAGCATGCTGCTGCTTCATCTAGGGCATCATCGACACCTCTTTGGTCATAGTCTCAGAATCACACAAAATTTGGTGAGCATACTCAGAGTGATTAGGAGTTCAAAATGGCTTCACTTTGTGGTGTCAAAAAAGTGATTTGAGGTCGTTTTGGCCTCCAAATGCAATATCATAGTGCTTGTGCAAGCAATTTTATATTTTTGTGCCAAAGATATACACCAGTTTTGGTTTGCTAGTATAAGCATCTTGAATTCTACTACAGGTTTAGGAGAACTCGTTAGGGTAGTCCTGTTCAACTTTTTTAGTTACAACCATTTTTCTACATCAAGGTATTTTAGTCAACGGCCATGGCTGAAAGCAGTGATGTATTTTATATGTTGGTCCTTGAATGGTATGAATTACACATTATGTGCTTATGTGATATATCATGTATTGGCCACAAAAGGACTATGGAATATTGTGCAGGGTGCTGAAAAACGTCATGTTACACCTCCAATTGCAGTTACTAAAGTTGATGCAAAAGGCGTCAAAGATGGTGATATTCTACAAATTCCTATTCATTCTGCGGTTTCTACTGCACCTACTACAAAGAAAATTCATTGGGACGACAGAGATGCTCAGGCACATGCATTGATAGCTTTGTCTATCCAAACATGCCATCATTCCTCACATTCGCTCTTGCAAAACAACTAAGGAAGCTTGGGATACACTTACCACATTGTACCAGGCTAGGAATGAGGCTCGTGTTGCTTACCTCCAAAAACACTTGGAGAGTGAGCACATGAATGAAGGTGATTCTATGGACATTTTTCTAACAAAGATCAAAGATTTGAAGGAACAATTAATTTCTACTGATGAAATCTTGCCTGATAGCTCACTTGTGCATACTGTTCTGAATGGTCTTCCCAATTCATACCAGAGTTTTGTTTCTACTCTTTGTTTGATGATGAAAGGCAATCCAAATGGCTTAATATTTGAAGATTTAGCTTCTATTCTATTGCAGGAAGATCATTCTAGGCAGATATGTCTATTATGTGTGTTACATATCAAGCTTTCCTAGCTAATCAGATGGGCAAAGGTAAATGGAGCTCATCTACTAGTAAGCCATAATTTTCTAATTCTGCACAATCAAAGAAGGATGGCAGAGACAACAAGAAAATAGAAAAGCAGAAATTGTTTTGCAAGTACTATAAAGCAGATGATCATGTCTTAAATAATTGTCCAAAAGTTGCAAAAGAGGCAAAGAAAAAAGAGGTTGGAATGGTTGTTGAAGAGGCCTCTACACCGAAAACAAAGTCTGCTAATCTAGTTCAAAATGCAGAATGAGCATTTTCCACTGTTTGCAGTTTTGACCCATCTTTTCCTGAACAATGTATGTCTATAGTAGACTCACATGCTTGGTATTTTGATAGCAGGGCAACCAAACATATTACCTCATACTGCAATTTCTTCACTTCACTTGAGCCTATCTCTATAGGGAATACTGTCACATGGGCCAACAAATCCTCTTATCTTGTTATGGGAGTTGGTAAGATCATTCTGACTACTATTGATGGTAGTTCCTTTACCATTGTTAGATGCCTTATTTGTGCCAGGGATAAAGAAGAACTTGTTATCAATTTCAGCTTTAGCCAAGATTGGCTTGGTTGTGAAATTTGTTGATGACTGTTGCTCTAGCACAATGGTGAGAACCATGTTAAGAAGCTTCACCTCCTTAATTGTCAATCCGCGGAAGAGATAGGAGTGATATGAAGATCGTGAATGTGAGATGAAATGAGAGTGAAGGTGATAAGCACAAAGATGCACACACACATACACACACACAATGAAGAGACAAGCAAGACACAATGGAAGGTGAGAAATCCACTCTATTGCCTAAACTTCTTTACTGCATAGATCATCCCTAATCCTTCTCGTTCTGTAGTGGTGTAATTTCTTTCTGTTGCGTTCAATTGTCTGCTTGCGTAAGCTATGGGGAGATCTATGTTACCTTCATTCGTGGGTTGTGCTAACACACATCCTATGGCGTAATTGGATGCATCCACATGTACATGGAATGGCTTACTCCAATCTGGGGTAGTGAATATAGGTGCTGAGCACAAGCGTCGTTTAAGTTCATTGAATGAATTTTCACATTCATCTGTCCATTCAAAGTTGGTTAAAAGAGAGTACAAAGGCTTGGCTATAATTGCATACATGTGTATGAATTGTCTATAATAACCACAATGGCCCATAAATGCCTGTACCTCTTTCACATTAGCTGGTCTAGATAATTCTGCAATTACTTTCACCTTTTCTTCATCTGTAGAAATTCCATTCTTTGACACAATGTGTCCTAGAATTTTGCCTTGTCTGACCATGAAAACGCATTTTTCTGGGTTCAAACAAACCTGATATTCTTGACATTTGTCAAATATTTGTCTTAACTCTGGGATATGTGTCTGCCTGATATTAGAATGAGCACATATGTCATCGACATAAACTTCCAAACTCTTGCGTAAGAATTCCTTAAAAACATGACACATGAGTCGCTGGAAAGTGGCGGGTGCATTTGTTAAGCCGAATGGCATCACACGAAATGCAAATATGCCCCATTCGATGGCAATTGCCGTCTTGTGTTGGTCCTCTGGAGCAATGGCTACTTGATTATAGCCTGAAAAACCGTCAAGAAAGCTGTAAACTTCCTTGCCCGCAACTCTTTCCAATAAGTGCTTCGTGATAGGAAGAGGATAGCTATCTCTAATCGTTGTGGCATTAACTTTTTTAAAGTTAATACAAACATACAATTTTCCATTTTTCTTGGGCACTACCACAATGGGGGATACCCACTCAGTATGCTCAATTTTGTAGATGAATCCTGCTTCTATCAAATGATCTATTTCCTCTTTAATCTTCGCAGCATAGTTATCATTGTACGTGTACGATTTCTGTTTTGTCGGTTTTGCATCTGGAGTCATCGGGATTCTATGAGAACATATGTCTGGATCTACTCCTTTCAAATCTTTGTAACTCCAAGCGAACACATCTCTATATTCGCGCAATAGGGCAACTAATTCTTCTTCTTCTTCCTTCGTCAAATCATGCCCTATGTATGTACACTTTTCTTCTTCTCCTTCTATCGCAACTATTATTTTCTTGGTTTTCTCTCGGTTATCATATACTTGTCCGTCATTCACCTTTCTATTAGGCATTCGTACCATGATTCTTCTATCTTCGATTTCATATTTCTTGATGTTCTCGGGTACTTCAAACAAAGATTCTTCTTCTTCTGACATGGTTTCTTTCTTCTTTCTTTTCTTGTCTTCACTCTTGTTAGTCACTTGAGTGGCTATTCTCACATCATTCATAACTTCTTCCTATTTCTGAGGGTGAGTTTCTACTTCGTAAAAATATTCTTCCTCTGATGCAAAGGGTGGGTCCATGATAATTGATTCTAAATCGAAATCGCTTGCATCCTCAAATGCATCAATGTCAGGTTCACATTCTTCTAAAATTGCATTGCACATGATTGGCTCTATCGTGAAAACTGAAATGTCATAGCCATCCTCGTCACAGTGGGGTGTCCATTGTTCTTCATTGATGGCTACATCCATGGTTGCTAGGATTTCTGCCCAACCATGGGGTTCGAATTCTTCGTCTGGAAATACTACAGGTGCGCACGCTGGGTCTTGAAGGGTTCGTGGATGTTGTTCTGCACCTAAGGTCCTTGCTTCTAATCGTTCTTCCTCTTGTTTGGCTACTTTACACATCCATAAATGAGTATTCTCATGCAACCAAGAAGGATCTGATTCTAATGAGTGCACGGATTCCGTCTCTACCTGAGTCTTATGGATGGTATTCCATTGTATTGGGGGTACGTCTCTATGTGAATAGTCTTTAAGATTGACTTTGGTAGTCACTCCTAAATGTTGCAAGTACAAAGAATTAGTTCCCCAATCCTATACAATGTGCAACTGACGCATGAATGGTCGTCCCAATATCATCTCATAAGCATGATTTTTTTGCAAAGTCACAAATGGCAAAGGTATGCTCAAATTCTACACCACAAGTGGTGAGAGATATTCCTTCTAGTAAGCCTAATGGTTTTTCTATGTGTCTGTCAGCCATTTGTAGCTTCATCCTGGTGGGTCTTAATGCTGGCTTACCCCAACATTTCCATAAAGCGGTGGTAGCTATGGCTACTCCGGCTCCTGAATCTAAGATGGCTTTCGTGGTGTAGCCCTGATGGGTTATCGCAAGATAAGTGTTACCTTCCTCTCCTTCGCTTACATCTCCGATCTTTTCTACTGGTATCTCCGATACCTTATTTTGTGATCCTATTTGTGAGGGAGTAGTAGCAAGCTCGGGGAATTGATTTGCTACATGTTTCCACAATTTTGGTTTTACCTTTAACAACTCCTCTAGAGTGAGATTACACTGTACTTTAGTATTCTTGATCACTTCCGTGTTTCTAGGGATTACTGATTCTTCATTCCTCACTATTATCGTGGGTGCTCTCATACTAATAGACTTAGCTTCCCAAGGTCCTGTGAACTGAGGTAATTCTTGTAAAGAATTAGATTCAAAACCTGTGTGTTCACTCAGTTGTTCTTCCTCTACACCATCGTAAATAGAGGGAATGTCTTGGGGAAATTGCTCCTGCAAGTCATCTATTTCTTGAATAGGAGGATGAGTTCCTTGTTCTTTTCTCCATTTCTCTTCTTGGATTTCTCTCAAAAATTCATGTGAATATTTATGTATGGAAGACAAATTGTCTTGACTTTCTGTATTGGGTACTTGAGACAGGGATGGTGCATTCCTTTCCTGTGTCTCTGGGACACTAGGGTTCTTGTGCTGATCCTTTTTCTCTTTGCTTTCTATCAAGTGTTCTAGCCTCTCCATTAGTCCTTGAAAGTGTAGTTCAGGTTTTGCCATGTTATTCCAATTAAGATATCTAGAGGCTTCGAACAAAGCTTGTGCTAATTCTACCATCTTCATGCAAAGTTTAGTTCTCTCAATTTCTATATCAGCTCGAGGGTAGTTTTTACTCATTTCAGCTTCCTAAGGTTCCTCTTTTAATCTAGCCTGATATGCACGAAACATCATGTCTAGATTCTCTGGTATGGGTTCCGCTAAAACTGATCCTGACTTCTGAGTTGGATTCTCTTGATTCAATTCTTGTGAAGTCAACTCTAGGATTTTGGCTCTAGATTCCTTTAAACATCCTTCCAACTTTGTTATCTTTTTACTCCATTTTCTCTTTATTCTTTCTCTAGAATCTTTCCAAGATTTTGTCTTTTTACTGCTAGATTCTGTAACTTCACTACTTCAAGCTGCTTTCTCTTGATTAAGTTGTTGGTTCTGTAAGAGCGCCTGGGCTCTTGTTATAGCTTGGATAGGCACGTAGGTAGGGTTGGATCCATCTGCATTGTTTACAATACCTATCACGTTGATCGGTGTCACATTTGAAGCGTTAACTGGGTTCTTAGGACAATCTTTGATTATGTGCTCTTTACCACAATCGGCACAAAAGCCTTGGATGTTATAGTACTGTGATTGTCCTGCTATCGGGGGATGTGGACAATCCTTTATGAAATGATCTCCTTGGCACCTAAAGCATGGTCCTCTAGGGCCCTATGGTCTCTGTTGTCTTACTTGGGGCCACGGATTTGGGTTTGTGTACATCACATTAGCATAGTCTGACTCCCAACTAGGTTCCACTAGTGGACTATCGTAATGATATGTCTCCACATGTTCTGGTGACTCCGTGTAATATGCGGGTGGACTATCTACATGCGTAGAGTCAAAACTGTTTGAGTTCGGGTCACTCTCTGTGATCAAAGGTGAAGAAGGCACTAAGGCCCTACTTAGGTTCTCTTCTGCAACAGCGTATTTGACTGAGATGACATTTGCTGGTGGGGGTGGCTGCTGAGCTAAGACAGGTTGAGGTCTCTGTTGAGTCTGGTATGGGTAGTTCTGAGGAGGCCTATAGTAATAAGGCTGAGCATTGTATTGGCCTTGATACCTACCTGGTTGTGCGTATGCTTGCGGGTAGTTCTGTCTCATGGTATGTTTGTTGTATGGGTAGTCTTGAGCCGTATGATTCGTGTATCTTCTCTCAATTGTACAGTATTGGTCACTAGGGTTGGCTTGTAGTTGTGGTGCATTGGGACACACATTTTCCATATGATCTCCACCACAAGTGTAACAATGCTTGTTTGTTAGTACCCTAGGTTTACTAGAAACTCCTAGTTTCTGGGCCACTTTTTCTGCTAGTTCTTCTATCGAGTTAGACAATTTTGTGGATGCTAGAGATGAACAGTCTGAGTCCTTATAGACCTTTGAGAGTTCCAATTCGTCTCCTAAGTTGTCCTCAATGTCTATACATATTCCTACACATTGCTCTAGCGTTCTGGGTTCTTTTAGGTACACATAGGAGCATAGTTTAGAGCTCAACAAGCCATCTAGGAACAATGACACTTGTTTGGCTTGTGAGGGTAGCTCTTGCGTTGGACATCGTTCAACATATTGTCTAAACCTACGTCCTGCCAGTCTAACTGTCTCCTGAGGGGTCTGTTTAAAGCTATGAATCAGCGAAGACGTGTCATGTCTGATTCCACTTTTAGAGAATTCAGTGATGAATGACTCTAAAAAGTGATGGATGTCTCTAAATTGCCTCTGTTGCAACGGTTGGAACCAAGTTAAAGCGGTGTTCTTTAACGTTAGTCCAAATGTGTTATATTGCGTGAACATGTCTTCGACTTGTTCTGCTCTTAGTACTTGCTTGAATTCTGCGACATGGTCATAGGGATCTCCTGTCCCATCAAAATAATTTTTCATGGATTTCACTAACTGAGTGGGTCTCAATATTCTTGCGTGTTCACGCGGTCTAGGTAGAGGAAAATCATCTCTACCACTTGGCATTCCATGATCTCTTTGTCTATCCCTTTTATTAGTGTTCGTGGTTGTTCTATCTCTCCCTATGGGATGAGTGAAGCTTACTTCGGGTCTTTCTTTAATTTCTCTCTTTGATTTCCATGGGCTGATGATGTTCCTGCCCCTTGTTGACTTGTATTCATGTTCGTTCTAGATGGAGGGAATACCAATTCACCTCTCCATGTGTATGTGTTTTTAGCGTGGTCAGGCACCACAAAGACTCTTTCTGAAGTCTCATCTAGGTATACAACCTTTCTAGGTGTATCCGGGTCCTTGAACTCGTATATCGTGATGATACGTACCTCACTAAGTAGTTCGGTCTTGTATCTCCAAAAGGCTTCATCAGTTTCTTTATTTACAAACAACTCTATGCTTCTGTTGTCCTGAGGGATCCATTCTGGGATTAGTACTCGTGTCAATACAGATTTCCCTCTAGGTGTTCTAGGCTCTTCTAATGGTTCTTTTCCTTGAGATTTAGTTTCCGTCTCTATCTGAATCACGCCAAACTCGTTGGTATTGTTTGGCTGCGTACTTAAGATGTACATTGTTCCTTCCTTGTGTATGTACACGTCTCTCTCAAATTTCACCACTGGATGTTCCAATCCAATGGGTTGATCGGGGTTGTGCATTTGCACCACTTGCCTTCTCAAACCATCCTCATAGATGCGAGCACCTAATCGGTTGGTTCGGAGGAACTCCAACTGAGTCCTATAGGGTCCTTCAGGTCTTTCTAAGTATGCTACACTTGACCCTCCTTCCAGTCTTTCTATGCTAAATGCCATTTCTGATTCACTTGATTATGAGCTCTCGTAGGGATAACTAGTGTTCAATTGTTGAGCCCACGATCGTGCAGTAGTTCTTACACTTGCCTCTGATGATCTAAGGCTTCGTCGGTCTGACTTGCCTATCTGTTTGCCCGATCTAAGGTTCATTAATTTTCTTCCTTGCACACTCAGTACACGCTCAGATCGTCAATGATTCTTTGTTGTTACTTTCTTGATTCTTTTTAAATTTCTCTAGATTCTTGTCTTAATGTATGCGTCAGGAATTCGACTTTCTGTGGTACTTTGAGTTCTCGTTCCGTCAGACTTATGTTCTTTCCTTTAGGTTTTCGTGTCACACACCTTTACTTTAGTCTTGAACTTGATAAATTTAATTCTCTTGAACTTGAGGCGTTCCTATCGTCTTTAATCCACAATGCTAACGTTTATCCTAAGCTAAGAATTGACTAAGGGGGTTGAGTAATCTTCCAACCTCGAGTCAGCTTTTCTGGTTGCTCTGATGCCCAAGAAGCCGCGCTTCCCAAGCTTTATACCCTTCACAACCTTGCTTTGGTTGCCTTTGATTGCCCTTGCTAGACCTGGAAAAATTCAATATTAGACCAATTCACAATTGGATGATCAAGCACTTGAGATTATACGCCCTTTAAGTCCTTTCCCTTTTGCCCAACTTTTCAATGCTTGCCCCCTGGCTTTCTAGTCCCCAACTAGGTCAACCTCAAAATAGCTTATCTAAAAAACGGACTTCGGATGAAAAAGTTATGACCGTTCAGGCCCTCAGGGGTAAAAACTGACCAATCGGTTTTTCTCCAAATATGAGCTAAGGGGTCTCCTATGAGTCTAATCACCCAAAAATTTCCCAAAAATAGCCCCAAAATTGGCCAAAAAATGAAACCCTAAAATTTGTGATGGGGGTGCACAATCGCGATGGCGTGAGACAATTGCGATGGTCTGGGACCGTCGCGATGGCGTGAAGGTGAACAATCGCGATGGTCTGAAGTGCACGGTTGCGATGGTCCAAATGTGAGCAATCACGATGGTCGGGATGAGTGAACAATCGCGATGGCTCGATCAGGCGGACAATCGCGATGGCGTCATTCAACGGTCAACGTGAACAATCGTGATGGTCCAAAAGTGAACCGTCACGATGGTCACATATGCGATGGCGTGACCCAATCGCGATGGTCCGGGTGCGATGGCGTGAGCCAATCGCGATGGTAAAAAATTCGAGTTGTCGCGATGTTCCGAGGGTATCGTCGCGATGGCGTGAATATCGAACAATCGCGATGGTTTAGCTTGCCACGTGGCAGCATCGGCGCGATGGTGTGAGTCAATCGCGATGGTGTGGGGTCAACCAAACAGTCGCAATGGTGCGCGAAACGTCGCGATGGTCCAAATGAACCGTCACGATGGCTTGAGACCGTCGCGATGGTCCGGCCGAGCCGTCGCGATGGCGTGAGCCAATCGCGATAGTGTGACACAATCGCGATGGTCTGAGCCAATCACGATGGTCCACCAAAATGCAAATTTTGCAAATGCAAGTGTGGATTCGTGTATGCGCGTGTGTCGCCTATCTCATGGTGTGGTCGCTTACCAAAAATTCCGAACTTGGCAGACCATCGCGATGGTCTGACACAGTCGAAAATCTATGACAGAAAGTGAAATTTTTATCTTTTCCAAACTTTCCTGATGCTCTGGAGCACTGTGCCTGCAAGAAAACTCAAGAACACATTAGCACATGCAAGCACAAAAGCTCTCTCTCACTCTCTCACATGCACAAATGAGGGGAAATGAGGAGAATGGGTGGATATGGTGAATTTTCTGATTTTTTTGGAGATGAAGATGATGATGCGGTGATGAAGATGGAGTGTGGGGGAGGTGAAAAACAACAAAAACTAAGTAAAAACAACAACAAAAACTGAAATTTTTACCTTCCAACGCCACTTCTTGCTATACTCTTACCATCACACATTCGTCCTAGACTCGATCCCCGGCAACGGCGCCAAATTTGGTGTTGCTTTACCACAATGGTGAGAACCACGTTAAGAAGCTTCACCTCCTTAATTGTCAATCCGCAGAAGAGATAGGAGTGATATGAAGATCATGAATGTGAGATGAAGTGAGAGTGAAGGTGAGAAGCACAAAGATGCACACACACATACACACACACAATGAAGAGACAAGCAAGACACAATGGAAGGTGAGAATTCCACTCTATTGCTCAAGAACACTATTACAAGCTCATAATAACTCTAAGCTCACACTAACCAGCCCAAAAATGAGCTCTCTAGCTCTTTTTATAGTTTCTAGACTAGTTTTGACCGGTTTCACATCTAGTGACCGGCATAGTTAAAAATTAGGTCCTAGATGCTATTTGGAAGGGTAAACGGTGTCTAAAAATAACGAAAATTGGTATGCATCTTCTACCTAAGCTCCTCAAGCTCGAGGACTCCTCGGCTTGCAGAAAATGGAGCTAGAAATTAAGAAAAGGGTTTTTCTATGTTACATATGTTACAATAGTGATAAAAATCACTGTTGGAGGTTTTTGAAAAGTATTTTTAAAACATGATTCTTTGAAAAAAGATTCGACTGGCTCCCTGCTCTGTCGTTACATGCTTCCGCGTCTTCTATGCCTCAGGCTGCTTCCAACAATGACAGATGTATAGTTCATGATATGTCAAATGGTGATGTGATTATTGCTTCTAGAATTTTATGTCATGGGCTATATAAGCTCATAGACCATGAAAAATCTATGAATGATTCAACATGTGCAATACATGATTCTCATTTTATATTAGATGCAAAGCTTTGGCATGCATGCTTTGGTCATCTGAATTTTGCTATTTTGTTATGCCTTCAGAAATATGAAATGGTGTCCTCTTGAGCAAACTTGAGGCACATAGTAAACATGTATGTGAAGGCTTTATTTTGGGCAAAATGCAATATTCCTCCTTTCCAAAAGATGGTTCAATTCGAGCTACTCAAAAATCTAAGCTTGTTCATAGTGATATCTGTGGTCCTATGCAGACACCCTCTTTGGAAACTATCTTTACTTTGTGACTTTCATTTATATTTTTTCTAGCCATGCTTGGCTAAAAATCTATCAACATGTAAAATGGGCACCCTACATTCTGTTCGGGGGGGGGATATATGTCTTCTTAATTTCATGCATTTTTGGTTGAACATGGGATAAAACATCAGTGCATAGTGCCATATACCCCTCAACACAATGGAGTTTCTGAACAAAAGAACATGTCACTCATGGAGATGGTGAGGTGTATGGTCAAGAGTCAGGCTTTACCACATAGTTTCTGGCTTGAGGTTGTTATATGTGCAATATGTACTTAACAAGTCTCCCACTAAAGCATTGCGGCTGATCACTCCATATGAGGTTTGGCATGGTCGCAAGCCATCTGTTGCTCATGTACGTGTTTTTGGTTGTCTGGCATATGCATTAGCGCCTGAACAACATCGCAAAAATTTGGATGATAAAGTAGCGAAATGTTTTTTTTTTTGGTATAGTTTTGAAAGCAAAGGCTATCGTCTGTATCATCCATAGACAAAAGGCATTTTGGTGAGCCGTGATGTTGTTTGTGTGGAAGATGCTATTCAACCATTACTTTCATGTACTAAAGAGACATCTGTTAGCTCAAAAGACATGTATAATACTTTGCTTCATGTATAAGACATCTTTTTGTAGGTGGATAGTCTAGTGCTAGTCCTAATGAGGCAACTTCTTAGCCTTTACAAGTTTCATGTGATGATGCAGATCATTCCATTTTTTATGTAGATTTACATGATGCACTTCTTGATGAGAGAGCTGATATTGAGGAGGCAAAAACTATGGCAAAATGCCTGGTGTAGACTTTGCATGACAGCAAATTAGATGCACCTCTGTCAATTGCACTCGTTGAGGCTCTCATAGTGCCTCTTTTGCATCAGATTGCTATGATATGGCTGCATCTAGTCTCTGTGATGAGAATGAGCATGTTTTGTTTGATGAAACACAAAATTCAGAAAAAATGGATGGATGCTATGCAATCTGAATATGATGTTATAATGAAGAATGGTACTTGTTCTTTATGTGAGTTGCCTCCTAGCAAGAAGGCCATTGGCACTAAGTGGGTATACAAGCTGGCGTGTAAGCATGATGGAACAGTTCATAGGTATAAGGCTATACTTGTTGCAAAGGGTGGGTTATGCACAAGAAAGAGGCATTGATTTTGATGAGACCTTTGCTCCTACTTGCCTAATGACTACTGTTCATAGCATCTGTGCACTTGCATCTCATCATGGTTGGAATGTATATCAATTGGATACTAAAACTACATTTTTGAATGATGACTTGCATGAAGAAGTGTATGTTTTTCAGTGTTGTGGCTTTGTGGAGAAAGGGCATGAAAACTAAGTGTGCAGGTTAAAGAAGGCATTATATGGTTTAAAGTATCACCACGTGCTTGGTATGAAAAGATACATGTCTCTCTGCTTGCACATGGTTTTGAGAACAATCCAACTAATAGCACCTTATATGTTAAGCATGGAAATTATGTGCTTCTGATCATTGTTGTTTATGTTGATGATATGCTCCTCACTATTTCTCATGAGAAGCATATTGCTAATTTTAAGGTTGATTTTCATGCCTCATTTGAGATGTCTCATTTGGGACATTTGCATCATTATTTGGGCAATCAATTTATGCAAGTTGATGGTGGAATAGCTTTGTGTCAAATGAAATATATTGACACATTATTGTAGTGTTTTGACCTTGAAGACAGCAAACCTATTGCCACTCCTATGGAGACAAGTTTACAATTCAGTCTTCATGATGTTGGAGATGCATTTGATGTTGTTCTCTATCAGCAGGATGTTGGATGCTTGATTTACTTATGCATTACTCGACCAGATATTTAGTTTGTTGTCTCAGAGATGAGCACGTTTATGCAGTGCCCAACATTGGCACATGGTTAAGTGCATCTTTTTCCACTTGAGTGGTACTTGGCTACTTGGATTGCTTTATCCCAAGGGGGGATCACTACCGCCAGATTTGCATGCTTTTTCGGACAATGACTCGGCTGGTTGCTATGGCACTCATGTGTCCACTAGTAGCTTTCTCTTTGGTAGCTCATTTATATCTTGGTTGAGCAAGAAGCAGCCTATGGTGGCCACTTTTGGTTGTGAGGCTAAGTATAGGGTAGCTTTCATAGCCATTGTTGAGTGTGTGTGGCTCAGACACCTTATGGTTGATTTGGGTGTTGGTCACTCTATTGCCACCACCATCTTCACTGACAGTCAGAGTACATTGGTAGTTGCCAAGAACCCTATGTTCCATGCTCGCACTAATCACATCAAGGTGCATTATCATTATGTTAGGGAGAGGTTCTCTGCTGGAGGGATCTGCTTGGCATATGTG
This sequence comes from Ceratopteris richardii, assembly GCA_020310875.1. NCBI lineage: Eukaryota > Viridiplantae > Streptophyta > Polypodiopsida > Polypodiales > Pteridaceae > Ceratopteris > Ceratopteris richardii. The sequence goes on along the minus strand of CM035413.1, from coordinate 30,242,536 downwards.
CCCATGCAGGAGAACATTTCAGACCTTTTCACAAAGGCTCTACCTCTAGTGAAGTTTGAAGCTTTCTATTTATGGATTGATTGCACATATTTTGGCACTTCCTTACACATGAGTGCCAGCTCCTTGTTCACCACATCTTTCCTAGGGGGAATTTGTTGATATATTTAGGTAGTGATGTGTGTGAACACAATAGGACTGCCAGGGTGCTTTTTTCCCTCTTTAAGAGTTTTTTCCCCTGGCTTGTATATACGCCTTTTGCCCTAATGGATTTCTTATCTTTGTACATTCTAGTGGTATAGATTCAATATTATGTGTTGTGCTCTTCTTCTTCCTTGTGTTGTTTGCATGCTTCCGTAGACGTCTAACTCCAAGAAAAGAAAAGAAGGAAGACTCTTCACCATGGAGGTAAAGCCATCAACTCTTGACACTATCTACTTGTCAATTGAAAATAAACATATTGTTGAGACTCACTTGTGCCATAAAAGAATTGGCCACATGAAATTATAAAGGATGAATGACATGCAAAAGCAGGGTCTTGTTGAGTGGCCTACCTAATCTCACATCTCATAATATGCAACATTTGTTCCATGCTTGTCAATTAGAGAAAGAAATGGAGCACATGTGAGCAATGAAGTGTTGAATCTCATACAGACAAATGTATGGGGACCTAGAAGGGAGCCATCCATTGGAGGTAACAGATATTTTGTCACATCTATGGATCATCATTCAAGGTTTGTTTGGATGTATTCCATGAAGAAAACGTAAGAGGTGTTTTACCACTTCAAGAGGTTCCAAAACATAGTGGAGGAACTATATAAAGACCCTTAGATGGGATGGTGGAGGAGAGCATTTTTTAAATGAATTTAAGATTTTCTACATGACCATGGCATCAAAAGGAAATATACTTGCAAGTATACACCTCAAAAAAATGGGGTGGTAGAGAGGAAGAACAAATATATAACTGAATTGGATAGAGCTATGTTAAATGAAATGAATGTTCATAATTCTTATTGGGCTAATGCAGCAAATACAACCATATACATTATGAATAGGTTTCCAATCATAGGAGTACATGGATTCACACCTTATGAAGCTTGGTGTGGTAACAAACCCATCCTCTCACATTCTCAAAGTATTTGGTTGTGTATGTCATGTCCACGTACCTCAAAAATTGAGACACAAATTAGATATGAGGCAAATAAGTGTATATTTCTTGGAGATTCTTCAGAGCAAAAGGGTTTTAGATGTTATAAGCCTAGTAGCAAAGACCTTAACATGTCTAGGGGTGTAATATTTGATGATTTTCTACCTTAGTATGGTAGAAAAGATGTGTTATAGGCTAAAGATGCATATGAAGCCGAGAAGAAGTTCAAGAAGCAACAATATAGCATGTAGAGGAGTGCTCCAAACACTTAAGGCACACCTTCAGAGGAGAGTACTACACCATCCATGCAATAAAAGATAATGAATGAATTCATTCAAGTGAAGGAAGCAACAAAGAAAAATAAACCACAACTAATGAAGATCATCAATGGGTAAACATAGACTCTACAAAAGACAAAGATGTGGAGAAATTAGAAATTCCAATATTTAAAGCAGCCAAACTGAGGAGAAGATTCCTACCAACTAACAATGACGAAAGGTCATCCTATAAGGTTAAATACCTTGTTCAAATGTTAAATTATGATTCATTCATTGCAAGAAACTATGCCTACATGAGTCAAGTTATAGCTTGTGAAGAACCTAACTCTTTTGATGAAGAAAATAAGCACATGAAATCGAATGAAACCAAGGAGGAAATCAAGACACTTGAAGAAAATGATACTTGCTCATTAGTTCCAAGAACAAAGGACATTGAATTCAATGGCAACAAATGGGTATACAAGGTAAAGAGACATGTATATGGGAGCATCTCTAGGTATAAAATGAAGTTGCTTGCCAATGGTTTTGCTCAAACCTATGGCATATATTTTGAGGAAACATTCAATCCAATAGCTAAAATGTCTACCATAATGAGTTTGATTGCATTTTCAGCCTCACAAAGTTGGAAGATGCACTAGTTGGATGTGAAGAATGTTTTCCTAAATGGAGAGCTTGACGAGGTAGTCTTCATGGAGCAACCCAAAGGCTTTGAAGATGAGAGGTTTCCACATCATGTATGCATGCTTGAGAAGGCTCTTTATATATTGAAGCAATCCCCAAGGGCTTAGAACTAATCAATCAGAGTCATGCAAACCCATCACTCTTTGTGAAGAAGAAAGGTAGCAAAAAACCCGTATATTTTCATTATTGGTTCTCTCTTGTATGCTACTATGAGAAGACCAGATAGTGCACATGTAGTTGGAGTGTTATCTCAATTTTTGCAGGTACCAAGAATACCTCCTCGTTTGCTAGCCGAAAGGGTACTTAGGTACCTCAAAGGATCAATGAATGAATTATCAATTCAATGATGGATTACATGTACAAGATTACTGTGATGATAAATGGGAAAATTCCAAAGATGTTAGGAGGAGCACCAATGGATATGTTATCATGTTAGGGAAGAAGACCCTCTCATGGATGTCAAAGAAACAACCAAAAGTGGCTTTCTCCTCTATCAAAGCTGACAATAGAGGTTTATCACAAGTCTCATGATAGCTTATGTGGGTCAAGAAATTGTTTGTTAGTCTTGATTTGAAGGTTAAGCAAGTACCTATTTTATATGAAAACATAAGTAGCATATGCTTGGCTCAAAATCTGATGTTCCACGTAAGGTCCAAGCATATAGAAGTGCATTATAACATAGAAAACATATGCTTGGCTCAAAATCTGGTGTCTCTTGAAAGGCCAAAGCATATAGAAGTGCATTCCCACTTTATTAGAGACAAGGTCATGTCAAAGGATGCGAAGGTGGACCATGTCAATACAAAGGACCAATATGAAGATATGTCTACTAAAGCATTGGATGGATTAGACCTACAACACTTGTGGGCATGCATTGGAATGAAGGATCTAGAGAATTGAGACTTAAGGGGGAATGTTGAAAATCAAGCCTCAAACATACAAAAAACCTCATCCATGAGTTTTTAAAGTAGAATAATATAAAAAGGAGGATCCAAATTTGTGGAATCAAGTTAAGAGCTCCACCAAAATCCATGAAATACAAATCCCCTCATTTACCCACCAAAAAATGCACCAACATTGGTTGGTGGTGCTTGGCTAGATTCTAGGAAAAGTAAAACTTCTATATAAGCATTATTTCGCTCCTATTTCTTGAGTTGTATGAGTTCCACAAGTTTCTCACTTACTTTAGTGAAGTCCTAAACTGTAGCAAGCAACCCCTTGTTTGCTTATATTATTTTCTCATGATTTTTCTCCTCTTAATCTAGAGGTGTAGTTACTCTTTTACAATTCTATTTGTACCAAATTCCAGAGCATTGTTTTCTCTCTCATGGTACTCATTTTGTTTATTTCAAGATTCGTTTGGTCTCTCATATAGTGCCCCAAATTTTTCCAAAGTTTCAAGTTTTTCTACTAAGTGAATTATAAACAATTTCCATGTTGGTGAACCTATATCTTTGCATATATGTAGAGAGTGTTGCAAAGAGATAGCCCATAATGAAGTGGATGGTTTTCAAAGCTAGATCATCCATTTTTCTTGCTTGAAATCTTTTTGGGCTATGAGGATCTAGTTTAAGTGTTAAAATTTTTGTTGTGATTCTTTGTAATATATACAAAGAAAAATCAATTAGGATCTAGTTTAAGTGTCAAAATTTTTGTTGTGATTCTTTGTAATATATACAAACAAAAATCAAGAACAATAAGCATATATTATTTCTTGTGGACCTAGTAGAGCGCAACCATCTTATATAGCTGCATTGGGTGTTAGAATCTTCCCCCATTATTATGCACCCTATATAGCCTCAAGAAATAGAGTCAATATATTTCTTATGGACTTCAAAATTTTGATATGCAATTCAAAATTCTTTCTTGTTATCTGCTTATTGGTCTTTCTAATCTCACAAAAAATTTTGAAATAAATAAAAAAAATCCCCCCTTTGGCCTTCAAAATGGATGTTGTGAGGTATCTTAATAATAAACGAACTATGTTACCTTAACATTGCTATACTTCCTCTTCGGAAGTTCTACCTTTCGCAATATCAAAACAAGCATTTAAATTATGATCGGCTTACCATGCACAATTATGTACTTTGATGAGAAACATTCATCATCAATACCATATCTGTTATCCATTGATCCAACTTCAGCCTATAAGGGCGAGCTCTTCAGCCAATCTATTCAAAGTAAAAGTAGATGGGTTAAAAAGATGTTTTGCATATGATCTTCTACTATGTCAATTCAAATGAAGCTGTTTATGTGGCAAATATTTGTAGGGCACTTCACACTAGAAGCATTTTTTATGAGACATTGAGTTGCTTCTACTAAATTTCCTAGATGTGTGTCCCCTCGGGAGAATATGAAGCATGCATTCACGTACTGTCCTCATTCGAAGAAAGCTTGGGATGTTTTCTTTTACTTTAACCAACATAATTAGGATGCACATTTCTCATTGTTTCCACTCTAGCTATGGATTGGTTATGTATTATGCATAGATTGGTGTTTAGCTTGCTATGGTATATATGGGATGTCCATGACAAAAGTTTCGTTGGTACAAATCAATCTTTTTCACTCTTTACGTGGGATGCCTATAAAGCGAAATTGAAAATAAATGGTAGTTTCCTTGTAGGAGATAAAAAAAGAGTTTCACACATTCTCCACTCTATCTCACATAATATATCGTAGGCCGGGATGAGGTCATCTCCATTTGTACTAATTCTCTTCTTTTAATATAAGATGGAAACATTTCAATATATATATATATGTGTGTGTGTGTGTGTGTGTGTTTTGCCATAAATGCATGATACTATCACATAATCATTGGTCTATTTTCTATGTCGACCAACTATCACAAATAATCTGCATTCAAATATTATCCACCTTTCTCTTATCTTTAGGAGGACATCCTCAATACATCTCATGTCCTTATGCAATACATCTCACCTCATTATGCAACTCAACTCCTCTCAAGCTTTGGTATGATCACAAAAAGTAGACCAATCATTATGTGATAGTGTCATGCATTTATGGAAGAACACACACACACACACACACATGTGTGTGTATGTATGTATGTATGTATGTATGTATGTATATATGTATGTATGTATGTATGTATATATAATATATATATATATATATATATATATATATATATGTATATATATATATATATGTATATATATATATATATGTATATATATATATATATATATATATATATATATATATATATATATATATATATATATGCATTCAAATTTTCTCGACTTTTCTCTTATCTTTAGGGGGTCATCGTCAATACATCTCACTACCTTATGCAACTCAACTCATCTCAATATTTGGTATGAGGGAGCTTTGAAAGGAGTGTGTATTGTCCCAACTTCATGAAGCATCTGTAGAAAGTAAGAGCTTCTTACCTTTCCTTTGGAATGTCTTCAACAAAGAAAAAATGGGAATTGAGACTTCCTACAAGTAGTTGATAACCTGTAACATCATCAAGTAGTTCTCCTTCATGAGAACACAGCTTATAGTTGAGTTCCATACGAGTACCTACAATTTTAGTGTTCTCGATCTTGAACTTTACTAACATATCATGTATATACTTTCTTTGAGTAATAAATATACCAGAATCTGTGTACACAAGCTCTAAGCCAAGAAAGTAGGTTAATAAAGCAAGATCACTAATTTTAAATTCTTCCATTAGTTGAGCCTTAGGCTGCTTGATGCCATTAGCATCATGCCTTGTAATGATGATGTCATCTACATAGACACATAAGTAGATACCTTTTGATTCCTTCTTCTTAACAAATAAAGAAGAATCTACCTTACTAGCCATAAAGCCTTGGTCCTGCAAATAAGTAACAAGTCTATGGTTCCAAGCTCTAGGAGCTTGCTTGAGACCATAGAGTGCCATCCTTATCTTGCATACATAACCTGTTCTATTTTCATCTTCAAAACCTGATGGTTGTGCCATATACACTTCTTCTGATATCCATCCATTTAAGAATGCATTCTTGACATTGAACTGATATAAATTCCAATTTTTAGAAGCAGCAACACTTAGCGAAACCCTAATTGTTGGCATTTTTGCCACAAGTGAAAAGGTTTCTTCATAGTCCACTCCATGTGTTTGGGCAAATCCCTTTGCTACCAGTCTTGCCTTGTACCTGTTTATAGAGCCATCTGAGTTCTTTTTTATTTTGTATATCCACCTGGATCCAATTACCTTCATGCTTGGCTTCTTGGGAACTAGATCCCAAGTATGGTTTTCTTGAAATGCTTCTACTTCTTCCTCCATGGCTTCTCTCCATTCTTTCATCTTCCTAGCCTCTTCAAATGAAGAAGGCTCTTTTATCATAGAGTCTTTAGTGATATACACAGAATGCTTGGTGACTAATGATGTATCATAGCCATACCTTATGGGATTTTTGCTTTCTCTTTGTGATCTCTTGAGTGCTTGATTTGAAGAATTTGGTATGTCTTCTAATTTCTTGAGTTTGATCTTGCCCCTTGACTTCCAAGCCTTGAAGTCAATCTGCTCTTCATCCTCTGAATTGATATCTTCTGGTGATTGTTGATCTTCTTGAGTGAGGGTTGGAAAATCATTCTCCAAGTCATATGGTAACTTGACTCTCCTGCAATCATCTTCAAACCATGAATTATTTTCATAAAAAACTACATCCCTACTAACTATAAATGCTTTGTTAGTGGGAATGTAGCCCTTTTGTCTCTGATCATATCCAATGAATATACATTTCTCAACTTTAGGGTCAAGTTTCCCTCTTATTTGTGAGGGGATGTTTGCATAAGCAATGCACCCAAATATTTTGCAATGGTACGATGAGGGTCTCCTGCCAATCCATGCTTCATATAGTGTCATATCATCCAATGATTTGGATGGGAGCCTATTGACCAAGTAGGTGGCTGTGGAAATAGCCTTTGCCTATAGGTAATTAGGTAGCTTCTTCTCATTCAACATAGATCTAGCAGCTTCAACAATTAACCTGTTCCTTCTCTCTACCACTCCATTCAATTCAGGAATATATCTTGTTGTTCCTTCCCTCTTTATGCCTTTTTCCTATAGAAATGAATCAAACTCATGTGAAAAATACTCACTGTAGCTCAGTGATGAGTAGCACCTCCTTTAATGTCAATCTGGGAAGACATGAGGATGGTATGAAGACCTCGAGCAAGTGAAGGCACAAATGTGTGAGTGAGAAGCACACTAACATGCACACACATACACACACGCACACACACGGCAAGAACAAAGAGGGAAAGACAATGAGATCACTTCTATTGCAACAAAGTTCTCATACCAGCTCAAAACTACAAGAAGCTAGCCCCAAAAATGAGCTCCCTAGTTATATTTATAGTTTTTTACTAGCTTTGGCCCTGTCCAGACCTAGTGTCCGGCCTAGTTAAAAATTAGGTTCCAGGGCTTATTTGAGGGCTCAAACGAGATCTAAAAAATACAAAAATTGGTAGGCAACTACTTCTAAGGCTCCTCAAGCTCGAGGACTCCTCGGCTTGTACAAAATGGAGCCACAAAGGTGAAAATGGTATTTACAGGGGTTTTTAGTGATGAGAATCACTTTTAAATGGTGTAAGGGTTTTGAAAAAAATAAAGGGTTGCCTTAGTGCTAGATCTGCATGTATGCCCGTACTTGCTTCTTCCCGTATACTGCCAACACTCTCCCCCCCCTAGGGTCTGTCGCCTCTGACAGACCTCTGCTCCACTGTTTGATCGATGTACTTCTGCAGGAGGTCGGTTGCCAATTCTTGTTCTTTTATACGTAGTCCCCGGACCAAATTGCTCTGGAGGGCATCCCGATTCACTGCTCCAGGCATGTTAGGTTGTGGCGTAGTGTAGAGCTTTGAATGCATTGTTTTCTCGCATGCAAATAGTTGCAACAGGTGGGTTGGTCGTGGTGCAAATACCTCTGAATGTGCTTCCCAAAATCCCGTGGTGAACATGTCGTCGAAAGTTTGCTTATAGCAGGCAGGGAGATATCTGATGCGTGTGTGCCATGCATAAGCAACTCGTATGCTCGGGGTTGTGTTCATATCATACAGGAGGTCATAATGACCATTGATGAAGTCGGGAATCGAAGGCTGAATGTTACATACGTTGCGGAAGGTTTTGAGCACAACTTGCATCATATCAAATATCTTGAGTAGCATCTGTGCAGCTACATCTGGCATGGAGTGGAGGCGTGGAAGCCAATATCAGATGGTAGCCATCATGTACGCTACTGTAGGTGTGCCTGTTGGTGGTGCGATTTTGGGGTAGTTCAGCCACTGTTTGCAATTCACATTGTTCTGAATCTTGATGGCGAATGCTTTCCAGGAGCGTCTTCTTTGTACTGGTCCAAAGCATGGGTTATATTTCAGATGCATGGGAGCATGATCCCATGTTCATAACATTTCCGGATAGGTCTCCAGTAACTTTTGCCTCCATATGGGCTGGAATAAGGCCCCTTTTTTGGCCGCCTCTGGGATGTCCTCGGGTTCGAACTGTGTTGCGAAAGAGGGGTACTTGTTGGTTATGCGTTTGATCTCAGCATTGTAGTCCTCCAACAATACAAAGTAAGGTTTATATTGGAACTCTGAGCTAGTTATCAACCGCCTAGGAGCCAAGTTCGAGAAATATTCAGACTTGAGTATGGTCTCCTCTATGGTTTTCATGGCTAGCATCTGAGTTGCAACACGCTCTTCGTGAGTGTGGCCCATCTCCTCTACCTGCTTCATCCATGCTGACGGGGGTTTCTCATATGTATCATGTCCCTCTTTAGTGATCCTGCCTCCTAGAAGAGGTTGTGGCTCATAATTATCTTCGAATGTTTCTTCCATCGGAATGACAATGGTCTCCTCTTCACTTGGCTGATCAGGTGGGGAGGGGGGTCGTTCATATTGTAATAACTTAATTTTTAACTCGGCCACCTGCTGACGTAGCTCTAGTACTTCATTGGTTACTGATGATTCCGGCTTTGGTGAGGTTGCAGCGTTGGCCATCTCTTTAGGTTCTCGTGTTGGAAACCATGTCCTATTTGTACAAAGGGTGATAACAGATGCTACACATCCTGTGATCTGAGAGCATTACCAACCTTTGACAAATAGTACATTGTTTCCAACAATCCCCCCTGCAATGTCATATTGGTTCAAATTGAACTGGATCTGCAACCTGTCAAAGCTGCAAACTTTATAAGTATGCGATCTTTTCACACATGTGTTGTACATGAATGGAACTATGGAACCATGGACCTGTGACATGAGCCTAAGGGCCTACCTCACTTCCAACATCTCGTTGGTGTGGTGTAGGCACTTGGGATTTCTGTAGGTCTTTGACTTGGTCAGCAAGCTAATCATGTGCTTCTAAGAGATTGGCATAGGTTTCCAATATTTGTTGTATGTTTTCTGAGGGGATGGCTTGGAATTTAGCAGGGTCGATGGGTGCCCCTGGAGTATTTTCAATGGCTGCTTTGAGGTTGTCTTGATTTTGTTGCTGTAGTCTTTTGTTTTCTTCTTGAGCAGCCACTAAATGGCGTCGGAGTAGAGCCATGTTTCGTTGTAGTCTAGCATTACGGGCTAGCTGATCTCTAAGTTGTTCTTCCGTTGCCCTACTCTTCTCTGTATGTGTGGCCTCGAGCTCCACCTGATATTGTTGGAGGGTGGTCACCTCCTGCTGTAATTCCGTATTAGACAACTCCAAGGCAGTGACACGTGCCTAGAGGTGGGATGACAAAGTACAGAGCTCTTTATTGTTTTCTTCTAATAACCTGTATTCCTGTTTAAGTTGGGCGGCAGCTTCGGGCATGGTGTTGAGTGCATGACTAAATGAGGTGGGTGCAGGGGTAAGGGTGGAAGATGCAAGGGGTCGGGAGCTGGGAAAGGGAAAAGTGGATTTGTGCCTACAGTGTTTGGAAATGGTGACGTGAGTGAATTGACATGTAGTGATGTTGGAATAACAGTGGTGGTGGGTGATCCTATGGATGGTGAGATGTCCATGGGATTGGACGTGAGAGTGTGTGATTCATGAACTGTGAATACAGGGATGGTGGGTGGTGTGATAGTGGTGGTAGTGAATGTGGGGGAGTGGGGTTGGGAAAGGGACTTTTTATTATAATTATCAACTTGTTGGAGTATATTTACAAGTTGGGTCCAAAATGGGGGTTGGGTGATTTGTGTTGAGCCTGAGGAAGTTACAAAGGAAGTGGTAGATAGGGTTTGGGAGAGAGGAATTGTATGGGTGGAGGGTAAAGGATGGGAAAAAGTTTGGCTAGTGGCAAGTGGTTGTCCAAAGGTAGGGAGAAAGGAAGGGTGACCTATTATGTTTTGATTAGTGGCAGGATGACCTAGCTGGGGTTCAAAAATTGGGGCGGAAGGGATGGGTGTGGGTAAAGAGAAGGATGTGGAAACGGAGGTGTGTACAATGGTTTCACTATGGGTGGATATTGGTCATTCAAAAAGACAAGTGGAGAAAGGTTCTGAGGGTTGGATGGGCGGTGATGGTGGAGATGGTGCATGTGTATTTACATCTGGTTCATCTGTGGGACTTGGGCTAGTCATGTGAACATCTTCTGCCATTGAGGTATGCAATGCAGTAGATACCTCGATTTAATCATTTTCCCCCGTCGTGGCCTTGTATCAATCCTTCGTTGATCATAAATAGGGTTCTCCTGATAAACCAACGTTCTCATTGCTTCCCCAATGCCACAAGTTTCTGCCAAAAGGTTCAGCGATTCTACAAAATGGGTGTCGATATTCTTCGATTGTAGCATCTGGTTTACTAGGGCTCTATTCGTCTCCTCTGACATCTTGTGTCTCCTCTGCACCTGCCTTATTGTCCGGTATAGTCGTTTGAGTTGTGCCGTATAGGTAGGGGCTTCCTCTTCACTCTCTTCTGGCTCATTTCTTTGTACTTCTTCCTGAACTTGTGTGCTTGGGCCATGAGGGTGTTGTGCCTCATCTTCCCCATGTACTCTGCTTGTCTCGCCCTGTGGCAGTTCTCTTTGGAATGATGCTCCCGGATCGACATTGTCAGGGAAACCTTCACTGTCCGATAAGTGGGCCATCTGCAGGAATCTTTCAAAATCAAAGTTTGGATCTTTTGTGAAGTTTGCCATAGATGCAAACTCTACATCGGTAGGTAGTGGAGGGGCGGATGGAGTGGGTTGTACCACATCCCCTGCTTGAACTCCTTGAAGATGGATCGTGAAAGGTGCGACCTGGGCTTCTTCTCTAGGGGAAGCTTCGGTCGTGGCCTCGTGAGGGATCATTACCTGGGAGAGTGATCCACGCATTCGTTTCGCAGGCTGGCTCCCTGACTTCCGCCCATTGAAAAACTCCAGCTGTGAATATTTTAGGGCTTTGGCAACCGGCACGTCATATGCAAGACATCGATAGATAATCCTTGTAAGCGCATAGCAACCGTGTAAAGTAGGCTTCCTCACACCCCGCTTGCCTGCTTCATACACTTGGTCCAAGATCCATACAGGCATCTTAATGGGCAAGCTTCCAGTCTCTACTAGATATAACCCATACCATATTTTCTTGTGTGGTTGAGTGAAGCGGTCTTGAGCTGGAAATGCGAAGTGTTGTAGGCACATTCGCAGAGGTATGGCGATGTTAGGGGTGAGGGCACACATTTCCTTTAACTTTTTGATTCTGTTGCTCTTCATTGAGTCTGGTATCAAGGGATCGCGATCCGACGGTACGTGAGTGCCATACATTTGAAGGGCTTCCCTGATTAAGGTAATATTCAATTCAAACTTCCTCATTTCTTCTTGGTTTGATAAGGAGGGCACCCAGAATGTGCCTGAATGATCTTTATCACCGGTCGGCTTCAGTGTGGCAATCAGGTAGTAGCACCTTAGGAAATCGGGTTTAGGCAGAGCTGCACTAAAATAAGTTTGTAATCCTGCTTTTTGCCAGATATCTTGAAGTGGAGCTGCATTCTGTAAGGTTTCGAATTCTCTTGAAAAGAATTGGAAGGTCCACCATACTCCTCCACACTCCATCTTGGACTCCCATATATGATCTGCGTCTCCCAAGTCTCCTGGCATCTCATTGAACCAATGAGAGTGCCCTTTTACTCTTTCGGTTAGGCCATTTGGTGGATCTAGAATAGGAATTCTCCGCATGTTCACGAACTCTTCAGGCCGAGCTGTTGGTGGGGCCTCCACCGGCATGGCATCCCAATTGATTTGAGCACCAGGGCCTGCCTGAGAGCTTGTGCCTGCTGCTGCTGCCATGAGAGTAGGTTGCTTATCTGCTGGAAGAAGAAAGGCACATTAGTGTTGCATAGGAAACAAGATTTAATGGTGTTCCCTTCACAACACTAACATGACAATCCCGGAGGTCAGTGGTTAGTGGTGAAGTGTTTGTGATAGGTGTGAGTGGTGATTAGAGGTCAGTGTCATCCTAGATGCATACTTTGGTTATGCATTGGGCTCAGAATGCTCCTGTGTTAGAGTGGACGGATTTACAAAATTGGGTCAGGGGGTTTGATACACGGTTTAATTCTCCAAACTTTGATAGAGGATTCGTAGCTCTTAGAACTAAAGACAGGTGAAGATTTCTGGATGAGAGTATGATGTATTTGGGACCTTTTGGGTACCCATTTCCAGACATTCCTAGGGTTGATTGGAGTGGAGACAGTGAGAGGTGTAGGTATCTTTTCTGAGTTGTTGGCCACGAGTGCTTGTGAAAGTTGCTTCATCCTAGTGCCTGAAGGTGAAGCAATTTGGGCTTGTAAGCAGGCCATGGGCACCCATATCTGTCTAGCATTAGGGATGGCCTTCATTGACCGCTTAGGAACCCAAATAGAAATGGTATGCCTAGGAGTTATCCTAGGGGGCTTCTTCACTTTGTTCCTTGATGGTGAGGCTCACCTGATGCTTATTTGAGATCCTGTCTCTGGAGCTGTGGTGTTCTCCCCTTTGCGTATCCAGATCTGCTTCACCCCACAAGGTGCTCCGTATTGCAATGGTTGGCGCTCTTGCTTCTTGATCAGCGGTCTCCGTGTCGAATGATGTTCGGTCTGCCAGTTTAGATTCTTCTTTGGATCAACTGGGAACTTCTTATTGGCTCCTGTACCTTCGGTAAGTTGGACACTCCTCTGCACCATAGAACTCGGGACAGGAACAGCATTGTTAATTTCATGTGGATTCCTGGAGGGACCAGGAGTTGGTGTCCATTTTAAGGATTTGAGTGCTTGATTTTCTAATTCAATCGTAAGACGAATTTGGCCTACCCAAGCCTGAAGAAGTCCACTTCTTAGGTTGAGGTTGACTGCGTGATCATAGATCCAGTCTTGGCCTAAGATAAGAGGTTCGGTAAGATCCTCGTCTTCACATACTAGCACTTTCACTGGCATTAATACCTCTTGAAAGTAGAGGGGAAGCTCCACCTTTCCCATGCAAGGGGTTTCAACACCTCCTAAACCTATCAGATATGCTTCCAGGGGTTTTATCTCCAATTGCAGTCGTTGGCAGTAAGAAAGCCGAACTGCACTAGTGGCGGCTCCTGAATCAATTAAAGCTCTCACGCTCGTTGGACTATCTCCTTGTCCTATTTCTAAGGTCACAAAAGGTCTCCGATCGATTATTCTATGGGAACGTTCACTGGAAGCCTCACACATGGCCATGTGATAACCTGGAGACTCTTGAGGTTCAAGACTAGGCTGATCCCTCCCTTGTCTCATCAACTTCATTCGTCTGATGCGCTCTAAGGCCTCTGCCTGTGCTTCTTCTCGAATTCGTTTTTCCTCCTCTTTACGTTTCTTAGCAATTGTCACTCTAGCACAATGGTGAGTACCAACGTGAGAAGATTCACCTCATAATTGTCAATCCGTGGAGACGTGAGGACTAGTATGAAGACTATGAGCAAGTGAAGGCACAAGTGTGTGAGTGAGAAGCACACAAGCATGCACACACATACACACACACGTGCACACAAGGCAAGAACAAGGAGAGGAACAATGGAGTTCTTTGCATTAGTCAAAAAGTCTCTTACATAAGCTCAATTCACAAACAATCTAACCTCAAAAATGAGCTCTCTAGCTCTTTTTATAGTTTTCTAACTAGCTTTGGTCTTGTCCAGACCTAGTGTCCGGCCTAGTTAAAAATTAGGTTCTAGAGCCTATTTGAGGGCTCAAACAGAGTCTAAAAATTATGAAAATTGATATGTAGCTAGTTCTAATACTCCTCAAGCTCGAGGACTCCTCGGCTTGCACAAAATGGATTCTATTCTACCAAAAACGGAATTTACAATGTTTGTGTAGTGATTAAAATCACTTGAGTTGTAAATGGTCCATGGAAAAAATGATTGGGCCTTGTTGCCGTATTGTGCATGACTCCTCCGTTGCGCTAGTATGCTCTTCATATGACTTGTATGCCAACACGCCCCCCTTCCTAGCGTCTGTCGCCCCTGACAGACCTCTGTTCTATCGGGTGGTCGATATAGTATTGGATGACATTGGTGGCAAGTTCGTGTTCTCCTATCCTTAAGCCTCTTGCTAGATCAGCTTCCAATGCATCCCAATTTATTGCGCCAGGGACCTCTGGTTGCGGGGTGGTGTAGTACTCAGAGTACATTGCCTGTTCACAAGCAAAGAGATGGAGCAGGTGTGTTGGCTTCGGTGCGAAGATCTCCAAGTGATACTCCCAGAAACTTGATCTGAACATTTCTTCGAAGGTCTGTTTGTAACATGCAGGGAGGTATTTGATGCGTGCATGCCAGGCGTAAGCCACACGAATACTCAGGGTGGTGCTCATGTCATACACCAAATCATAATTTCCATTGGTAAACCCCGGGAGACGTACCTGTGGTGCGGCTGCATTTCTAAAAGTTTTCAGGACTACTTGCATCATATCTAAAATTTTAAGCATCATTTGAGCTGCTACATCTAGCATGGGCTTCAATCGCGGCATCCAATGGCGAATTGTTCCCATCATGTATGCTACCGACGGTGGTCCCTGTGGTGGTGCAATGTACGGGTAGTTTAGCCATTCCTTGCATTGCGCGTTGTTCTGCACTTTGATATTGAATGCCTTCCAAGACCTGCGGCGTGGAACTAGACCGTAGCATGGATTGTATAGGAGATGTAAAGGCGCGTTGTTCCATGTGCGTAGCATTTTTGAATATGTCTCTAGAAGTTTCTGCCGCCAGGTGGGTTGACGAATTTTGCCTTTTTGCACCTCTGGAGGAAGGTCTTCGGGTTGAAATTGGGTAGCAAAGGTAGGAATCTGACCCGTGACTCTCTGTATTTCTGCATTATAATCAGCCAAGATAATATAATAAGGCCTGTATTGGAGTTCAGATGAGAGGATAAGGCGTCTCGATGACAGGTTCTTGAAGTAAGCAGATTGTAGCACAGTTTCCTCTATGACCCTCATGGCCTGATTTTGCACTACTGTGCGCTCTTCGTGAGAACTCCCGATTTCCTCCACTTGACGTAGCCATGGAGGCCGTGGTGCCTCGAATGTGTCCTGAGCTTCTTCCGTTTGTTGGCCTCCTGGGAAGGGTTGTGGGTCGTATTCTTCTTCAAATGTCTGTTCCACAGGAATTTGTACTACTTCTTCGTCGGTGGGAGCCTCTGGAGGGGAAGGTGGTCTCTCATATTATAGTAGACGTGCTTGCAAATCGGTGACCTGTTTCTGGAGATCTTTTAAGGCCTATGAGTCTGTGAGAAGTGAAGCCGCGGAGGAGGTGGTTTGAGAGGCTGCTGTTGTTTATTTTTGGTGTTTCTGCTTCAGTTGACCCAGTTCCTCTGATTGCAGGTCATGTGCTTCAAGCAGCATGGCATAGTCTTCCAATATGATCTTGATATTGTCGGGGGTCACTGCTTGAAACTTTGATGGGCTGATGGGTGCCCCAGGTGTGCTTTCGATAGCTGCTTCTAGGTTCTCCTGATTTTGTAATTGCAGGCGTCGATTCTCTTCATGAGCGGCAGCAAGATGTCGCTTGAGTAGGGCCATATTTCGCTAAAGCTTTGAATTGCGTTCCAGTTGTGTCCGTAGATGACCTTCTACCACTTGTATTGCTTCCTGAACTGTGTTCTGTAACTGTACCTCCAATATGTTATGAGCCTCTTGGAGAGTTTGGAATTGTGTGTGGAGGCGAGCATTTTCCTCCACTAGTGCAGCAAGTCTGTGTTGTAGTGTCTCCGAGTGCTCTTGCAGGCGTTCATTCTGTTGCTGGAGCTGATTGTAATTTGTCCTTAAGTTTGATATACAAGCTAGCATGGTGTTCAATGCATTTCCTATAGATGAGGGGGTGGTGTTTACAATGGAAGATGCATGGGAAGGGAATTGGGGAAGGGGAAGAGTGAATGATGTGTCTATTGAAGACGAGTGTGTGGGTGAAATTGGTGGAGGGGGAATGGGAGGAGGTGGAAGCGTGGGGGGAGGGGGAGGTGCCGTGGGTGGTGAAATGTCCATACTTTCAGGAGTGGGTGCGAGTGTGGGGTCTACCATATACATTGGAATGGTAGGTGGTGTGTGTGTGAAAGTGGTGAATAGATGAGAAGTGGGGTGGGGAGCTGAAAATAAAGGGAATGGTTGAGACCTGGGTTGAAAAGTTCTAGCAAGGAAGTTATGGAGGGATTGGAGAAGTGGAGAGATGGAGGTCGGGGGTTGAGGTTGTAGAGTTGAGGAGGGCATGAAGGGTTGCATGGTAGCAGGGAAACCCATGAATATGGATCTAGGGTCAGGATGACCTATGGCTGAGGGCATGGGGGATGGTTGTCCTAGGGCAGGCTCTATGAGCGATTCGGTGGATTGTGTAGTGATGGGGGTTGCTTCATAGATTGGGTTATCAGAGGTGGAGAATAGGGTTGAACTAGAGATGGGAGTACGGAAGATGAAGGTTGGTTCGGTGGGTTGAGTGGTCGAGGTGATTTCCACGGTTTCTGCTCTAGGAGGCGATGGTGGGGGTGTGGGTGGTAGTGGCTCGGTGGATTCCTCATGGGTGACTGGGTGCTCTTGGCTAGCAGTTTCTGTTGCTTGGGAGGTTGTCCTGATGGGTTCGGATGTAATATTTGGCCCTTCTGCCGTTGTAATGGGGATCTGGATATTCTTACCTGAGCGTGGTCGTGTCTGGAATCTTCGTGGATCATATTGAACTGGAGACCTCCTAATGGCGGTCCGCACTGCTTCTACTACCCCATATGTTTCTGCCATCAATAAGAGACCTTCACTATATTCTGAGTCGACTCCGGCTTCTTCCAACAGCTGAGTCATGAGTACTCTAATGCTCTGTTCGGTGAGCAGTTGTTGCGATCGCACTCGTTCCATAATTTGATACAGCCTTCGGAGTTCCGCTGTATAGGCTGGGGCTTCCGTGGTCTCCTCTTCATATGCTCCTTCTTCTTCTAGGTGTCCTTGTTGTTGACCTTGCTGGACGTCACTCCAATGTACATGGCGGTCGTCTGTAGATTTTCTTCTTCTTTGTGAAGATGTGCCTTGTTCTTCTGCATCTGAATAATACTCTACATCAGAGAGTTGTGTACTTTGTAAGAATGCTTCGAAGTCTTGAGGATCCATTCCTTCAGCATCTCCAGTTGTAGCAAATTCAAATTCAGATGGAGCAGGAGGAGCTGAAGGGGTAGGTTGTGTCGTAGTTTCAGATCCAGACCTGGGTATCCTAATGGTAAAGGGAGGTACAGTGGTCTCCCTTCGTGGCGATACTTCAGGAGTAGTCAGAACTTCCCTTGTCTGGACACAAGGGATCGCACCCCTCATGCGCTTGGATTGATGTGTGGACGTCTTGAGCTTCTTAAACATTTGTAATTGTGCCCAAGTTAAGGCACGTTCAATGGGAACATCGTATGCTAGGCATCGGTAAATAATGTGTGTGATTGCACAGCAACCGTTCACCACTAATTTCCTACTTTTATTTGCTTCATACAATTGATCTATAATCCATACCGGAAGCTTAATTGGTAACACACCTGCCTCCGCTAAGTAGAGAGCGAACCAGATTCTTTTGTGTGGTTGTGTGAAGCGGTCTTGGCCGGGGAAAGCAAAATGTTGCATGCACATACGGAGAGGGATGGACACGTTTGGTGTGAGTGTTGCCATGTCTTTAAGCTTCAATAGTTTCCTATCCTTCATGTTAGTAGGAACGAGAGCATCCTTCTCAGAAGGTACATGTGTGCCGTGCATATTCAAAGCAGTGCTCACCAAATCCAGAGTAAGTTCAAACCTCTTTAACTCGTTGTTGCCCAGCAAGGAAGGAAGAACAAATGATCCTGGTTTGTCCTTTTCTTCATTAGCTTGTAATGTGGAGACCAAATAATAGCATCGGAGGAGATCCAGTTTAGGTAGTGGTGCTTCAAAGTATTCTGCTAGCCCTGCACGTTGCCATATGGTCTGGAGATCCTCGGTGTTCTGTAGAGTCTCAAACTCCTTGGAAAAAAATTGGAATCGAACCCATGATCTGTCATACTCGCACTTAGACTCCCATATATACTTGGCCTCTCCTAATGGACCTGGCATGCCATTGAACCAATGAGAATTGGCATGGACTCTTTCTGTGATCCTTGTGGGTGGATCCGGTACCGGGATCTGCTGAAGGTGTTGCAGCTCCACAGGTCGTTCAGTTGGTGGCACATCCACAGGTAGACTATCCACATCGATTCCTGCAGTAAGTATTCCTACTTGTGAGCTCGGACCTGTCGCTTCTGCCATGTTACTTCTTGCCTCCTGATTCTATGAGAATATAGAAACATGTGTAACATTGTAAAGGACAAGTTAGAACCGTTTTTGTCCCCATTACAACATTATCATGAGGTTCAGGAGAGATTAGTAGGTTAATAAGTGCTCGGTGCTTGTGTGTGTAGTTAGGAATTGGTTGGACCTAAGAACTAAGTGGAATGATGTAGTCTGAGAGTGACGTAGTTAGTAGGTGGGCATGGATTTACAACTGGGGTCCGGGCTTTATTACAAGTTTTAGGTTTCCAAATGCGGTGGATGGGCTTTGATCTTGATTTTGTGGAGACTCTGAAGAGTTTGATAGGGGTATCTGCTTGAAGATGAGGCTTTTTAGGGACCCATTTACAAGTGATTCTACTAGTGCTCATGGAAGAATATGTGTCCGTGCGTGATGCGTAAGACTGGGCCTCAGATGTTCGAGTGAGTGAAACATGTTGTACCGGTTGCGGCCTTGGTGTAGCTATTTGAGCCCGTAAGCAAGCCTTAGGCACCCAGATTTGTCGTGATTGTGGGCTGGCCTTCATTGACTTCTTGGGTACCCAAATAGACTTCACCTTCGCAGAAGAATTAATGAAGGACTTCTCATTAATGTCATGTTGTTGACTACTAATAAGAGGTTTTGGCCGTGGGGTCGGCCTGGTCTGAATAGGGTATTCGCCTTTTCGCTTCCATACTTGCTTCCATGGCGGAAACAATCTGCTTTGCTCCTTTTTTTGGCATCCAGTATCGGTAGTGTTCTGCTTCTTCTGTATTTGATCTGCCATGGGTTGTTGCAACCTTCTGGTCTTTGGAAAAGAAGGGAGTTCCGTCCTCTCCCTGGCTCCGTTGTTGAGATTAGCCTCTTTCTGCATCATACAGTTTTGGACACAAACAGCATTGTCAAATTCATATGCGCCCCTGGAAGGACCAGGAGTTTGTGCCTTGCCTAGTTCCTTGAGTGCCTCATTTTCCAATTCAACTGTAATTCGGCTATGATCTACCCATACCTGAAGAAGTCCACTTCTTAGGTTGAGGTTGACTGCATGATCATAGATCCAGTCCTGATCCAAGACAAGAGGCTCAGTGAGGTCCTCATCTTGACACACTAGTACTTTGACTGTCATCACTTCGTCTTGAATGGAGATAGGAAGATCCACCTCGCCCATGCAAGGAGTTTCCACACCTCCCAATCCCATGAGATATGCTTCTATAGGATCGACAGTTAATTTCAATTCTTGACAGTAAGACAACTTGACAGCACTAGTGGATGCACCTGAGTCAATCAAAGCTCTTACAATCTTTGCACCCTTCCCTTGTCCTACTCCTAGGGTTACAAAAGGCCGTCAGTCGATTATTCTATGGGAATGCCCACCTGAAGTCCCGCACATGGCCATAGGATAGCCTACAGATTCTTGAGTGTCAAGCATAGGCGGGTCTCTACCTTATCTCCTCAATTTCATTCGTCGGATGCGTTCTAAAGCTTCTGCCTGTGCTTCTTCTCTAATTCGTTTCTCTTCTTCTTTACGTTTCTTGGCAGTGTTGAGTCGATTTAGCATCTCTTCAGTGAGGGGTTCCTGATATAACTTGACTCTGCATCCACTTATGTAACTTGGTAGAATCTCGCCCTCTAAAGTGGCTAGTTGAAGTGCGCCACTTGTGGAGATTCTATTGATAATCATTGGCCCGTAACCTCTTTTCTCTAGTTTCCGTGCATGCTGCTTCAATGTGTAGACTAGGACTAGGTCGCCTGCTTTCAAGCCTTTATCCTTCACATGTGTATCAAAATATGCCTTTTGCCTCTTCTTCGCTACATAGATTCCTGCTGCACCTCTCAATTGTGTTTCGCCTAGACGTTCAAGATCAAAGATTCGAGAGGAGAGTTCATGGCCTGTCCAGTCATGCTCTTGTGCTACTTTCAATGTAGGTATCAAGAAGTCCAATGGTAGCACTGCATTTTGGCCAAACACCATCTGAAAGGGGGTGGCTTGGAGTACCGTTTTATAGGCAACCCGGTATGCCCAAACAGCATGGTGTAGCTGTTTGTCCCAATCAGAGCGTTTATTGTTCACTAGTTTAGTCAGCACATTGCATAAGATCTTATTAGTGCTCTCAGCCTGGTCATTAGCTTGTGGATGATAGGGGGCCGATTTCTTATGTATCACCAAGAATTCTTGGAGAAGGTTTTCTATGACTTCATTCAAGAAGTGTGTGCCTCTATCACTCACCAACTCTATTGGCAATCCGTACCTCGTGAATACATTTTCAAATAAGAACTTTGCTGTTGTTTGAGCATCATTTTTTGTAGTAGCTTTCGCTTCTACCCACTTGGTTAGATACTCTGTGGCCACGATGATATATTCAGCATGTGAACCCTTAGCTGGGGGATTAATAGGACCAACAAAGTCTATTCCCCATTTAGAGAACGCACGTCCACCCATCATAGGCTTCAGTGGCATCTCATCCTTGCGTATAGGGTACTGAGTTCTCTGACAAACATCACACCATTTCACATAGGTATGTGCATCCATGTGAAGGGTTGGCCACCAAAAGCCTGCAAATAGTATTGCCTTGATTACCCGATCTGGTCCAAAGTGTCCCCCTGCTACACCTTAATGAGCAGTATCCAAGATTTTGAGATATTCACTCTCATGGACACATAGTCTCAGGTAACCATCTTTACCACGCTTGTATAGATTGTCACCAATGAGTGAATAATCCTAGGCTTCTTGTTCTAAACTCCTTTGCCTAGCCAGAGTCATGTCTGGAGGGAATGTTCTCGTCCTTAAGAAGGATACTAGAGGTTCACTCCAATCTAGCACTATGGACACTTGATAAAGAGTGGCATGTTCCACAGGTGGTTTAGTGCAGCAGATTGGGCATTCCTTGCACAACTTTTGGACATCAGCCTCCATAGTAGGCCAATGCATCCGAGTCTCCTTAGTGTCTGTAAGGTTCGTTGCTTTGAGTAGTGTTGCTCCAGCGCACCTACATGTGCTAATTGCAACCATTTAGCGTACTCATCCTCTTCCACACAACAAGCCAAGATCCCTTGATCTGTGTGCTTGTACATACTTCCTGCCATGATGTGATACTTTTGGGCTTTTACTATCTCTCTATCCTGTGTGTTTATTACTGGGTGGTTAGGTCCGTATGTCAGCACTGGTACCAATGGCTTAGCCCACTCCGGCACCACTTCCAATTTAAACAAGTAAGCATCAGGAAGGTCATCTGACACTCCTTGTGGGGCTTCTCCCGATGTGAGCCTAGAAAGGTGATCTGCTCTCAAATGAGTCTTCCCTTTCCTTACCACAACCTCAAAATCATATTCCATTAGCAAGAGAAACCATCTTACTAATCTTCCTGTATTGCATGGCTTGTTTACGAGGTATAGCAATGCCTGATGATCAGTAAAAAATTTAAACTTATTTGCAAGCAAATAGTGTCTAAATTTCTTAACTGCATATACCATGCCTAAGCCTTCTCTCTCAGTAGTGGTATAATTTCGTTCAGCTGCATTCAATTGTCTACTAGCATAGGCAATTGGAAGATCCATATTACCTTCACCAGTAGGTTGGGCAAGCACACATCCAATGGCATAATTGGATGCATCCACATGAACATGGAAAGGCTTATTCCAATCCGGTGTGGTTAAGATTGGTGCTGAACATAATCGCCGTTTAAGCTCATTGAAGGAATTCTCACATTCCTCAGTCCACTCAAAGTTTGTTAGAAGTCCGTACAGAGGCTTTGCAATGATGGCATACATGTGTATAAATCGTCGGTAATAACCACAATGCCCCATGAAAGCTTGTACTTCCTTGACATTCTTTGGCCTAGGTAATTCGGCTATAGCTCTTACTTTCTCTTCATCCGTAGATATGCCATTATTTGACACTATGTGTCCTAGAATTTTGCCTTGCCTGACCATAAAAACACATTTTTCTGGGATTAGGCAGACTTGATATTCTCTACATTTGTCAAAGATTTGTCTGAGTTCAGGAATATGGGTTTGTCTAATGTTGGAATGAGCACAAAGATCATCAACATAGACTTCTAAGTTCTTCCTCAGGAACTCCTTAAATACATGGCACATCAGCCTTTGGAAGGTTGCGGGAGCATTGGTCAGCCCGAATGGCATTACCCTAAAAGCGAATATACCCCACTCTGTGGCAAAAGCCGTTTTATGCTGATCTTCTTGTGCAATGGCCACTTGATTGTAGCCAGAGAACCCATCTAGGAAGTTGTACACTTCCTTGCCTGCCACCCTTTCTAATAGATGCTCAGTGATAGGAAGCGGGTAATTATCCCTGATCGTGGCTGCGTTAACCTTCTTCAAGTTAATGCATACTCGTAATTTGCCGTTCTTCTTGGGCACCACCACAATGGGGGATACCCATTCAGTGTGCTCAATTTCATAGATAAATCTAGCTTCAATCAAGCGGTCTATCTCTTCTTTGATCTTGGCAGCATAGTTGTCATTGTATGTGTATGGCTTTTGTTTTGAGGGTCTGGCCTCTGTAGTCATGGGAATCGTATGTGAGCATATGTCCGGGTCCACTCCTTTCAAATCCTTGTAACTCCAAGCAAATACATCTCTGTATTCTCTTAGCAAGGCTATCAGCTCATGCTCTTCTTCCTCAGTGAGGTCATGTCCTATGTAAGTGCACCTCTCTTCTCCTTCTTCTATGGCTACCACTATTTTCTTGGTGGTTTCTTTGTTATCATAGGCCTCTCCCGATTGCGCCTCTCGTTTAGGCATTCTAATCATGACTCTCCTGTCATCTATCTCATACTTCTTAAAATTTTCCGGGACCTCAAACAAAGATTCTTCCTCTTCTGGTGTGACTTCTCTCTTCTTTCTTTTCTTTCCTTCTTCCTTATGGGTTACATGTGTGGCTAGCCTTACATCCTTTGTAAGCTCTCCGTGCTTCTGGGGTTGAAATTCTACTTCATAGAAGTATTCTTCATCTGATGCAAAAGGTGGGTCCATAATGATTGACTCTAGGTCGGAGTCACTCGCATCCTCAAATGCATCAGGGCTAGGTTCACACTCTTCTAAAACTGCCTCTCCCATGATCGGCTCTATGGAGAAGACTGAAATGTCATAGCCATCCTCATCACAGTGAGGTGTCCATTGTTCTTCATTGATGGCTACATCCATGGTTGCTAGAATTTCTGCCCAACCGTGAGGTTCGAATTCTTCTTCTGGAAAAACTACAGGTGCATAGGCTGGGTCTTGGATTGATCTATGGGTTTCTTTTGCACCTATCTCCTTGGCTTTTTCTCTCTTCTCTTCTTCTACTGCTACCTTACACATCCATAAGTGAGTGTCTTCATGCATCCATGAGGATTCTGATCCTAGGGAATGCACTGATTCCGTATCATCTTTGGCTCTATGGATGGGGTTCCATTGGATAGGAGGGACATCTCTATGAGAGTAATCCTTGAGATTGACTTTGGTTGTAACACCTAAGTGCTGCAAATACAAGGAATTGGTTCCCCAGTCCTGTACCACTTGCAACTGCCGCATAAATGGTCTTCCCAAAATCATCTCATAGGCTTGATTTTTGCTAAAGTCACAGATAGCAAATGTGTGCTCAAACTCTACACCACAAGTAGTGAGAGTTATCCCCTCGAGTAGTCCTAAGAGTCTTTCTATGTGCCCGTCAGCCATCTGCAATTTCATTCTCGTTGGCCTGAGAGATGGCTTGCCCCATCGTTTCCATAAGGAAGTGGTAACAATTGCAACTCCTGCACCTGAGTCCAAGATGGCCTTGGTTGTGTATCCCTGATGAGTGATGGGGAGATATGTGTTTCCCTCTTCGCCCTCACTCATGTCTCCTATCTTGTCTAAGGGTATTTCTGGCACTGTTCTCTGGGATCCTACCTGGGAACGAGGTTTTGCTATCTCGGGCACTTGATTGGCTACATGTTTCCACACTTCTAGTCTAACCTTAAAAAGCTCTTCCAAAGTGAGATTGCGCTGCACTTTGGTGTTCTTCACTACCTCTGTGTTCCTAGGTATGACTGAATCTTCGTTTCTTACCATGACTATAGGTGCTCTCATACAGGTGGACTTTGCTTCCCATGGGCCTGTGAAATGGGGTAGTTCTTGTAAAGAATTAGACTCGAAGTCTAATCTTTCTTGAGATTGGGCACTCTCCTGCTCTCCATAAAGGGAAGGAAGGTCTTGTGGGAATTGATCGTGTGTGTCATCCACAAGTTCAATGGGAGGAGGAACTTCACTCTCTTTAGCCCATTTCTCTTCTTGAATCTCTAGCAAGAATTCTGGTGTGTATTGATTCATAGAAGAAGAGGTGTCTGGCTCCGTAGAGTTAGGCACGTAGGCCTCAGGCACATAGGCTTTCTAGGTAGGAAGACCTGCTCTTTCACTAGCCTTGTCATGGTGTTGAGGGGCGGGCTCCTTTTGTGATTGTGCAATTAGATTCTCTATTCTTTCTAGGGAGGGGGGTTGTCTGGTTCAGTGGAATTGGGCACATAAGCTTTCGGTGGGGGATGGGTCATGTTTTTGCTTTCTTTATCTCTTTCTTGATTTTTTTCTTCCTTGGCAGATCTTGCAATTATGCCCTCTAACTTCTCTAGAAGTCCATCCAAGTGTAATTGCATCTTGGTTGAGCCCGAGTAATTGAAAAGGCGACTGGCTTCAAACATAGTCTGAGACAATGCGACCATTTTCGCGCAAAGCTTGGTTCTTTCTATCTCTAGGTCAGCTCTGGGGTAGCACTTGTCATGATCCGTTACATTTGGCCCTTCTTGGATTCTGGCCTGATATGCTTTAAGCATCATGTCTATGTCTTCAGGAGTGGGATCAGCTAATACTGATCCTGCTCGGAGTGGTGGGTGGGTTACGTGGGGTGTATTAGAGGGTGGAGAGATGGAGGGTGATGGGGATGGTAGCGGTGGGAATGTGTGAGAGTGCGGTTGAGATGTGATCTCTATGATTTTGGCCTTGGTTTCTCGTAGACTTTCCTCAAGTTCACTCATCTTCTTTGCCCATTTCCTTTTCATACGTTCACGGCTATCTCTCCAAGCTCTTGTTCTCTTCTTATTTTGGCTCTCAGTATCGCTAGCGTCTGGGCTCTTTTCCTGGCTTACCCCTTGGTTTTGCTGCAATGCTTGAGCTCTAGTGATTACCTGCACTGGTGCAGTGGAAGTGACACTTCCTGTGGAATTGACCACTAACCCAATAACATTAATCGGAGTGATTTTTGGCATATTGCTGGGATTCTTGGGACAATCTCGTAAGAGATGTTCCTTTCCGCACTCCTGGCAAAAGCCTTGGATCGTCACTGATTGGGGTTGTGTAGGTGCAGGCATGGGGCAATCACGTATGAGGTGATCACCCTGGCATCTGAAGCAAGGTCCTCTAGGAAAAGGGGGTCGTATCTGCCTAGGTTGAGGTCTAGAGTTGGGGTTTGTGTACATGACATTAGCATATTCAGGCTCCCAAATAGGTTCACTCGGTTCCTCACTGTAGTAAGACTCACCATGTTCAGGAGACTGCATGTAGTAAGCCTGGGGACTATCAACATGTGTAGAATCAAAGCTATGGTCACTGGGATCACTTTCTGAGATTAATGGTGTTACTGGGACTATCGCTCTATTCAGGTTTTCTTCTGCAGCAGCATACTTGACCGGAATCACATTAGTAGGAGCAGGTGGTTGCTGTGCTAGCACTGGCTGGAGTCTCAGTTGCCCTTGATAAGGTGGCTGATAAGTTTGTTGTGGTCTGTTGTATTGTTGTGGTGGGTACTGATTCTGGTATCTACCCTGTTGTGGCTATGGCTGAGGGTAATTTTGCCTAACAGTTTGTTTGTTATATGGGCAGTCTTGTGCAGTGTGGTTGGTGTACCTGCGCTCTATGGTGCAGTACTGGCTACTAGGATTCGCCTAGGGTTGGGCCATAATGGGACATGCATTTGCCATATGGTCACCGCCACAAGTGTAACACCGCTTAACTGGGGCAAATCTCGGAATTTGTTTGCTAGAGACACCTAGTTTTTGAGCTACCTTCTCTACAAGTTCCTCAATGGATGTGGATTGACCAGATGTGAGGCTACTAGAGCTATCAGAATCCTTCTAGATTTTTTATAGTTCTAATTCCTCACCTAGATTGTCCTCAATGTCTATGCACATGCGCACGCACTCTTCTATCGTTCTGGGGTCCTTCAGATACACATATGACCTGAGCTTGGTGCTCAACAATCCATCTAAGAACAAGGCCACTTGTTTGGCTGGTGTGGGTAACTCCGGCATCGGGCATCTCTCCAGGTACTGCCTAAATCTTCTTCCAGCTAGTCTGACCGTCTCTTGAGGTGTTTGTTTGAAGCTATGAATTAGTGAGGAAGTGTTGTGCCTGATTCCACTCTTAGAAACTCAATGATAAATGCCTCTAAGAGCTGTTCTATGTTTCTGAAATGCCTCTCGTTCAGTGGTTGAAACCACGTAAGGGCAGTGTTCCTAAGGGTTAGACCAAAAGCATTATATTGTGTGAATAGGTCCTCTACCTGTTCAGCTTTCAAGACTTGCCTAAACTCTGCCACATGGTCATAAGGGTCACCCGTGCCATCGAAGTAATTCTTCATGGACTTCACCAGTTGAGTTGGTCTCAAGGTCCTCGTGTGCTCTCTTCGTCTTGGCAAAGGGAAATCATCGGCATTTCTTCGGTTCCCTAGGGCTCTATGTCCCTCAAGTTCCCCTCTATTCGTGTCCATTCTCGTTCTTTCTCTTCCCCAAGAGTTGGCAAAGCTTACCTCAGGTCTCTCTCGACTCCTTTCTCTTTGAGTCCCCTGAGCTTGAGATGTTCCAGCTCCTTGGCGACCAAAGGACACATTCGATCTTGGTTGGGGGAAGATAAATTCTCCTTTCCAAGTGTAAGCATGCCTATCATTTTCTGTAACCCCAAAGATCCTCTCTGAAGAGTGATCTAAGTAGGTCACTCTTCCTGGAATATCAGGATCTTTGAACTCATATATCATGAGTGTTCCTACCTCACTCGGTTGACTAGGTCTATATCTCCAAAAGGCTTCATCCGTCTCTCGGTTCAAGAGGAGATCTATGCTCTTATTATCTTGGGGAATCCACTCTGGTGTGATAATCCTCGTGAGAACAGATTTGCCTCGGGGGGTTCTAGGTTCTTCGCCCATGTTTCCTTGCTCTAGGTCACCTAAGTCCGTTTCCGGGACCACATTCCCAAATTCATCTGTCCTATCCGGATGACTCGTGACTACATATATTGTCCCTTCCTTGTCCAAGTATGCTCCATTTTCAAACTTGACAGCTGGGCGTTCTAGTCCAATGGATTGGTCAGGGTTTTTAATCTGGACCACCGCTCTTCCTAGGCCGTCCTCATAGATGCTAGCACCTAATCGGTTGGTCCTAAGGTACTCGAGTTGCATCTTCTAAGGGCCTTCCACCCTATGTAAATATGGCACCCCAGAACTTCCTATAGGTCTCTCCATACCGTGGGACATCTCAGACTCGCTAGTCTCAGAACTAGGGTAATACGAATGATGGCTCAACGGCTGGGCCCAAGACCTCACAGTATGATTGACACTAGCCTCTGAAGATCTAAGACTTTGTCTGTCTCTCCCTACGTGTCTACCTGACCTAAGGTTCATATGCCCTTTGTACGTTGCTGATTCTTTGGTACCAGTCACTTGTTCCTTTTAAGTTCCTTTGGATGTGCTTTCTTGTTTTTAGTTAAGCGTCATCGGGAGCACTTCCGTGGGTCGTACTTGATGTTCTACGTCCGCTTAGTTTAAGTTATTTTCCTTTAAGTTATCCCTTGACTACAATTTTGCCTACCCTTGCACTTGAGAAATTAAGGGCTCTTCAAACTTGAGTGTTCCTATCGTACCCCTAGTCAATCAGAACAACTACTCGCACTTAGCCTATGCTAAGAATAGACTGAGGGGGTTAAGTGATGTTCCAACCTCAAGTCGCTCCTCCTGGCGATGCTGGTCTACCCAGGAAGCACGTTCCCGAGCTTCTTCTCCTTGGCACTTACTTTGCTTTCTCCAAGAGCTCTCGATGATCCTGTAAGAATCCCAAGTTTAGCTTCAAGTTGATCCTTCAATTGACTGACAATTTATTTAAGACACTTTTTTAATGATCCTTGTTCCCCCTTTTGTATTGCTAAAAATTTTCTCTAGAGCTCCCTTGGTGTTCCTACCCCTCAGTGTGTCAACTTCCAAATATCCTATCTGAAAATCAACGCATTATTCTTGGCAAGATTTAGTCAATTAAGAATGTCTGCAGTTAAAGGTTCTTGATATAGCTTAACACGGCATCTGCTAATATAATTAGGCAATACTTCTCCTTCAAGGGTTGCTAACTAAACTACACCGCTAGTCGATATCCTATTGATGATCATGGGTCTGTAACCTCATTTCTCTAACTTGCGAGCATGTTTTTTCAGGGTGTAAACTAACACCAAATCTCCTACTCGTAATCTCTTGTCCTTAATATGAGCATCAAAGTAGGCTTGTTGTCTCTTCTTAGCAGCATAAATCCCTGTTGTCACTCGTAGTCTTGTCTCTCCCAAATGCTCTAAGTCAAGTATTCTCGAGGAAAGCTCATGACCTGTCCATTCGTACTTGTGAGCGATCTTGAGTGTGGGTATCAAAAAAACCTAAAGGCAACATGATATTCTGACCAAACACCATTTGGAATGGTGTAGCATGAAGCACTATTTTATAGGCTACACGATAAGCCCACAAAGCATGGTGTAATGGTTGATCCCAATCCGAACGTTGATTATTCACCATTTTGTTGAGAATGTTGCACAAAATTTTATTAGTACTCTCAATCTGTCCGTTAGCTTATGGATGGTATGGGGCTCATTTCTTATGTACAACCATAAAGTCCTATAATAGATATTCAATAACCTCGTTTAAGAAATGAGTACCCCTATAACTTACAAGCTCGATAGGAAGTCCTTATCTTGTGAAGACATTCTCAAACAAAAACTTAGCAGTGGTGCGTGCGTCATTTGTCCTAGTGGCCTTAGCTTCTACCCATTTTGTAAGACGGTCAGTGGCAACTATGATGTACTCAACATGGGAAGAGGGTGCACATTCTCAAAGTGGGGCATAGATTTCATGGGATCTATTAATCCATGGGTTATAGGGGCATCTCATCCCTGCATATGGGATACTGAGTCCTTTGACATACATCACATCATTTGACGTAGGTGTGGGCATCCATATGTAGAGTGGGCCACCATAATCCTGAAAATAATATGGCTTTGATAACACAATCGGGTCCAAAATGACCTCCTACTGCACCTTGGTGTGCAGTTTCCAATAGGTTAAGATATTCACTTTCGTGCATACATATCCTCAGATAACCATCGCTTCCTTGCTTATACAAGCTATCACCAATGAACTTGTACTCTAAGGCCTCTTGTTCTAAGCTACGTCTATGGGCTATAGTCATGTCCTCTGGAAAGGTCTGTGTCCTTAGGTAAGTCACTAAAGGTTCACTCCAATCTGGCGTTAGGGTCACCTGGTACAAAGTGGCATGTTCTATTGGGGGTCTATTACCACACTTAGGACATTCGTCACACAGTCGTCGGACACCCTTTTCCATTGACGGCCAATACACACCTAACCTTTTTAAGTTTGATAGTGTCCCTTGTCTAGAATGGTGTTGCTCCAATGCACCTACATGTGCTAATTGCAACCAATTGTTATACTCTTGTTCTTCTACACAATAAGAAAGAATAATGTGACAATCTTGCTTATAAATACTTCCTGCGAGAAGTTGATATCTCTGTGCTCTTACTACCTCTTTCTCTTGGGTTTTTACTCGAGGGTTCTTAGGTCCGTATGTCAGTACTGGAACTAATGACTTGGACCATTCAAGGAAAATCTCAAAATTGAAGAGATATGCATCTGGTAGCTCATCTGCTATCCCAGCTACCCCAATAGCTGCTTCTCCTAAAGCTATCCTAGAGAGGTGGTCCGCTTTTAAGTGTGTTTTCCCTTTTTTGACTACCACTTCAAAATCATATTCCATCAAGAATGAAAACCAACGTACCGATCTACCAGTGTTGCACGGTTTGTTGCACAAATACAAAAGGGCTTGGTGATCATTGAAGAATTTAAACTTATTTGCCAATAAATAATGGCGAAACTTCTTCACTGCATAGACCATTCCTAGTCCTTCTCTCGCAATGGTGGTGTAATTTCTCTCAGTAACGTTTAACTTCTTGCTCGCATATGCAATGGGTAAATCTATATTTCCCTCCTCTCTGGGTTGTGCCAATACACATTCTATGGCATGATTAGAGGCATCTATGTGTACATGAAAAGGTTTGTTCCAATCAGGCATTGCTAGAATAGGTGCAGAACACAATCATCGTTTAAGCTCACTAAAGGAACTCCCACATTCTTCTGTCCACTCAAAATTGGTTAGCAGGTTGTAGAGTGGTTTAGAAATGATTGCATACATATGTATGAATTGTCGGTAATAACCACAATGGCCCATAAATGCTTGTACTTCTTTGATGTTCTTTGGCTTGGGTAATTCATTGATTACTTGCACCTTATCTTCATCCGTGGATATTCCATTTTTTGAGACTATATGACCGAGTATCTTGCCTTGTATGACCATAAAGACACACTTCTCTGGGTTTAAACAGCCTTGATATTCCCTACACTTTTCGAAGATGCATTCAAGCTTAGGGATATGCTATGATCTAAGTACGGAGTGAGCACACAGGTCATCCACATACACTTCTAGGTTCTTTCTCAAAAATTCTTTGAACACATGACACATCAACCTTTGGAAAGTTGCAAGTGCATTTGTTAGCCCAAAAGGCATCATGCGAAATGCAAAGATACTGTTGAATGCCATCTTGTGTTGGTGCTCGAGGGAAATGGCAACTTGGTTATAGCCTGAGAATATGTCAAGGAAACTGTACACTTCCTTGCCTGCGACCCTTTCCAATAGGTGTTTTGTAATGGGTAGAGGATAGCTATCCCTAATTGTGGCAGTGTTAACCTTCTTTAAATTAATGCACACTCTCAGCTTACCGTTCTTCTTAGGCACGACTACGATGGGTGAAACCCATTTGCTGTGTTCTATTTCGTAAATGAATCCAGCTTCTATGAGTCTGCCTATTTCTTCCTTGATTTTCAATGCATAATTGTCATTATATGTATAGGGCTTTTTCTTAGTGGCTCTTGCCTCGATGGTCATGGGTATCCTATGGGAACATACGTCAAGGTCTACCCCTTTCAAATCTTTGTAACTCCAAGCACTGTCTTCATCACAATGGGGGGTCCATTGTTCTTCGTTAATTGCAATATCCATAGTTGCTAAGATCTCTACCCAGCCATGAGGTTCGAATTCCTCGTCTGGAAATACTACTGGGACATATGTTGGATCCTCATGGGTCTAGATGGGTGTCCTACTCCTGACGCTCTTGTTGTAGCACGCTCCTCTTTCTTGGCTGCAATTTTACACATTCACAAGTGTGTATCCCCATGTAACCATGTTGGATCTGATGTTAAGGAATGTACCCATTCCTTCTCCTCTTTGTTTCTATGTACCATGTTCCATTGCAAAGGTGGTACGTCCCTATGTGAATAGTCTGTGAGGTTCACTTTTGTGGCTACTCCTAAGTGTTGTAGGTACAAAGAGTTGGTTCCCCAATCTTGTACAACCTGTAACTGTCGCATAAAATGTCTACCTAAGAGCATCTCGTATGCTTGGTTCTTTCGAAAATCGCATATTGCAAAGGTGTGATCAAATTCTACTCCGCAAGTGGATAGAGTAATTCCTTCCAACAATCCTAAGGGTCTTTCTAAGTGTCCGTATGCCATCTGCAGTTTCATCCTAGTAGGTCTAACGGCTGGTTTTCCCCAATGTTTCCACAATGAAGTGCTTGCAATGGCTACTCATGCACCTGTATCTAGAATGGCTTTGATAGTGTGACCCTTGTATGTAATGGGCAAATAAGCATCGCCTTCCTCTTCTTCACTCACATCGCCCACTTTATCTAAGGATATCTCAAGCACCTTTCCTCGCACACTTGGTTTAACGGAGGTTGTTGCTATCTCTGGAAACTGATTTGCTACATGTTTCCATAGTTCAGGTTTGATCTTCAATAGCTCGTCCAAAGTTAAATGGCATTGCACTTTAGTGTTCCTAATAGCTTTTGTATTCCTAGGAAGAACTGAGTCCTCACCCCTTACTCGAATAGTGGGGTCTTTCACTTGAATTGAAAAGTCTTCCCAAGGGCCCCTAAAGTGAGGTCACTCTTGCAAAGAGTTAGATTCCAAACTAGTGTGCTCACTTGGCCAATCATCCATTTGCTCTCCATAGATTCATGGCATATCTACAGGGAACTGTTCTCTTGAGTCATCAATCACGAGTATGGATGGTCGAGATTCTTTTTCCTATCTCCATCTTTCTTCTTGAATTTCTTTCAAAATGGCATGCGAATCCATATAACCCATTTGATGATTTTCTAGGTCTCACCTAGCCCGTTCAAATAGAGTGGTGTTCAAGGGTTCCGTTGGGCTAGTTTGTGTGCTAGAGCTTACTTTTGTCGGGTTAGATACGATTTTTCCTAGTTTCTCTAGGAGTCCTTGAAAATGTAGCTTAGGCCTTGCCTCAATTTCCCAATTGAGGTATTGTGAGGCTTCAAACATTGCGTGGACTAATTCCACCATTTTCATGCATAGTTTGGTTCTCTCAATTTCTAAGTCAGCTGGGGGGTAATTCTTGCTAGATTCTCCTACTTGGGGTCCTTCTTGTATTCTTGCTTCATAGGCTTTGAACATCATATCAAGGTTTTCTGGGGTGGGGTCTACTAGTACTAGTCCTGGTTTAGAGGTGATTATGCGTGGTTCAACCTCTCATGATGCCATTTCTAAGATTTTGGTTCTGGTTTCCCTTAGGCTTTCTTCTAACTCACTGATCTTTTCACCCCGTTTCCTCTTGTGTCGCTCTCATGACTCTTTCCAAGTTCTAGTTTTCTTTCGTGTTGATTCTCCTACCTTGCTACCTTCAGCTATTTTTCCTAGGTTTTCTGGTTGTGTTTGCCTTTGTGCTTGGGCTCTAGAAACTGCATGTATTGGTATGTATTGAGGTATAGAGCCTCCAGAATGCTTCACTATGCCTATCACGTTGATGGGCATCACTTTCATAGAAGTGTTCACAAGGTTATTGGGGCAATCTCTTATGAAATGGTCTTTCCCCCATTCAAGGCAAAAGCCTTGAATATTGAGATATCGTGACTGCAGTACAGTTTTTATGTGTGGACAATCTCGTATGAAGTGGTCTCCTTGGCATTTATAACCTGGCCCTTGGGTGCTAGTGGTCTTATTTTTCTAGCTTGCGCTCTCGGGTTGGGTTTTGTGTACATAACCTGAGCATAATCTGGTTCCCAGTTTGACTCATACACAGGATTCTCATAGTAGGGATCTGAGTTTTCCGATGACTCCGTGTAATATGCCAGTGGGCTATCCACATGAGTGGAGTCATAATTGTTTGCATTAGGGTCATTATCAGTGATTAATGGGGTCGTAGGTACTAGTGCCATGTTGGAATTCTCCTGTGGTGTAGCATACTTAACTGAAACTACATTAGCAGGGGGTGGAGGTTGTTGTCCTAGGATAGGTTGCGGTCTTGGTTGTGCTTGATATGGAGCCTGATACTGAGGGAGGGCTCGATAATATTGTTGTGGCTGGTACTCCCCTTGGTATCTACCCGGCTGATATTATAGAGGGGAGGTCTGCCTAACCACTTGCTTGTTATATGGACAATCCTGAGCAGTGAGATTTGGGTAGCTTTGCTTTATGGTACAATACACTCCATAAGAGTTTTCTATGGGTTGCACTGCATGTGGACACATGTTTGCCATATGATCACCTCCACCAATATAACACCTTCGGGGGGGGGGCTAATTTGATGCCTGGTTTACTAGACACTCCCAATCGTTTAGCCACTTGTTCCGCTAAGTCTTCAATTGAATTGGAATGCCTGGATGATATTTTTGTGGTGCTATCCGAGTCTTTGCAAATCTTAGGAAGTTCTAGCTCATCTCTAAGTTATCTTCTATGTCTATACAAATTTGTAAACATTGATCCAAGGTTCTGGGCTCCTTCAAGAAGACATATGGCCTCAGCTTAGCACTTAGTAGGCCATCTATGAACAAATCTATCACTTAGTGGGTACTTCCAAAGGGGGACATCTTTCTATGTACAGTCTAAATCTTTGACTGGCCGTCCTCACTGTCTCTTGAAGGGTTTGCTTGAATGTGTGTATCAAAGAGGACGTTTTGTGTCTGATTCCACTCTTGGAAAAGTCTGTAATGAATGACTCCCTCATGTGGTGGATGTCTCTAAATTGATGTTGGGTGCAATGGTCAGAACCAATCCAATGCATCACCCTTTAGAGTGAGTCCAAAAGCATTAAATTGTGTAAACATATCTTCAGCTTGTTCAGCCTGTAGCACCTACTCAAATTTAGCTACGTGCTCATAAGGATCTCCCAATCCGTCAAAACAATTCTTCATAACCATCACTAATTGAGTAGGCCTCAAGGTTCTAGGGTGGTCTCTTGGTCTAGGTAGGGAAATTCCGTCCCCACCCCTATGCGTCCTATGATCCCTGAAAGGTTCTTGTTCAACCCTTCGGCTTTCGGTAGGGACCCTCTCCCTTCCTGCACGATGGACAAAACTATTCTCTACACTGTCCTTGTTCTTTTCTCTATGTCCTTGAGATATGCCTTCACCCAAACTATCCATTGGTGATGGTGCTTGTGATTTCGCTAGAGGAAAAACTAATTCTCCTCTCCTTGTATATGCATTTCTTCCATGTTCTGTAGCCTTATACATTTGTTCTAAGGTGTCATCTAAATATACTACCTTTCCTGGAATCTCTGGGTCTTTTCGTTCATAAATCGAGTTTGATCCTACCGTCGAAGGATGCTCTAGCCTATGTCTCCAAAAGGCTTTGTTAGTTTCCTTATTCCAAAACAATTCTATACTCCTATTGTCTTGGGGCATGCACTTAGGAGTTATTACCCTTGTCAGTCTGGATTTTCCTCTTGGTGTTCAGGGTTCCTCAAATCTGTTTACCATTCCTTCTGCATCTATGTCTGCATTTTCTACCATCTCTCCTAGGTCATTGGTTGAGTTTGCCCTAATTGCAATGATATACATGGTCCCTTCCTTGTCTATGTAAACCTCTTCTTCAAACTTAACAATTGGATATTCTAATGCCATAGAATGTTCATGATTATGTTTTTAGATCACTGACTTGTGAAGGCCATCCTCATATACCCAGGCACCCAATCTATTGTGCGAATATACTCCAACTGAGTCTTGTAGGCTGCCTCCGTCTTTTCTAGGTGGGCTACATTAAATGATATTGCTGGTCTACTCATGTTAAAAGACATATCCGAGTCACTTGTATCTGAACTAACCTCGTATGGATAGCTGCCTAGTTGTGCCCATGATCGCGTTGTAGTCCTTACGCTAGCCTTGAAACATCGGACACTCCATTTATCAATTTTTCCTAAGTATTTTCCAGACCTCAGGTTCATTAATTCTTACTCACCTTACCGCACATACCCCTTTTATTCGGTCAATCACTTAGTTCTTTTTAAATCGTCTTTAGAGTTTCTTGTCTTGTTTTCGTTTGCCGCAAGGAATCATTTTGAAGTGTTCTGATTTTAATTCATTTAAGCATTGTGTATTCAATTCACAAGAATTCCTTGATGCTTGGTCCCTTCGCCCACTTACGTCTTCTCGTTGTCAGCTACTTACCACTCAATGAGCTAGGTTGATGCCTTACTACCCTAGGAGTCCTAAGACACTCCGTTGATCACAAGATTACTATACTCAAAGAAATCATCAACAATTCAAGAAATGGAAATTTCACTTACAGAGTTCCCTTAGGCTTAAAAAGCGGTTGTTTTGACTTTGTCCGAGAACTTGAGACTCTTGCCCACTTCTTCCTTTGCTCTATGCCACACACAAGAGTTCACAATTAATGTCCGAAAATTGACCCCAAAAAAATTGAAAATTTATGCAAAAAACCCTAATTTTGCATTTGGTCTGACAATCGCGATGGTCAGACACAACCGCGATGCTCACTCATAGTCGTGATGGTGTGACACCCACGATGGTCAGAAATCACCACGGTCAATCCCTACGATGGTAAGTCATGGTCGCGACTATCAAGTCACAATGATCACTGAAGATCGCGACTATCAAGTCACGACGCTCAACCCACGACAATGAGTGAGGATCGCGATGGTCAGCACACGACGATCAAACGACAAGGGTCAGGGTCACAATGATCAAGCACATGATCGTGACGATCAAGCCATGATGGTCAGTTAGGATCGCGATTATCAAACATCGTCGCGATGGTGAAGCACCGTCATGATGGTGAGACTCGATCATGATGGCGTGAGCCAATCGCCACGATAGTCAGTGACCATTGCGATGGTCAGATGCAATCGTGATGATGTGTCATCATTGCGATGATCAAAAAATCATGCAATTTCACAAAATCAATCCTAGATGTGTGCAACCGCTTACCTAAGCTCCTCCTTCATGCAAAAGGTTTGCCCAAAATCATATCAAACAGTCACAATGGTGAGCTTCAACGGTAATTTTCTAAGAAAAATGGAGTTTTTACGTGTGTTTCTAGCAAATTCGTGTTGTCCAGAGGCTAGCCTGCAAGATTAGTGCACCAAAAAACACAAACATACACCTGCAAAAGCTCTCTCACTCTTGCACACATACAAATGAGGGAAAGAGAAGAGAAAGGGGAATATGACTGATTTTCTATTATTTTTTGGAGTTTGAGGTAATGATAGGGAATGATACTAGAAGAATAGAGGAGTAAAAGTGTGTAAAAACTAACTACAAACAACAAAACAACAAAGAAATTTTACCTTCCAACAATTTTCTCCAATACACTTACCATCACATGCTCAACCTAGAGCTCGTCCCCGGCAATGGTGCCAAATTTGGTGTCACTCTAGCACAATGGAAAGTACCAACGTGAGGAGCTTCACCTCGTAATTATCAATCTGCGGAGAGTTAGGCCGATATGAAGATCAAGAGTGAATGATGTGTATGAAGAAGATGGTGAGAAATGCAAGAGCATACACACATGCATACACACACACTAGGAAAGTCGCGATGGAGAGCAATGGAAGGCAAGAAAAGAACTCTTAATCATATTCATCATCATCTAGTTACAATAGCTCTTCTAGCTCTAGCTCATACATTCATTCATAAACTAACAACAACCTGAAAATGAGCTCTCTAGCTCTATTTATAGTTTTTGCATAGTTTTGACCAGTTTCACATTTAGTGACCGGCATAGGTAAAAAATATGTTCTAGCTTTAATTTGAACTATCTAACGACTTCCAAAAATTTTAAAAAATGGTGTGAGTTTTCTACCTAGACTCCTCAACCTCGAGGACTCCTCAGACTCGCAGAAAATGGAGTCGCATATGTGCTAATTGGATGTATATACATATAATACATTGGTTTAGTGATAAAAATCACTTTTGTCATGATGAAATCTTCTGAGTAGCTTTAAGTACTTCCTCTTCTTCTATGATGAGAACCAATACTCGCATATCTGCCTCGAACATGTTTCTTGGAACATGATCCACTAATCAATGGATCAAAACAGATAGGTAGGAGTTGATCCAAGAACAAATACTTGCTATTTTTTACATTGATAGTCGAAGAAATTTGCAAACCATAATCATATATGCATATTGAAATTTGATAAGCAATGTCACATATGCATTGTGCGTGCATGGATGATGTATCCATGCATCATTTAGGCATGCATAATATGTGGCACATTATAGTTCACTTAGTCATTGACACAATGCATATGTATGTTTAAAAACATAACTTGAAATTTGTACTTTACCTCTTGTCTTGCTTGGTTGATGTGTCGATAAATAAATTTTTTTATTTTCTTTCTATCCTTTTTGCCAACTTCCACAGCACACAGGAATTATCTACCAATAGCGCATGAAATCAAAATATTTACAATGCTCCAGTTCTTTCCCTTTCTTCATCAACCAACAGGATAGAGCATCCATACTTTTCCCATGCAACATGTATGAGAGTAAGTTCCTTGTCTATTCTCTTGTTTTCCTCATCAATCTCATTTGCCCTCATATCACAGTAGATTGCTCTAATCCATCCTTCACATGGCCCTCATCATTTTCTTCCATTGCTCAAAATTGAGGACATTAAATGAAAGTTTACACATGATTATTGTGTGTGGAATCATCTAAACTACATCAATGTGATGAAGGTATCTAACCTTCCTTCCCATTTAAGATAATTTATGAGTGTGATAAGAAACTATACCAAAGCCTTGAAAGTGAGGCTTCTTCATTTGATTAACATTGAAAAGGGTCAAATGGCCTTATAATGCAGGCATATTTGTTGAAGTTCCTACTCTTATCCTCTCTCAAACTTCATCAGCAACATAATATGGAATCTATTTGCATATGCCACTTATCCACCAACCTTTGTGAAATATTGAAAGAGCCCCACAACTTTTCTTGTCTATCAGTTGCTATAATATTTGCATGTCCAATGATGGGAGTTGAACTTTTTTGTGTCTGTTTCCACATTGGAGCAAAGGAGATCAAATGCTTCAATTTCTCTCAAATCATTTTGTTTAGAACTTATGGAAGACTTAACTTTCAAGTTTCAAGTGATGAAGTAACTTGTAACAACCTAAGAAGCAGTATGAGAAAGATGTTGACAGGTAGAAAGTTTGTTTGGCTGAGGACTTGAGAGATTGAGTGAGCATGAGTGAGGGTTTGAAAAGAGGGGAGATCTTCACGACAGGGAAGATGTTGAAGGCTTGACGAAAAGAGTGCATGTAGTAGAAAAACTCG
Source organism: Ceratopteris richardii (assembly GCA_020310875.1). NCBI lineage: Eukaryota > Viridiplantae > Streptophyta > Polypodiopsida > Polypodiales > Pteridaceae > Ceratopteris > Ceratopteris richardii. The sequence continues at coordinate 30,202,807 of CM035413.1, read as the reverse complement.
AGAGCATCACATTTGCAATGCCCAAATAGTACCAACATTTTGCTAAGTATTCCACAAAAAAAAAAAAATCTATATGAACTCGTATGCCTACGTATGAGTTCATATCATATGAAAAGTGCATACGAATAGCAACTATGGTATATATGTATATATGCATATCTATGTATGTATGTATATATGTATATATATATATGTATGTATGTATATATGTATGTATGTATGTATGTATGTATATATGTATGTATGTATATGTGTGTGTATGTGTGTGTGTGTGTGTGTGTGTGTATATATATATACACACACACATATATATATGTGTGTGTGTACGTGATGAAGTATATGTATTCCAATCCCCTGGTTTTGTGCAAAAAAGGCATGATAACAAAGTGTGCAAGTTGAAAAAGGTATTATATGCTTTGAAGCAAGCATAATGTGCTTGGTATGAAAAGATACATGCCTACTTGATTGTACATGGTTTTCAGAACAATCCAACTGAGAGCACCTTATACGTTAAGCGTGTGGCTGATGTAGTTTTGATCATTGTTGTGTATGTTGATAACATGCTTCTCACTATTCTTAATGAGGAGCACATTGCTGAATTTAAGAATGATTTGCATGCCTCTTTTGAGATGTCAAATTTAGTTCATTTGCATCATTATTTGGCCATTCCGTTTATGCAAGTTGATGGGTGAATAGATTTATGTGAAACAAAATATTCTGACACATTATTGCAACATTTTGGCTTTGAAAATTGCAAACCTATTGCCACTCCCATGGAAATAAGTTTTATGGTTGAGTCTTCATGATGTTGGAGATACATTTGATCTTGTTCTCTATCAACAAGCGATTTGATGCTTGATTAACTTATGCATAACTCGGTCTGATATTAAATTTTCTCTCATATGAGCAGGTTTATGCGTTGCCAAGGTGTCAAGCATTGGCAAGCGGTTGAGCACATCTTTCGCTACTTGAGTGGTACTCGACTACTTGGATTGTTTTATCCCAAGGGAGAATCACTAATGTCATATTTACATGATTTTTCTGACTCAAACTAGGCTAGTTACTATGACACTCATGTGTCCATCAGTGGTTTTTGCTTCATGCTTGATAGTTCATGAATATCTTGGTTGAGCAAGAGGCAACCTACTATGGCTACTTCTAGTTGTGACGCTAAGTATAGTGCAGCTTTCACGACTGTTGAGTGTGCATGGCTCATATGCCTTTAGGCTGATTTAGGTGTTGATCAGTCTTCTACCACGACCATGTTCACTAGCATTCAAGGCGCATTAGCAATTCCGAGAAACCTTGTATTCCATGCTCAAGCACACTGAGGTGCACTATAAGTATGTCAGGGAGAGGTTCTCTAGTGGAGAGACCAGTTTGGCATATGTCATTGCAGACCTTTTCACAAAGGCTCTACTTAGGGAGAAGTGTGATGCTTTTCGTAAAGCTTTGGGCTTACTTCCTTTCGTGAATTGATCTCTTTCCGCAAAGCTTAGCATTTTCTCATACACGAGTGCTACCTCCTTCATTGCATCACTCTCAAACTACACTTTGGATCATTCAAACAATTGTCTCATGATTCTTTGAACCTCAATCTACTTACTTGAGCATGTTTACTTGAGCATGCTTACTTGAGCATGCTTACTTGAGCATGCTTACTTGAGCATCATGAAAGCTAGTGCTTTGTTGCTCTTACTAGGTGTATTTTTCTCAAAGCATTTCATGTTTCTACCTCTTTATCTTAGCCAATTATATATTACTTCGAATTTTCAACATACCTTAATATTGAATGGTAAAAATATTTATCTTGTATGATGCATGGTTGAATATTAAAGTATGAATAATAGTTTATTCAGGAATACCTATTAGATTATAAGTCCTTGAACCATTAGGTTTAAGGTCTTGAATTAGAATGATCAGAGTTATATCTATTGAGACAATTGGACATGTAGCCATAGGTGTTTTGCTCCCAAATTTTGGTATCTATATCATTGAAAGTTATAATCTTCTAAAGTGCTAGCATTTCTTTGGAGATG
>CM035413.1:30185768-30193268 GCA_020310875.1 Ceratopteris richardii | reverse complement strand
ACTTGTGTGTGTGTCCTGCAGCTATAGAAAGATTGAGAACCTGCAAAGCAGCAAAAGATTTACAGAATGTACAAACAGACTGATCAGTCATTTACATATTGTTTACATACCACGAACGCAAAGAGAAGCCAGGTATCCAAATTTCGCCCTCCCGTTAACACGATGAAGCCAAAGTACATAACCTGTTCAGGAAACATTGTATTCTGGTGATGCATATTCATATTGAGGGGGTGAAAAGATGACAAGCAATGAATCCATCAAGTGCTTGTGTTCTTTAAATAAAACCACATTACAAGGCTTGCTCAGATATTTCTTAGATAATAGACACTTAATGCCACATCAAGTCCATGCTCTGGTAGGTGTCCTGCTAGACATCTACCATATCAGATAAATTCACTCAGTCTTGAAGATCGGTTATCTATACAAAATATAGAGGAAATAGTTCATGCTTCTGTAAAAGCACATCAACATCATAGACTACATTAGCTCATGTATGTTAGTACATTACCTCACATATGTTACATCAGTAGATAAACCAATGCCTTAAACTCAGCACGTTTTACAAGGGAAAAAATGTTCTTGCTAGGATTGATTTGCATGTCAACCTTGATTGTCTATAACTTAAGATGTGAGTTTTTTTGGTTTTAAGAAAAAGAAAAGAACTGGATTGCCCAATAATAGACTATTGTAAAGAAACCAACTACTTTGACAGTTTATTGGCCAGCTGGAACTTGAAAGCACAAGGAAACAGCATTCATGAGACCCTTCACATTCCATAATGCAACGGAGCATGCCCGTTGTAGCATTCGAATCTAGACAGAGGATCAATGCCTTAAACTCAACATGTTTTACAAGGGAATAAATGTTCTTGCTAGCATTCATTTGCATGTCAACCTTGATTGTTCCCTATACCAAAGATGATGTTGCAATTGACTTTTTTTGTTTTAAGAAAAAGAAGAGCTAGATTGCTAAATAATAGACTACTGTAACGAAACGAACTACATTAACACTTTATTGGCCAGTTGGAACTTGAAAGCACAAGGAAAAGTATTCATGATACCCTTCATATTCCATAATGCAAGGGAGCATGCCCATTGTGCAATTCGAATCTAAACAGAGGATCTTTGCGACCAATCATTCTTATGTCACGCCACACACACACATGTATGGCATATGTATGTATGCATGTATGTCTATACATACGTACATACGTATATATGTATATACCAGAATGAATCAAGGCGAACCCCAAATTCACCCTCAAATGAGAGTGCAACTATAAGCTCATGGTAGTCAACCACAAGACTACATAGCATGTCAGCTCCATCATGCACAGTATCAACTTAATACTATGACATCCCCACTAACGTCATCAGTGCCCAATAGTGAGTATAGAACTCAAAGTGAATACATGCTCACACACGCACCCCACAACACACACACACACACCACGAGCATGAACTCACAAGAAGCTCTGCTAACTGAGTTTCTATCACTTCCGGAACATGCATATGTACATATGAACTAAGTATGCACATGCATATGTACATATGTACATATGAACTAAGTATGCACATGCATATGTACTTACATATGTACATATGTATGAATGTACGTATGTGCATATGTACACATACATACGTACGTATCAGCATATGTACGTACGTATGGGCATATGTATGTACGTATCAGCATATGTACGTATGTAAGGGCATATGTACATACTTATGGGCATATGTACGTACCTATGGGCATATGTACGTGCGTATGGACATATGTACGTATGTATGGCAAATGTATGTACATTTGTATGTATCTACTTGTAGTATTGGCTATGCCCTCGGATACCCATTCCCCCATGCCCGTCACTTCTCATGCTATTTTTTAGTCTGCTTAGCATTCAACTGTGCTGTACCACTGGAATGAATGTCCTCTTGTAAATAATGAAAAGCAGAAAATGTTTTTCCAAAATTTTAAAACGATGTATATATACATGTGTAAGCATATCTGTGTGTGTGTGTGTGAGAGAGATTTTGGTTTTTTTTTGTGGGGGGGAGAGAGAGAGGGAGTCTGTATGTGTGACCTCAGATCACTTTGAGATAGCAAGCAGCAGGGCCACATGAACATCTAGAGAGCATAGTTGCAAACTTGCACGAAACAGCGTTTCGGCTGTCTCGAAATGATATGACCAAAGCGGCCGATTCCAGAAACGGAGAAACGCGTTTCATCTTCACTTTCTTTTCTTTTTGTTTTTTTCTTTTGTTTTTTGTTTTCTTTTTTTTTGGGGGGGGGGGGGGGATGATCCTGTTCACACCGTGATTGAGAATGTGTTGAATATTAACAATGTATTACTGATTGTAATGTGTATTGAATCTATTCGTGCCAGATGGGGGATGTATATTGAATCTTTAATCTTGAATCTTGATAATGTGTTTTTCTCAGTGATAATGTGATTGTATTGAATCTTGATTCTTGATGGGACTTGGGGCTTGGGAGATGTAGTCTAGAGGCTAGACTTTGTAATATGTAGACTTAGAAGTTAGGACTATCGTCTCAAGTTTCAACTTTCATACATACATACATACATACATACATACATATATATATATATATATATATACATACATACATACATACATATATATATGCATACATACATACATACATACATACATATATATATATATATATATATATATATATATATATGTGTGTGTGTGTGTGTGTGTGTGTGTGTGTGTGTGTGTACACACACACACACACATAATCTCTCTCTCACACACGAGCTCTCACACGTTTATGCACACCATTTACACACCCGCTTACTCTCCCTCGATCCATGCTCACCTTTGGACACACTCACATCACATATCACCACCATCCTACAGGATTCAGCTCTCCGCAGCTTCCCACACCACACACATATGCACCCTCCACGCACAGGATCCATGCCCCAGAACCGTTGGTATGATGCAGATTGTCGCGAGCTGCGGAAGCACCTACGGATTTTAGAGCATAGAGGAGATATTACACACACACAGGCACAGCGTCGCATGCAGAGCCTTACTCGCCGCAAACGGCGGGATTGGGAGGAGAGACAGTATTGGGATATTTACCATTTGCTCATGAGTCGAGACAGTGTAGTGGCATGGCGACATTTGAGAGAGAGGAGACAACAGACACCTATCCAAGACCCGAGCACTTTGCATAGCTATGCACAGAGCCTATACGAGATCCCAGACCAGCCTCCCATTCCCAGACCGCAGAGCTCACGTCCCACTACCTCTGACTTCTTCACACCCACTATGGTGGGACGCGCTATTGCCCGGCTGCAGCATGGCAGGGCCCATGATCATTTCGGTTTACAGGCAGAGCACCTCATTTATGGAGGCACAACTCTCGCACCGCTCATTGCCCATCTCTTCAACCGTGCATTGGTTGAAGGGTTCCCAGACTCATGGACTGAGCACACCATAGTGCCCATTCATAAGTCAGGTGACACTATGGATCCAGCTACATACCGGACGATCATGATTGGCCCTATATTGGCCAAGTTATATGGGGCCGTACTAGAGACAGAGTTGAGTACTCTCGCTGAGAGGAAGGGCATCAAGGCTCTAGGACAGGCAGGGTTAAGATGAGATTTCTCTACCATTGACCACATCTTCACTCTGAGATGCCTGGTCGACCAGGCCAGGGTGAGGAAGAGGAGATTATATTGTTGCTTTGTGGACTTTCGCAAAGCATTTGACACTGTTCCTAGAGATCGACTCTTCAGACGACTACTTGACATCGGAGCTCCGGAGGAGATGATATGGGGGATCTACGCCTTATACGAGAGAGTATCTGGTAGAGTCAGATGTCCAGGGGGCTTATCTGATCCACTTGCTAGCACTATCGGGGTGAAGCAAGGATGCCCTCTCTCGCCCACCCTCTTTGGTCTCTACATTGATGAGATAGTGGACTTCATACAGCAGCAGGAGGGAGATGGCATTGAGGTACACGGGTCCACTGTCCATATTCTTTTATACGCTGATGATATTGTATTGGTTTCAGAGTCTGCAGAAGGTCTACAGCATCATCTACACGGCCTAGATGACTTTTGCAGACACAGAGGGTTATCTGTGAACCTTGGTAAAACCAAGGTCTTGATCTTTCATACATCAGCACAGGTACGCACACATAGTTTGTTCACAGCTGCAGGTGGACCGATCGAGGTGGTCGGATCATATGTTTACTTGGGGGTGACATTTACAGCAGCATCAGGAGTCTTCTCTATGGCTCAGGCAGCCCGTGACCGCATCACACGTGGGTACGCAGCACTAGCTTTGATGGAGAGACAGTGCCACCAGGCATCTTTTCAGGAGCCCCGCACAAAGGGGTAGCTCTTTGACACTTTGGTTACGCCAGCGCTCATGTATGGGGCAGCCATATGGGGACCAGGATTAGCTACATCAGTATGGACAGCATTAGAGAGGCCACAGATCCTCATGATTGCCAGACTGATCCGCAGTAAGCCTTCAGTACCACATGACATCATTAGAGCAGAGCTCGCTGCACCACCGATGCTAGTTGAGGCACTATTCCAGACAGTATGCCTATTACACAGACTTCGGAGCATGGATACAGAGCGTATTGCTTATCGTGCTTTCGAGGCATCACGTGATATGGCATTAGCAGGCAACACCTCCTCATGGTATGCACAGACACGAGACTGGCTTGCCCACCATGGCTTTGACATAGACAGGCTACCACCACTACAGTACGACTCTCATGCACCCACCTACTCGCTCTCTCATCAAGAGAGGAATAGGATCATTCGTCAGGAGATATGGCATACATACATACAGAGGACATGGGTGAGCCCTAGGGGTACATTGCCACCGAAAATGCTCTACTACCGCGAGCATTTTCTACATATATCAGACACGAGCTTCATCGAGATTCCGAGATACATGCAGACCTACCTTCCCCACCACCTACGAGTCGTCATTGGGCAGCTCCGGGTTTCATCACATCAGCTCGAGATTGAGAGGGGTCGGTCCAGGGGAGTCCCCCGTGAGGAGAGGTGGTGCCCACTATGCCAGACAGAGGTAGAGAGTGAGGAGCATTTTGTTATCAGTTGTCCAGCATACTTAGACCTACGAGCACAGTTCCAGATCGAGGAGTCATTCAAGCTGTGCATGACTATGGGAGACCAGAGACGCTTGGGATGCTTTCTCACAGCAGCATACGAGAGGCGAGAGCGGTCACTACAGCACATACATCAGCCACGGGTGAGTACCCAGCAGACCATTACCCAGTTCTTTCAGCGAGTTGAGCTACATCAGAGAGGTCCATCTATAGGGCTCACGCTCCACCAGGCAGCAGCACAAAGAGCACGGCGCCGACCACGCATGGGCGAATATCGTCGACCACGACTATATCATGAGGATGTCTCACGCATCAGGATTGCCTACGACCACATGATGGAGCATAGGCGTACCACCACCCCCTGGGTTGTCTTCCTTCAGGAGGCACTCAGACCACCACCGATGTACCACATACTACACCCACCTCCACCCATCACTTGTCGCTAGGGCGTTTTACTCACATTTTGGATCCCCCCATGTATTAAGTGGCCACTATCTGCAGAGTCAGAGCCACGTCTCCCCATCCTTTTCCAGCCCTATATAGCTTTGTGTAGCGATATACCTTTTATTTCATTTTATCTTCTACACAGGGTTACTACACTTGTACATGGTTTTTGTCTCATAGGCCAAGTTTGGCCTCCAGAAGACGTTAATATGACTTTCTTTCTCTCTCTCTCTCTCTCTCTCTCTCTCTCTCTCTCTCTCTCTCTCTCTCTCTCTCTCTCTCTCTCTCTCTCTCTCTCTCTCTCTCTCTCTCTCTCTCTCTCTCTCTCTCTCTCTCTCTCTCTCTCTCTCTCTCTCTCTCTCTCTCTCTCTCTCTCTCTCTCTCTCTCTCTCTCTCTCTCTCTCTCTCTCTCTCTCTCTCTCTCTCTCTCTCTCTCTCTCTCTCTATATATATATATATATATATATATATATATGTGTGTGTGTGTGTGTGTGTGTATATATATATATATATATATATATATATGTGTATATATATATATATATATATATATATATATATATATATATCTCGAGAGACCGAAACTCCGTTTCAGCCGTTTCTGTTTCTTCGTTTTTGAAACTCTTGTCAACTATGCTAGAGAGAGAACAATATCTAGATTGGGTCTATCAAGGGCAAATCGTGAAGAGCGTTTCACTTGTAGATGTGCACCATGCATAAGCAACAACCTTTGGACATATTCCGTGATGGTTGGCTTTTGACACTTACATAGACTTTGAAGAATCCCCACCTTCTATGTGTGAGAGGCCACCTTAGGGAGTGACTGCCTCGGCAACAAACTTGTTGGTGAGCACAAGCAAGGGCGACAAGATATCCATGTGGCTAGCTTGCCCAAGGTTGGGGGTGACCACCTTTAGAAAGCCTTGAAGGAGACCACACCTAGTGTCTTTACTCTAGGTGTCTTCAACAAGGGAACCAACTTCTGCACCACTTGAGAGCTTGCCAGGGAGACCAGCCTTTGCCATCTTCCCCTAGGGAGACCAAGCACTTGTATCAGCTTCATGTACTGGAGCTTTTGCATTTGGGGTTTGCCATGTCTTCTTCCTTTGAATGTGCCACCCCTAAGAGGCCAACCAAGAGATGGTCTCACGGGCGAAAGCCACCCCCAAGAGGTGGTCTCTCAAGAGAAAGCCACCCCCAAGAGGTGGTCACACGTGGGAAAGCCACCCCACAAGAGGTGGTCGCAAGTGGGAAAACCACCCCCCAAGAGGTTGTTTCTCGAGGGCAAGCCACCCCCAAGAGGTGGTTGCCTAGGACAAGCCATCTCCAAGAGGTGATCACCCAAGGACAAGCCACCCAAAGATGGGTCAACAAATTCTCAAAGGGGACAACGAGCCCACCGAGAAGGAGTGACCAAGCGAGGTGTCTTCAGAGAGCAAAGAGGGCAACCAAATCTCCGAGTCCAAGCCAAGAAGACCACATCTTTGGTGTTCCAACAACATGGACGACCAAATTGTGACCTTGCATGAGAGCGATCAAGATGTGGCCTTGTCAAAGGGCACCAACTATGGCCCTGCCAAAGGGTGACAAAAACCTTACATGGGTGACCAAATTGTTTTGCCATATCTTCATTCGGACCATTCATTTTGCCCTTCCATGCCCAACATCTTAATAGCCAAAATATACAAAACAGAGTCCTTGAGATCCACTATCCCCAACAATCTCCCACTTAAAAGACTACGAAGGCTCCTTTAAGCTAATGACTCCCACCATCTGTATGCACATCTAATGTTGTACTTTGAGAGAGCATATGCAAGATTTTGTGAAGTGTTGACATGATCAATGTGATCATGCCATCATCTAATACTTTTCTAATGAAATGATATCTCACATCAATATGCTTTGCGCGAGCATGGAACATGG
>CM035413.1:30173268-30180768 GCA_020310875.1 Ceratopteris richardii | reverse complement strand
TTTAACCTTAATGTTGGTCATGACTCATGGATAAGTAGACATGCAAGGAGTTAAGAGGTTTTATGCTATGTTTGAGAGATATCATTAGAAGTTTGAAGAGCCATGCACTTGAGGATACTCTTGAGAAAGAGGATGCTGCATATGGTTTGGCATCTGCAATTTAGTAGTTTACTTATATTGATAGTCTTTGTCTTTAATTTTTCCGTTTTGATTTCTCTTCATGCATAATATATATTGTATTTAATGATGATTGAAAAAATCATGAATCAATAAATCATGTTGTTGGTTGGTTTGGCTTTTGTAAACCGAAATTGGTCGCTTCTATTTAAACAATTTATTAATCATTCGATTACTTCCATGAATTTAATGTCAAATATAATGTGTATACATTCTTTTTCCTTTTTTTAATTAAAATTAAGACGACATCAAAAACTGTTAGAAAACTTTTAACTCATATGTCAAAAGACAAATTTCCTTTAGAAGTCAAAAGCCAAAAACTCATGAGAAACGACTATGAGAACCACCGTGTGCCTATTCAAATAGTTGTTGGAGTTTGCTTTGAATAAAATGAATCCATCAAAGTTTCAGTTGTGGGTGGAATTGCCTAACCTTCCTTTCTTTCTGTATCGCTTTGTCAAGAGATCATCGTCCCTATTAAAATATTGCTCGAAGCCAAAGGCAATGTCGGGGGTCATATCTATTAGAGGGCTTCCCACTCCTTCAATGCTGACGTACAGCATATTCCATGATGATTTATCATTGATCTATCACTACCAACATATGGTTTGGCAGTTCCAATTTAGTAGTTTACTTATTTTGCTAGTCTTTGCCCTTTACTTTTCACTTTTGATGAAACTTCATGCATAATATATACTATATCTGATGATGATTGATAAAATTATAAATCAATAAATCATGTTGTTGGTAGGTTTGGCTTTTGTAAACCAGAATTTGTCACTCCTAGAGCATGTCAATGTGCTTATGTGACTTATCTTTGAACAACTTATTAATCATTTGATTACTTCCATGAATTTAATGTCAAATATAATTTGCATACATTCTTGTATAATGTTTTTATTAAAAAATAAAGGGCATCAAATATCGTTAAAAATCTTTTATTACCTATCAAAAGACAAGTTTCCATCAGAAGTCAAAAGTCAAAAACTCATCAAAATCAGCTTTGAGAACAACCACGTGCCTATTCAAATAGTTGTCGAAGTTTGCCCCCAAAAAAAGGAAACCATCAAAGTTCCCACTATGGGTGGAATCAGCTAACCTTCCTTTTCTTTCTATATCACTTTGTCAATGAGATCATCACCCCTGATGGAAGATTGTTGGCAATCAAACGCAATGTCAGGGATCCTATCTATGAGAGGGCTTCCTACTCCTTCAATGCTAGGTGGCATACACAAGTCTTTGTCGGGGTGGACTTGAATTTGGAACTTCCAAATTCAATAAGCATAGACATCATGGAAGAGAAGTAAGAAGAAGAAAAGGTAAAGAGAAAAAACAACTTTCCCCAAGGAAGAAATTAACCGTGTGGATTACGAAGGAGGACATAGTCAAGTTGAAGGCACGAAAATATCAATCGATGATATCTCTCAAGAAGAGTATGCAACTAGCACAGAAGGCAAGAAAGAAGACAACCCATATACTGAAAGCTCCATCATTGGTTCCACGATCCTCGACGCCTACGCGAAGAAAGCCAATGAGTCCAAAAGTAAGGCAATGCTAAAGCTTTCATGGATGGATCCCATCAAAGCGAACTTCGAAGATGTCTTCCATCATGAGCATGGGCTCGAAAAGAGTAAGCTCTAATTAGAAGAGGAAATCAAGAGCAAAAGACTTTCACTTTTCTTCAAAGAGTGATGGGCTGGAAAAGCAAATAAACCATCTAAAGAGATGTGTACTCTTAAAGAAAAAACAAATCAAAGAGTCTATTCTCATGATGATCAACAAGATAAGAGTTGAATGCATGTCTTAGAAGGAAAACCATTACTTCGTAGTTAGACACTTTAAAAAGATGCTTGGGGTCTCTTCCCCTTTGACTATAGACACTAGGAGTGTATGGCCCTCATTTTGAGATCTAGAGCTAAAATGGTTCCTCTGAGTTTAGCATAGTGACTTGATGAACTATCGTCAAAAAGATAGCTGACCACCAAAGATGGTATGGCATGAGGCTTTAAGATTCAGTGCTCTTCCAAGATGTTTCAATGAGGGAGTAATTAAGCTAATCCATAATAAAGACAATAAAAACATCATAGGAAACTAACAACCTACTACCATGCTCCACATGAGGGACAAATACATTGCTAAAGCCATCTTGAATCATTCGACTCATTTGCAAGCTTGGATCCAAAAAGGCCAAACAAGATTCATTAAGCAGAGGCCGATTCTAGAGGCCATTATTGATTTAGTGGAAGGCTTGGAGTATGCAAAAGAGAGTAGGCACTAACCTTTTTTTTAATTGAATTTGACAAAGCATATGACAAATCCAAGTGGAATTTTATCATGCAATCCATCACGGACTTAGGCCTTGGCAACAAGTTCATCAAAATGGTCCCAACACTTTGCGGAAATGCCTTCGCACGCATCAATATTTATGGTAATCTCTCTTTGTTGATTGTTCTTAAGCGATCCATGAGACAAGGTTGTCCTTAGACCCTTCTTCTTTTTGCTATTACATAAGATGGGATTAATCATTAGCTACATGGTAAAAGATTTAGTGCTCCCACACCGTATTCTTGGCCTATCTCTGCCACAAGGCTCCAATCCCCCCCCAAAAAAAAACCAATTCACCAAGGATCAAGGATGGAGTGAGATTGCTTCATGTCAAATTTTGAAGTTGTTGGGAATCTCAATTGGATTTGAAATTTCTATGAATCAACAATAGGATTGGGTTCTAAACCAGCTTATGCAGGTGAATGTGGCAAGGAAAGAGGTGGTGATGAACATCTTCCTAATTTCCTCCGTTATCAACTTTCTCTCATGTTGGAGACCGAATGACAAAGAATTGGCAAAGATGGAGAGAACCTTCAATAACTTCATTTAAAGCGACCCAAAAAGAAGAGGCATTCCTAAGATCAAGTGCAACATCTCAATAGCCCTAAGGAGCTCAATGGGATGGGTATTTCAACATTGTGGTACTAGCCAACAAACTTACCGCTTCAAAAATAATCAAGACGTATCTCTTTTGGATGTTCGAGGATGGACAAACCATGAACTAATACATTCATCTTCTCATCAGTCCCCGTGATTGCCAAAGGCTTGAGGCTGGTTTTGTCACTTTGGAAAGCCTGGAATAGTCTGATACCCAAGTGCAGTTTAAGCCCATGACTTGAAATGGGCCGCTAAGACACGGCAAAGTGATTCCATTTGGTTTCCAATGACAAACATTTGGCCCATTGAGAGGGACTCTATCCAAAGAGCCAACAAGCTGTGGACCACGGGGTCCCATAACTGGAAGCATCTTTGGAACAACTCAAGAAGAGATCGACCCTACTCTTAGACTAGACTATGAAGATTGGTGTCTTTTGGTTGACTATATTAGGGCCAAGGAAAGAGAGGATTTGCACCTCTTATAGTTTAGTAGTGGGTTAAACAAGAAGAGATTGATGCTACTCTTATGCTAGACTATGAAGATTGGTGTCATTTGGTTGACCGTATTAGGGCCTGGGAAAGAGTGGATTTGCACCTCTTACAGTTTACTAGGGACCCACACCTGAAGGGGCTCATATGGTACAACAGCAACAAAACTGAAGACATCCCAAAGATTAATCTAAAGGTCCCATTCCACCACAAGCTTAATAAATAATGGTGCATCCTCATCTCGGATTCGATGGGAGTAGAAGTTCCAAGAGTTGTGGCACCCACTGTTGGAAAAAAAGAAATGTGTCCAAGAACTTATAACCTTTTGAACCAACAAGCTTTTGATGGGCTAAGGATTCGCTATCTAGTTCATTAAATCATGCCATACACTTAAAATGAAATAGAAATCATGAAAATGAAATGCATCATACTGCATTGTGCCCTTTTTAAAACATGTACTAAAGAGCACTAGGATAAATGATCCAGTTTCAAATATCTCCCCAGAATGCACATTTGCTGGTGTCTACATGCTCTAATCTTCTAGAAAGAACATGTGCAATATAAATGTGAAAGAACCCCATCTAGAAGTCAAAAATAGGAACGATTGAACTTGTTAGCTCTTGCAGATCTATTTCATTTGGATACAGCACCTATGCCTATGAGAAAAATTGTCTCCCAACACAAGAAGCCTATGAAGTTTTGAAAGAATACATGCAAACTTCTCTTTATTCAATAATAAATTCTTCCAACTAGGGCAATTCTGCATCATAAGCACGTGCTGTCTCCTGAACAACCACACGAGAACTTGCCTAAGAAATATTATCTAGACATGCTTTATCCTGAACAACCACACCAGAACTTGCCTAAGAAATATTATCAAGCAAAAATCACTTGCTAGCACCAAAAATTTAACATCCAAAGTTTAAAGATGCTTTCACTATCCAAAAGGGCATTCAACTGCTGCTCTAAACTCTCTATGCTCAGTTCCATGACTTGTTTTGGGGGAAAAAACATTACCACTAAAAAGGCAATCACTATTCTTCACAGCAAAACTTCCTCAAAAAGAGACACATGGAATAGTATCTCTCCACTAACAGAAACCCATTTCAACAAGCCATAACAATACCACAGCTTTTCAAAGAGTCTGTAATACAGCTTCACTACAAAACACAAAAACTCATTAGCAATAACTCCATCTCCAAAAACGGAGCCCTAATCTTCACCTTCAAGTTAAAAACAAGCTTCGCATGCTCCTCTTTTGAAGAGTAACTACAATTTTCACCCCCTTTCTAAAAGGAAATGCAGCCTCACTGCTTCGGGATAAAAAGTACATCAATCACTAGCACGAAAAAGTTGGTATACATTGTGCTTACTGATTGATGATGTCCCATGTCCTATGCTTCTTATAAGCAATCTTTATGTTGCATTCCTCCATGTACATATATGTTGATCCTTCTACTTCATCACACAGAGAATTGTGAGAGCATCAAGTCCTACTTTGTTTATAATTACGGTAGAACCATAGGCACAGGCATTGGCATGACAATGGGTACAAGAATGAGCTCAGGCACAAGCATGGTATGGAGATGGAAACTGGCAAAGACATTGGCAAATTGGGCTCAATCATGATGATACACTCTCACACATGTGTAGGCATCAGGATAAACATGTTCACCTTCCCACGAACAGTAGCAATGATGATGAGATAATAGGAAATAATGAACGATCATAATAACAAGCTTTAACATGCTGCAGTCTCAACCACACACAGAAAATCAGGAAATTTTGAACATGCTACTGTCTCAAACACACACAAAATCAAAAAGGAAAAAAAAAAAAAAGACTACTCTGTTAACACATTTCATCCATGTTAAATTAGCACCTAGGCCTTCTTCCTCGGAACTACATTCTGAGAGAGAATATTTTTGACATGTGAACATCAGCATCCTTAATAACAACAACAAACGAAAGATACCAAAGGGCAAAAAAAACTACTTACAAATTCTGCCAGATAGTGTGCAGATGATACATATTCAAACCAGTCTCCAAATGGAACCTTATATTCATAGGAAACGTTCTTTGCTGCATCTTTAGCTCTTAGTGAAGCCTGACAGACATGCACATACAGTGAGTATACGGACAGATTCACAAAATTAGTAGAGACTTATCAATACTTGCCAAAATGGAATGACAACGATGTTGGTGAATCCAGCCAAACATGAATATAGCAGCACCTATCCAACAACTCCAATCAAGAAATAATAACGATCCTTGGCCTTGATCATTCAACTTGATATTCGTATAACCATGTCGATAGGCTATGTATGTATTTGTTATGGTCCGGCCCACTCCGCTTGGAAATAGAGACAAAGGAGCTATAACATAATATCTGGATAAATAAGTATCTGATCAATAATAAGTGTTTCATATATTTTATTGAGGTTTATGTACACGTCTGATAATTAATATTGAAACGCTAAAAAGCTTTAGCACTATTATGGGCATTCATACACTTGAAAAATTATGAATCAAGAACAAACCTTTGTAAATTTGAACACTTAGCAATGGCAGATACCCACAAAAATAACGATTTCCAAATCACCTCTGTTTTTCCAAAGAGCTGAAAACAATCATATCATAGGGAAGATAGACCAGGGGTAAAGGGAGCAAGTAAAGTTCCCATTTCAAAGAGTTTTCAAAACATTAAAATATAGCATATTACCTAAAGTTATTTGGATGCATTATGCAGATTCCATAGTTTCTGGTCAAAGCAAAAAAATAGTAGTACATAAATTGAACCACATTGATTTAAATAAATCCAAGTGCTTCACATTAAAATAAACACCATTTTTGTTGCAAAGGAAATTATCGATTAAGTTCATGTGAACACTAAATAAACTGCAAGTTTCAATCGTGACGTGTTAGTTACCATGTACATACCATTGAAATCCATTCTCTATTGAGATCACATACACCTTGATTACATCAAATCTTTGAGCCTCTAAAATCATCCCTAGAAGCTAGTTGATTACAAACCTGAATTCTCAAAAATGATTAACAATAATAATTGAAAATAAGTCCCACATTTTAGTACGTAAATGAATCCAGACTTTAAAAAGAGGGATACTATATATTGCATAAGACTTTGTACTTAAGGAAGAATGATATTTTTCATCCAAAACAACATTTCCCTACCAAAAAAAAATTGGAGCATCAAATCCTGCATGTTTAAGTAATTTCATATTTCATTCAGAATATTTATGATTGCACTAGGAAAGCCAACAAAATCCTCAACAGTTTTCTCAAAAATAAAATTGAATTCCGACATTCCTTCAGGATTTGATATCCATTGTTTCTTTTATCCTGGTAATACTTATATTTTCATGAGATTTTCAACTTGACCTGCTTATGTGGTTTGACTGTAAGAATACAAGTTTAATCTTGAAAGCACACACACAACAGAACAAAGATAAAATTTTCGGAATCACAAACCATCGATGACATGAGCAAGAAAATAAAATTATTGCAGCCTGCCTGTTTTACATTTATATGAAGAAAACAGAAAAAATCAAATACTTAAAAGAATACATCAATATCCTATGCAGAGCCCATGTACTTTTTCCCTAGGTAGACTTTCAAATCTCTAATGTTCCTATTGAGATTGGTACTTAGATTGACATTTCAATGCATCCTTTGCTTTGCATTCTCACATGTCTTAAAGAGTGTTAGTATTCAGAGACAGAAATTATATACATTAATATTCAGAGAGTTGTAACACCATAAATCTGACACAGAGTTAAAAAACATATTCTATTGTTGAATTACCTTGCCCTTAGTGAGTTGTTGTCTCAAAGTTGATTGTCCTCTTCCTCTAAATTTGCCTCTTCCTCTTGACGAAGAGAACTTCCTCCC
>CM035413.1:30045768-30163268 GCA_020310875.1 Ceratopteris richardii | reverse complement strand
TCGACTTTGATACATGTAACTTCTAATGCATAGTTCTCTTAAACTAGAACCCGTTTATTCAAATGCTTTTATGCATAGGTAGTTTACCTTCCAACTTAAAGAATGAGTGATTGTTTGCTCAAAACTTTGCATTGTGGAAGGAGAACTGACCAAAACATTATCATCAAATTTGCACTTGCTACAGTCTTCTCTTCTTCACATTTACACATGTAAATGTTCTTACTCCCAATTCTCTCAACCTGATCACAATCAGGATCTGAAAATTTGTACAGAGGTCAGTCAACTATAGACTTAGACTTGTACAAAAGCATTTCACAAAAGAATAAACACAGAAGGAGCACTGAGCAAAATATCGGGTGCAATTTTTCTTCTATTCAGGAAAACATTACATTTGATTGATGAGCTATACTCTCATCACTTCTAAAGTGTATAATGACTCTTACAACTTGTCTTTCATCATCTCTCTTTATGCCCCAACTTTCTACTTGTATATATAGGCATATATGTACAAACTCTTAACCATAACAAAGGTATAAGTGAGTTAATTACAAGTCTAGTGTACATGTATATACAATACTTCATTCTCTAATCATGCAGTAACTTTAAGCTTCATATATTGGTATTTGCTTCATCCTTTGACTTCAAACCTTTGTCCAAAAACATCAATTGATGGTTGTCTTGCACCAACAACTCCCCCTCAATCATCAATTGTGATTTTCTCCAATTCTTTATACCTGCCATGTCTTTGAGTCTTTGTAGCTTTGGTCCATCCAAGCTTTTGGTTAACATGTCTGCAATTTGATCTTTTGTTGAAGTATGTATGACTTCAATCTCTTTATCAATCACCGTCTCTCTTAGAAAGTGATATTGAATCTCAATATGTTTAGTCCTGGCATGAAACACAGGGTTAGCAGCTAGATACAATGAACTCATATTATCTCCATGAATAGTGGGTGTACTCTGAATGATGTCAAAACTCTTCATGAGAGACTTCAACCATATGACCTCTTTTGCAGATTCAACCGTCCTTTTATACTCTGCTTTTGTGGATGACAAAGCAACTGTATGTTGCTTCTTAGAAAACCAAGAGATTAGCTTATCTCCCACATAACATAAGTACCCATAGGTTGATCTCCTATCATCAGGACTACCTTCCCAATCTTTATACTATATATCTTGATGTTTGTATCTGATGTGAAACCATAATAAAAACCTTCTTTGAGTGTACCCTTAATGTATCTTAACACCCTTTGTCCTGCAACCCAATGTTCTTTCCTAGGACAATGCATGAATCGAGACAACACTCCTCCAACTGCATATGACAAATCAAGCTTAGTTAATGTAGCATAGATTAAACTAGCAACCAGACTTTGATATAGCTTCATGTCCTTGAATTCTTCTCCTCCATATCTGCTCAATTTGTGATTCACCTCCATTGGAGTAGGTGCTACCCTGCAATCTTCCATTTTAAACTTGATTAGCAAGTTCTTCAAATACCTTTCTTGAGTTACATATACTCCATGTTGGGCATATGAAATCTCATGCCCAAGAAATATGACAAATCTCCCAAGTCATTGATCTTGAATTCTTTCTCCATTTGCTTCTTAAGACCTTGTATGCCCTTCCCATCTATACCTCTAAAAATTATGTCATCAACATATATGCACATGTAAATGAACCCATCATCACTTGCTTTAACAAGAAAGCTACTATCTGCTTTAGACACTTGGAAAACAAGCTCCTTCAAGAACTTCACAAGTTTATAATCCATGCCCTTGGGGCCTGCTTCAAACCATACAAAGCTCTTTTGAGCTTACATACATATTTTGAATACCTTTTATCCTTGAAACCTTTTGGTTGCTCCATGAAAACATCATTTGAAATGTAACCATTTAGAAAAGCATTCTTTACATCTAATTGACATATCTTCCAACCTTTACATGCAGCAATAGCTATGAGAGTCCTTATAGTTGTCATCTTTGCCACATGACTATAAGTTTCATCATAATCTATACCATATGTCTGAGCATACCCTTTCACAAAAAGTCTAGCTTTATATCTAGACACACTTCCATCTGCATACCTCTTTGTCTTGTAGGCCCATTTGCATCCAATGATCTTCTGACTATTTGGTTTGGGAACCAAATCCCATGTCTCATTCTCCATTAATGCATCATACTCTTCCTGCATGGCTTTCTTCCACTTTTCCTAACCTTTTGCCTCTTCATATGTAGAAGGGTCTTCCTGTGCTTTTACAATGTAAGCATAATCTTTAGTAGTCGAGAAAGAAGTGTCATAGCTATACCTTGTAGGTTTCCATTTATGCCTTGATGACCTTCTGGGTTCTCCACTTCTTGAAGTTTCTGGTTCATCACATTCTGGATCAAACCTTCGCATTTCTTCAACTTCAACTTGTGCTTCATTGTTCTCTTCTTCATCAAATATTTGAACCTTTGATTTACCTTTCTTCTGATTCAAAGTTTCTTCTGTTGATATATTTAGGTAGTGATGTGTGTGAACACTCTAGGACTGTCGGGGCACTTTTTTCCCTCTTTAGGAGGTTTTTTTCCCCCGGCTTGTATATACGCCTATTGCCCTAATGGGCTACTTATCTTTGTACATTCTCTAGTAATACATTCAGTCTTGTGTGTTGTGCTCCAAGCTTCTTCTTCTTCCTTGTGCTGTTCGCGTGCTTCCGCAGACGTCCAACTCCAACAATTGGTATCAGAGCAGGTCGTTGCTTCTTCTAGGGCGCCGTCGACACTCCTCCGTTTGCAGTCTCAGATTCGCACGAAATTTGGTGAGCATACTCAGGGTGTTTCCGAGATCAAAACAGCTTCGCTGTGTGGTGCCAAAATCGCGATCTGAGCTCGTTTCGGCCTCCGAACGCACTATCGCAGCGCTTGTGTAGGCTATTTCATCCTTTTGTGCCAAAGGTATATACCAGTTTCTGTTCGCCAGTTTAAGCGTCTCGAAGTCTGCTATAGGTCTAGCAGAACTCGTTTGGGCAGTTTCGTTCAACTTTTTTAGATACAGTCAATTTTCTGCATCAAGGTATTTTAGTCATCGGCCATGGCTGAAAGCAGTGATGTATTCCGTATGTTGGCTGTTGAGGATAAGTTGGATGGTACCAACTACCCATTATGGGCTTATATGATGCGACATGTACTGGTTGCAAAAGGATTGTGGAACATTGTGCAGGGTGTTGAAAGACGTCCTGTTACACCTGTAACGACAGGTACTGCAAATACAGGTGTTGGAGCTGATGAAGATGGTGTCGAAGATGATATTCCGCAGATTCCTGTTCGTGCTGCTGTTTCTGTTGCACCTACTGCAGAGCAGATTCGTTGGGATGGCAGAGATGCCCAGGCACATGCATTGATAGCTTTGTCTGTCAAACGTGCCATTATTCCTCACATTCGCTCTTGCAGAACAGCAAAGGATGCTTGGGATACACTTACCACTTTGTACCAGGCTAGGAATGAGGCTCGTGTTGCTTACCTCCAAAAACAGTTGGAGAGTGAGCACATGAATGAAGGTGATTCTATGGACAGTTTTCTTACAAAGATCAAAGACCTAAAGGAACAATTGATTTCTGTTGATGAGGTTATACCAGATAGTTCACTTGTGCAGACCGTTCTAAATGGTCTTCTTGATTCATATCAGAGTTTTGCCTCTACTCTTCGGTTGATGATGAAAGGCAATCCGAATGCCTTGTCATTTGAGGAATTAGTCTCTGTTCTATTGCAGGAAGATCAGTCCAGGCAGAACAGGTCCATTATGCGTGTTGCAGATCAAGCTTTCCTGGCTAGTCAGAAAGGCAAAGGAAAATGGAGCTCTTCTACTAGTAAGCAGAAATCTGCAAATGCTGCACATTCAAAGAACCAAGACAAAGATGAGAAAAAATCAGAAAAGCAGAAATTGTTTTGTAAGTACTGTAAAGGCAATGATCATATCATAAAGAACTGTCCAAAACTGGCTGCTAAAGAGGCAAAGAAGAAAGAGGCTGGAATGGTTGTTGCAGAGGCCTCTACACCAAAAACAGAGTCTGCAAATCTTGTGCAGGAAGAAGAATGGGCGTTTACTACTGTCTGCAGTTTTGACCCATCTTCTCCTGATCAGTGCATGTCTGCAGTAGACTCAGATGTTTGGTACTTTGACAGTGGGGCGACCAAACATATTACCTCGCAACGCAGTTTCTTCTCTTCACTTGAGCCTGCTCCTACAGGGAATACTGTCACATGCGCCAATAACTCCTCTTATCCTGTTATGGGAGTTGGTAAGATCATTCTGACTACTGCTGATGGTAGTTCTTTCACTTTGTCAGATGCTTTATTTGTGCCAGGGATCAAAAAGAATCTGTTATCAGTTTCTGCATTAGCCAAGATTAGCTTGGTTGTGAAATTTGTTGATGACAGGTGTACAGTCCATGATCTCTCAAATGGCGATGTGATTATTGCTTCTGGCATTTTATGTCGTGGGCTGTATAAGCTCATAGACTATGAAAGATCTGTGAATGATTCGGCATGTGCAGTTCATGATTCTCAGGCTATGTCAGATGCAAAGCTTTGGCATGCACGCTTTGGTCATCTGAATTTTGCTAGTTTGTTACGCCTGCAGAAATCTGAAATGGTGTCCTCTTTGCCCAAACTTGAGGCACCTGGAAAACATGTTTGTGAAGGCTGTATTTTGGGCAAAATGCAGCGTTCTTCCTTTCCAAAAGATGGTTCAGTTCGGGCTATGCAGAAATTGCAGCTTGTACATAGTGATGTCTGTGGTCCTATGCAGACACCCTCTTTTGGAAATTACCTTTACTTCGTGACTTTCATTGATGATTTTTCCAAGCATGCATGGGTATATCCACTCAAAGCAAAGTCCGAAGTGTTCATGTGCTTCAAACAGTTTTTGGTTTTGGCTGAAAATCTGTCAGCATGTAAAATGGGCACCCTCCGTTCTGATCGAGGGGGGGAATATATGTCTTCAGATTTTAATGCATTTCTAGCTGAACGTGGGATAAAACACCAGTGTACAGTGCCATATACACCTCAACAGAATGGAGTTGCTGAACGAAAGAACAGGTCACTCATGGAGATGGCGAGGTGCATGGTCAAAAGTCAGGCTTTACCACATAGTTTCTGGCTTGAGGCTGTCATGTGTGCAGCATATGTACTGAACAGGTGTCCCACCAAAGTGTTGCAGTCGATCACTCCATATGAGGCTTGGCATGACCGCAAGCCATCTGTTGCTCATCTGCGTGTTTTTGGTTGTTTGGCATATGCATTAGTGCCTGAACAACATCGCAGAAAATTGGATGATAAGGCAGTAAAATGTATTTTTGTTGGGTACAGTTCTGAAAGTAAAGGCTATCGTCTGTATCATCCACAGACTAAACGCATTCTGGTTAGCCGTGATGTTGTCTTTGTGGAAGATGCTATTCAGCCATTGCTTTCATGTACTAAGGAGACATCTGTTAGCTCCAAAGACATGTATGATACTTTGATGCCTCTTTTTACAGGTGGACAGGCTAACGCTGGTCCTAATGAGGCAACTTCTCAGCCTTTGCAGGTTTCATATGATGATGCAGATCATTCCATTTCTGATGCAGATTTACATGATGCACTTGTTGATGAGAGAGCTGATATTGAGCAGGCAAAAACTATGCCAAAATGGCTGGTGCAGACTTTGCGTGACAGCAAATTAGATGCACCTTTGTCATATCGTACTCGTTCAGGCTCTCATAGTGCCTCCTTTGCATCAGATTGCTATGCTATGGCTGCATCTAGTCTCTGTGATGAGAATGAGCCTGTTTCTTTTGATGAAGCACAAAATTCAGAAAATTGGATGGCTGCTATGCAATCTGAATATGATGCTATAATGAAGAATGGTACATGGTCTTTATGTGACTTGCCTCCTGGCAAGAAGGCCATTGGCACTAAGTGGGTATACAAGCTGAAGCGTAAACCTGATGGTACAGTTGACAGGTATAAGGCTAGGCTTGTTGCAAAGGGTTATGCGCAGGAAAGAGGCATTGATTTTGATGAGACCTTTGCACCCACATGCCGTATGACTACTGTTCGGAGCATTTGTGCACTTGCAGCCCATCATGGTTGGAATGTACATCAGTTGGACATTAAAACAGCATTTCTGAATGGTGACTTGCATGAAGAAGTGTATGTTTTTCAGCCCCGTGGCTTTGTGCAAAAAGGGCATGAAAACCAGGTGTGCAGGTTAAAGAAGGCGTTATATGGTTTAAAGCAAGCACCACGTGCTTGGTATGAGAAGATACATGCCTATCTGATTGCACATGGTTTTGAGAACAGTCCAACTGAAAGCACCTTATATGTTAAGCGTGCTAATGATGTGCTTCTGATCATTGTTGTCTATGTTGATGACATGCTGCTCACTGGTCCTATTGAGACACATATTGCTGATTTTAAGGCTGATTTGCATGCCGCATTTGAGATGTCTGATTTGGGGCATTTGCATCACTATTTGGGCATTCAGTTTATGCATGTTGATGGTGGAATGGCTTTGTGTCAAACAAAATATATTGACACATTATTGCAGCGTTTTGGCCTTGAAGACTATAAGCCTATTGCCACTCCTATGGAGACAGGTTTACGATTGAGTCTTCATGATGCTGGAGATGCATTTGATGCTGTTCTCTATCAGCAGGCTGTTGGATGCTTGATTTACTTATGCATTACTCGGCCAGATATTCAGTTTGCTGTCTCACAGATGAGCAGGTTCATGCATTGCCTAGGAGTCACGCATTGGAAAGCGGTTAAGCGCATCTTTCGCTACTTGAGTGGTACTCGGCTACTTGGGTTGTTTTATCCCAAGGGGGGATCACTACCGCCAGATTTGCATGCTTTTTCTGACTCAGATTGGGCTGGTTGCTATGACACTCGTGTGTCCACCAGTGGTTTTTGCTTCATGCTTGGTAGCTCATGTATATCTTGGTTGAGCAAGAAGCAGCCTACTGTGGCCACTTCCAGTTGTGAGGCTGAGTATAGGGCAGCTTTCACAGCGACTGTTGAGTGTGTGTGGCTCAGACGCCTTATGGCTGATTTGGGTGTTGGCCAGTCTTCTGCCACCACCATCTTCACTGACAGTCAGAGCGCATTGGCAGTTGCGAGGAACCCTGTGTTCCATGCTCGCACTAAGCACATTGAGGTGCATTATCACTATATCAGGGAGAGATTCTCTGCTGGGGAGATCAGCTTGGCATATGTGCCCACGCAGGAGAACATTGCAGACCTTTTCACGAAGGCTCTGCCTAGGGAGAAGTTTGAAGCTTTCCGCAAAGCTTTGGGCTTACTTCCTTTTGTGGAGTGATTTCCACATAGCTTGGCACTTCCTTATACATGAGTGCCAGCTCCTTGTTCACCGCATCACTCCCAGGGGGGATTTGTTGATATATTTAGGTAGTGATGTGTGTGAACACTCTAGGATTGCCGGGGCACTTTTTTCCCTCTTTAGGAGGTTTTTTTCCCCCGGCTTGTATATACGCCTATTGCCCTAATGGGCTACTTATCTTTGTACATTCTCTAGTAATACATTCAGTCTTGTGTGTTGTGCTCCAAGCTTCTTCTTCTTCCTTGTGCTGTTCGCGTGCTTCCGCAGACGTCCAACTCCAACATCTTCATCACCTGTATGAATATTAATTGTACCTACATACCAAGTACCTTGCTCATCAAATGTAACACCTTTTGACACAAGGAACTACTTTGTGGATGGACTCCACAACCTATAACCCATCTGCTTATCATCATAGCCAATAAACACATACTTTTCAGCTTTAGGTTCCAATTTATGCCTCAATTGAGATGGCACATATGCATAAGCCAAACATCCAAATACTTTGCAATGATCTAAGGTAGGTCTCTTACCCCACCAAGCTTCATATGGTGTCATACCCTGCAAAGCTTTACATGGTAGCCTATTAACCAAGTATGTGGCTATATTTACAGCCTCAGCCCACAAATAATTGGGACATTTTTTCTCCTTCATCATTGACCTTGCAAACTCAACAAGAGTTCTATTTCTCCTTTCTGCTACACCATTTTTTTGAGGAGAGTACCTACAAGTAACTTCCCTTTTTATACCTACATTCCACAAGTATTCACTGAACTCATTAGAGAAATACTCTCCCCCTCCATCTAACCTTTAGTCTCTTCAAATTTTGACATGTGATTCTCTCTGCATACACATGATAATGTTTAAATGTATTGAACACCGTTGATTTATTGTTGATCACATATATGGTGATCCACCTGGTAGCATCATCAACATAAATCACATAATATCTTAAACCATTAATGCTAAAGTCCTTTGATGGTCCCCAAACATTTGTGTGTACCAATTCAAGCTTCTTTGAATACATGAAACCATGCTTATTATATGATTTCTTATGAGCCTAACCTAATTGACATGACTCACATGTGTATGTCATGTGTTGACCTACAACATTACATAATCCAAGCATTGAACCATTGTTAATCATATCCTTAATACCTCTTTCATTGAAATGTCCAAGCCTTTTATGCCGAAGATCTAACTCAAAGATCTTATGTCCTCCATAAGTGAACAAGACATGTCCAACATTGCCTTGAATCTTCGATGTGAATAGCCTTCCTTTTTTTTTTAATCTGAAACAATTTGTTTATACCCATTGTTAGGGTCTTCCACAAAAACTCCATCATTAGTGAACCTTACTTCATAACCTTTCTCTACAATTTGCCCTACACTTATCAGATTCTTTGGGATTGTAGGAACATACAAAACCTTACTCAGAAGAGTGCTTCCATCCTTGGCCTTTACTGATCCAATGGATTTCACATCATGCTTTTTGTTATCACCTGTTTGAACCACATGATTACTTACTTTATTCTCCAAATCAGTCATCAAATCAATGTTGCCACTCAAGTGATTGCTACACCCTGAGTCTATGTAGAAGACTCTTTGATCTTTACTTTGTCTTTCACAAGTTGCATTCATAATTAAGGTTGAATCCTCCTTAATCTGAAGCATAGTTGTAGTAGGTATTATTGTAGGATTGAATTTGAAAGCCTCTACCTGCATTTCTTCCAAAGAAACCTCTACTACCTCTACCTCTAAAATTACCTCTCTGATTTCTATTACCTCTTCCTCTTGAATTAAAGTTCTGATTATATCCTCCACCATTCTGATTATTATGCCAACAATCATGAGCTAAATGATTAGTCTTACCAAAAATCTATCAAGCTTTGGCACCATCTTTATTGCTTCTGCCTCTTCCTCTTCCTTTCCCGCCACCTCTTCCTCTTAGCAAGATAGCTTGGCTAGTTGTACCTTCTTCTTCATTCAATTTTTGCTTGCCTTTTTTAAACTTCTTCTTGTCCTTTGAATACATTGCTTGACCTGTACTTTTATCAACATCACCTTTGACATCATGCTCAAAGGTTAGCATATGTCCTAGCAACTGATTCAAATCAGGAGTGAAATGATCTAGTGACAATTCGGTGGATAAAATGAATGGCTTCCATTTATCATCTCCTCTCAAACATGTGAGAATTTGCTCGTAATGCATTTGCAATGTCCTTCATCCTTGCTACATAATCAAAAATGGATTGAGAAGCCTTCTTCTTGAATGTGGTAAACTCTGCCCATAAAGATGCCTTCCTTGACTTTGTGGTGTTTTGGAAATGTTCTTCCAAAGCATTCCATATGTCACTTGCACTTTCAAGTCCTCTAATGTGAGGTAGCAAGTAATCATTGACTCCCATGTAGATAATGCTCCTAGCTTGAGCATCCTTCTTCATCCATGTCTTCAAATCTGAGAGTTCATCCCTAGTTGGAACACTAGGATCTCTGAATTCTGGTTTCTCTTCTTCACCTGTGATATATCCTATCAGGTCTTTGCTCATAAGATGAGCTTCCATCCTCATTGACCAAGGAGGATAGTTTTCTCTATCCAATTTCTCTATCTGAAGAGAATCTCCCATCTTTTATTTACTTGTGTATTAAATTCTTCAAGCTTTGTGAGGAATAAATGTACCTTTACTTCAGATGTAGTTCCTTTTGATCTTCTTGATAGCTTCATGCCTCCTTCTCTAGTTATCACTTCAAACTTCCACCTTTTGAATCCTTAAAGGTTGATTTCTGTATAGTTTCAATAGTTGGGGTCCTCCTTTCTTCAATTTTGATGACTCCTGCTCCGATACCACTGGTGGAGAGTGTTAATCTCCAAAAGAACAAGTTATCCTTGATGTTAGAGCACCTCTATATCAAGAACAACTCAAAACCTCAACCAATTTTGGAAGACTAATGCCAGATTATCAATTTTTGCATTAAATGTGAAGAGAGTGACTATTCAGAAAAGTCTTCTTCACTTAATTCAGTCATTGAGTGATGCCTCCTTCGTACATGAAAGTAAGGGTTGAATAGCATCTTCCACAAAAACAACATCACGGCTAACCAAAATGCATTTACTTTCTGGATGATATAGACAATAGCCTTTGCTTTCAGAATTGTACCAAACAAAAATACATTTTACTGCTTTATCATCCAATTTTCTGTGATGTTGTTCAGACACTAATGCATATGCCAAACAACAAAAAACATGAAGATGAGCAACAGATGGCTTGCAACCATGCCAAGCCTCATATGGAGTGATAGACTGCAGTGGTTTAGTGGGACACCTCTTGAGTACATATGTTGCACAGATAACAACCTCAAGCCAAAAACTATGTGGTAAAGCTTGACTCTTGACCATACATCTTGCCATCTCCATGAGTGACGTGTTCTTCCATTCAACAACTCCATTCTATTGGGGTGTATACGACACTGTACATTGATGTTTTATCCCATGTTCATCCAAAAATGCATTAAAATCAGAAGACATATATCCCCTCGATCAAAATGAAGGGTGCCCATTTTACATGTTGACAAATTTTCAGCCAAAACCAAAAATTGTTTGAAGCACATAAACACTTTGGACTTTTCTTTCAATGGATATACCCATGCATGCCTGGAAAAATCATCAATGAAAGTCACGAAGTAAAGATAGTTTCAAAAAGAGGGTGTCTGCATAGGACCACATACATCATTGTGAACAAGCTGCAATTTCTATGTAGCTCAAATAGAACCATCTTTTGGGAATGAGGAACACTGCATTTTGCCCAAAATACAGCCTTCACATACATGTTTACTAGGTGCCTCAAGTTTGGGCAAAGATGACACCATTTCAGATTTCTGCAGGCATAGAAAACTAGCAAAATTCAGATGACCAAAGCATGCATGCCAAAGCTTTGCATATGACATAGCCTAAGAATCATGTACTGCACATGCTAAATCATTCACAGATTTTTATAGTCTATGAGCTTATTCAGCCCAAGAGATAAAATGCAAGAAGCAATAATCACGTTGTCGGAAAGTTTTTCAACTTTCCAGTTGATGACAGAAAAAAAATGAAAACAACTTTATTGGTGGATTTTAAACCTCTTTTAGATCACTGTTGATCAGTTGTGCTAATTTGATTAACTATTTTGAAAATGTTTTTAGGTATGAAGGATGAAGCAGGACAAATGTTTATGTTAGGGTTTACCCTAATTACTTATTTAATGAGAATTTCCTATTTAACATTCAAGAATTATGGGTATTTAGCCTAGGGTTTCTTGAATTCATGTGTTGTTTATAAGAGTTGGTTATTGTTAAGGGTTTAGATGAGTTATAATGGGTTAAAGCTAGGGTTCAGAAGGATTTTAATGATCTAACCCAGGGGGTTTTATGGGTTTCCAATAGGGTTTCTAGGATTTAATACATTTAAAGGGTTAACATAGATGTTACTCAAAAACATTAATATCTAAAATTACATATTTATGTATTAAACATTAAATTATGTCATTAATAATTACTTTAATTATTTGTGTGCATTTAAAAACTAAGGTTTGAATATATTAAATGCTTAACCTAAGTCTAATTTAAATGCATTATTAAATTAAGAAAGTTAGGATAATTCAATTAAAATGAAAAAGTAATGGATAATTAATGAGTGATTTATATGAAAAGTGTGTAAAGAATGGTGTGAGCTAAATGTGTAATTAAAGTGAATGAAAGAGTGGTCTCAATAGAAGATGCACTTAAAGTGAAAAAAGTGGGTTAAGAGAAAGAGTGGAGAGAATTAGATGTGATGAAAAGAATGGTATAAGTAGAGTGTGTAATTAAAGTGAAGAAAAGTTAAACTGGAAAGAGTGGTGAATGTTAATAGGAAAAAGGATGGATGAGCACAAAAAGTAGAAACCAAAAGAGTGGCTTAGAAATGATTTGTGTATGTATAAATGTGTGTGTTAAGCTCTGTTATTTCCTAATGTTTTTTTTTAGGTACTTCCTCTTTCTTCTTCTATCCTTACCGTGTATGTGTAGGAGAGAATTTGGTTTGTTTTTCTCCGCACTACAGCATCTAGAGAAAGATTGTTAGTTTCTTTTTCTCTCTCATCTTGATAGTGGCTGCAGCATCTATTGCATCCATGTAAGAGAGAGAGAGAGCGCTTTTTTTATATATGTTCGTAGGAATCTTGGATAACATCAGCACGTATCTGGGTATGCGCATCATGTTTGGATGACCCGTATCTTCTTTGAGCTTTTTCGTAAGTGCCTGGGAGTTTCTTCTGTTATGTTGGCATAGAGAAATACTTCGGAGAGCGCCCTCGGTGTGCAGGTCCATAGCACACAATGGTACAACGTTCGGAGGAAAAGGCCAATTCTGTTGTACTTTCATGGCGGCGATGAAGACCTGGTCGTGCGACAGTAAAAATAAGTTTAAGCTTGATTATATTTGAATTTTTATTATACTCATCATCTCTCTAACTCCCTCCACGGGCTGCGCGCGGCAGCACGTAGAGAGAGAGAGAGAGAGAGGGCAGGAGAGAGTCGGCAACAAGTACTGTGCATCATTGTATGAGGAGTTTGAAAAGCTTTTGGGGCAGATCCCTCTAGTCATGGAAAGTTCTCCGGAGCTCGATGATCTTGAATCAGCATCGTCAAGCTCACCTCTCTCCTTCTCTGAAGATGCGGCACATATAGAGCACAAGACGCAGTCAATGTATGGTCTTTTTCAAGCTGTCCAGTCATGTCCCGGTATTGCGTGTTCTGATGCAGAGTTCTATTCTGTCCTATCTAGTGGGAACGCTGAGAAGATTAATCGCTTTATAGATTTGCATTCTGTTCTGAAAATTCTTGGTGTGAAAGACTACAATATCGAAGCAAAACAAATCAAAGTCCCTCATGACGCTTTTTTAGATGCAGGCTTGACAGGTTTTGAGCTCAAGCTTATGCACTCTAACAGAAATCATGTGCATGAACTTCATTTACGAGAGGTTTCGCTGGATAAAGACCTCGAAGTATCACTACCATGGAAGTCATTTGTAAATTCGTCTGGGTCTATTAGGAAAAACATGAGCTCAACTGCAGAATGTTTTACACAGGACCCATCCACAGGTGCATCTGATATGCATGCTTATAATAAGGCCATCAGTTTAGAACAAAGAGAGGCATTGTTGTTTGGAAGTATCAGGGACAACGAGTCAGCCTCAGATGTTGGCTTCATGAATCAAGTATCTAGGGATGAAATGCTACCAAGCTTGGTTTCTGTACCTGAAAATGGTTTAGAGAAGTTCTCTTTAGATGGGAAATGTAGCTGGAAACAGACTTACTGGCAGGAATACACAGAAGATCCTTTAGGTGCTCGATCAATTAATCATTCACCTGCATTTAGTATTGATAGAGATCATGCATACGATAATCCACTTGTTGGAGAGACAGTCAGTCCAGGTAGTCAACCTTATTATGAACAGACTTATGCTAAATATTATCTAAATCACCACTGTAAATGTACAGAAAATATCTCTTATGACAGAGAGAGAGCGCGTAGAGAGAGAGAGGGAGAGAGGGCAAGAGAGAGTCGGCATCTTGGTACTGTGCATCATTGTTTGGGGGCTTGCTTCTCTTCTTCATCAGAAAGTTAGTGATCTGCATGGAAAGCGTGCTTTGATGTTTTCATATGGAAGTGGGCTAGCTTCATCACTCTTTTCTGTCCAATTTCATGAAGGAGAAGAGGTTACCATCTCTTATGCAGAAAATGGGGCGTTGCCTTTGTCTCTCAGGACCAGTTATCTTGAACGATGTAGAGGATTTAAATGCAGGTGTGAAAGGTGTGACTTCGAAGCATCAATGGAGCCCTTCATGAAGCAATTGGAGGTGAAAGCTGTTGATACACTAGCACAGATGGATATACTAGGATACGTAGAAAAACGCTTGCATGGAACTGCACGTGAAGCTGCACATACCGTTGCTATTGAGATAGTCAAGAGCTTGGAGTGAAAGTGAAGAGCTTGCTGCCTTCTGGACAGAAGTTTTCATTTCTTCTTGAAGGAGAAAGGGAGCTGGTGCTTTGTCTTTCAAACAGAGCTTAGTCCAGACTTAGGTTAAATCATTATGAGGCGGCTGAGAGAGATGCCCGAATAGCACTAGAGCTACAGAACGATCGCGCGAAAAGTCTTTTTAGAAGAGGAAAAGCTCTTCATGGACTGCATCAATATAATGAAGCAGCGCTTTGTTTTAAAAAGGTCTTGAATACGGACGATTTAGATGGCTTAAGCCAGTCAGAATTAGAAAATAATCTGAAAGCAAGCAAGTTCTGCTGCAAGCAGATAAGGACTGGGAATTATAATTTACTAGGCCTGTGTAAGGCATTGGAAGCTGGGCAGGATCTTATGTGTGGAGAGTATGTTGGTCCTGTGGAAATTGGGCCTTCAAAGGACAATAGGCTGGGTTGTGGCCTTCGAGTCACAAGAGCTGTGAATCCAGGTGACCTACTTATTGCTAGTAGGGCCATTGCTCATGCGAAACTGGATTCTTCCATGCTCCGGGGTCTGTCTGAAGAGGAGAGAAATCTACTTTCTTCTGGTAGCAAGTCTTCAAGTGTGTTTTCTATTGTTTACAAGGATATTGCCACCCTGGTGATAAGGCGAGCTGCTTCATCAGACCGATTTCGAGAACAGATATACAGCTTGAGTGCAACAAGTATTAGTGCGAGTAACAACATTCCACCTATGAGCTTATTTGCAACTACTGATCTAGATTTGGTAGCACCAGGAAATTCAATCGCGGATATACTGTACAAGGAAGATACAATCTTGAGTGCGGATAAAGAAGAGCATATCTACACGTTGATAACGAATAATGCATGTCAAGTCGCTGGGGGGCTGGGTGCTTCATTGTGGCTTATCCCCTCATTTATAAACCATTCTTGTATCCCTAATGCTTGCTGGATGAGAATCGGACACCTTTGTTCATGTTTTGTCTGCATATTCAACCAACCAAGTGAGCTTGCTACATGCCAAACAGATACACACACAATCTGTCACGAGAGAGAGAGAGAGATGTGCCGCTTGAATGAAGCGCAAATTCATGAAAATTGTTATAACACCATCTATTCGCATTTTTAGACACTGTCGTCGTTGGCAGGAGATCACGTTATTTATTGTAAACAGGACTCTCAATAAGTTATTGTTACTAATAATAAGTGATAACACCGTCATTCGACCCTGCACTTTTGTGAGATATCGAGGTATTCTGTCCATAGAAAGAGAGACAGAAAGAAAGAATCATCGATAGAGAGAAAAGAGAGACATAATAATATGTTTGACTTTTTTTTATTTAATTTATTGATAATTTATTTTATATGTACGTAGATATATATGCATAAGTATACATATGTATGTGCACATAATGAAAAGCATGAGTAGGGTATGTATTCATATAAATGAAAAAGCATATGTATAAACACGTGAGAATATGTAAATGCATTAGTATGCACGAACATGAATGCTAATATGCTTAACAGAGTTTATATATATTAACATAGTTAAGAATGTGAAGGCATGTTAATAATAAATGCATTAGGAAATGTGAGAATGGATGCATTATTATGCATGATAACTTATTAGTAGGCATATATATGAATATGTGATAAGAATAAGTATGTGATTATGATAAGTATGTAAAAGTCTTAATGTATGCATGAACATATGCATGTGCATGATAATGTTTCTTAATGATTTTCTTGTAATGTTACTTACCACCTAATGGTTTTTTTCAGAAACAAACATTGAAGATTGAAAGCAAAAGAATCAAAGAGCATCGTGACAAAGAGAAGATTTCAACAAATCACCCAACAATCGGATATAAATCCTTAGAAATTTTTCTGATTAAACCTTGTATAGGACTCTCATATTATTAGCTAGCAATTATATCATCCAGTATTGTCATTAAGATTCAATCGAACTCTAATTTGTATTCGCATTCTTGTTAATTGTACTTTCTCTTGTTTATCTCAGAAAAGATTTGGAATTGATTCTTAAAACATTTAAAGTGTTTCAATTATCGACTTTATATTTCCTAGATTTTACGAGTACTGTAGAAATTCTGTTGTCAATCACTTGTTTTTTCGCATCTTTCGCACGTTTAGAATTTCTTTTATCTTAGACTCACAAACATATATCCCCTTGTACCTACGATTGTCTCATACACCCTGCGTGTGCCGAGGGATTTACTGGCTGCCTGATCCACCAGCCTTATGTCCGCAACTTCCCGACATCTTGGTGAACCCGACGTGAAGGTTCGGCACGACACTGTAGGTATAAAGGTATATTTACTTTCTGTTTTGCATATGCATCAATAGATAATTTAACGATTGAAGGAGGCGTATCGACATCCGTTGTAGCTGCAGCTGATTGATCCTCGTCACGTCACCTTTATCCATCAACTTTCATAAAAATGACGATTGCACATGCATGAAAAGATTTTGCATTGAGCACATTCACAACGAACCTCTTCATCAAACTGGTTGATCAGGTATATTTTTTCTTATTCTGTTGCATAATAGTAGGAAAGTTTTCTTTCTTTCTATTTCTAAAGCAGTAGGAAATTTTTCTTTATTGCATAGTAGTAGGAAAGTTTCTTTATTGCAAAATAGTAGGAAAAGTTTTCTTTATTTTTATTTCTAAAGTAATAGGAAAGGATTCTTTGCACCAAAATTGTAGAAAAAGTTTCTTTATTGCTAAAGCATAGGAAAATTTTCTTTTTCAAAGCAATAGTAAATTTTTCTTTAGTTTTGTTGGCAAAGAAGTAGGAATATTTTTCTATTTCTAATTCTTTTATCACGGAGTCGTATCAGGAACAAGATATAGACGGATTATTACGAGAATTATATACGTATATTTCATATTTATCTATAAAGTTAGACTTATCTACTATGGCAGATCACTTTGAAGAACAGCGAATTTGGAAGATCATAGATGCCATTAAAACAGATAGGGGGGAATTTACTGGAATAAATGTAACAGCTTATCTTAAATATTATGAACAATTAACAGAACAATATGGGTTACCTGAAGACAATAAAAAAGATACCTTTATACGAATTGCTCATGGCTTCACTAGAGAGAGAATCCAATTGCGAGTAGTCCAACCAAACATGACTTGGGTGGATTTCAAGACTCGGCTTCTTACTGAATTTTCGCATGAAGATTACAGTAAGAATAATAGAGCCACGTTCATGCGATGGGTAGGAACAACAAAGTTAGACCAACATATAACTCAGGGATTAGCTGAATTTGATATTAAATTTAACCAAATGCCTCAAGCAGACAGAACAGCTCTTGAACCGGATAAATTAAGAAATTTTCTAAATATGCTAGATCCATCTCTTAGACGAGAG
The DNA here is from genome assembly GCA_020310875.1 of Ceratopteris richardii. NCBI lineage: Eukaryota > Viridiplantae > Streptophyta > Polypodiopsida > Polypodiales > Pteridaceae > Ceratopteris > Ceratopteris richardii. The sequence continues at coordinate 30,145,507 of CM035413.1, read as the reverse complement.
CTAGAACCAATGCTTGAGGATGGAGCGACTGCAAGTGGGCTTACTGGAAATTGGGATAATGTAAGAGCAGCTGTCCATAGGTTAGCCCAAAGACAGGAGCGAAATCAGATACAAACTCCAAGAATATATGAAAGAGATGTGCCAGGAAAAATAGATAATGACCTCACTCCCAATAACTCTAGAAAGGATGACTCTGAACTTACAATGTTAAAAACATCAGTCGAATCACTTGTCAAACATGTGGAGACTTTGGCGACTGAAATAGCTACTATAAAGAGTATACAAGAGCTTAAATTGAGAGATCAGGAGAAACCAAAAGAAGTAGAACAAAATCCTAGGAATCAGATGCCAGCTAGAAGACCATTTAACCAAGCGCGTCGATGTCTCTGGTGTGATGATTTGGAGCATCCACACTGGACATGCAACTTATTCAAAGAGGCCAAGGATAAGAATTGGGTCACAGAAGTAGATCGAAAGATCTGTGACTATGTAACAAAAAGGCCTTTGGCATCAAACTATGGAAAAGGAGGTATGAAAACCTTCTTTGAAGCCTCCACAAGCCAAAATACATATGCTTGTAGGCTGGATAGTGAAGACTCTAATTGTGATTTCTGGGAGCAGGTTTATGATACTGCTAGTAGAGGCAAGTTATCTGTTGAGAACTTATATGCTACGAGCTCGGATATTAGATCAAAAACATGTTGGAATGAGCCAGTAGACATGTTCTCAGTTTATGCCCACGAAATTAATATCGATGAGAAGAGGAAACGGGATGAAGAGGGACAGTCTAAACGAACAACTAGGGCTAGAAAAGAGGGTGAAACGACTGATTCAATTAAAGAACCGCCTATGATGGAGCCTAGTCAAGAACCAAAACAACAGGAACAAGAAAAGAAGGGTAAAGGAAAGAAAGTAGGAGAAAATTTAGAAAAGAAAACTACAAGTGAAGATAGAAGTCAAGAGCAACCAAATGAAACACAACCCATACGAGAAGAAGGAAGTAAGGAAGAAAAACCGAAAAAGAAATCTCCGACTTTCCGATTGATCTCTCAAATTGAGAAACAAATAGACATTCGGAAAGTTATGGATGAAAAAATCATGAAGGCTGAGGTAACCATGACATTAGAAGAATGGTTAGCATTTTCAAGAACAGATGTGAAGGAAGATTTCATGAGTATCATTAAAAGACGAAGAGAACCTATAGAGTATAGAACGGAAGATATTGAAATGGAGGAAAGAAAAGATCAGGATGAACCGAAAGTGAGTGTTGTACAAATAAATGAATCTGAGTATAGAGAATCGTCTGATCGTAGAAATTATTTAGGACCTGTTATTGGATATTTGGAAAAAGGAAATGAGGACCCAAATAGCCATTATACTCAGAAACATTGGGCTAGGGGTACTACTGAAACTATGGTTAAGATAGGGAATAATAATAAACCGCAAGTAGCATTAATCGATTCAGGATCAGAAATCAATGTAGTCTCAAGAGAAATTTATAATGAGGGAAAATGGCCCATAGATAGGGACCATGGATGGAAAATGAAGGCAGCCAACAATGCTTCTGGCTATCTATTAGGAGCTTGTGCAAATGTTCCTATTACTATTGGAGATGTTAAAGAGGAACATAATTTCTTCGTTCATGATGACTGCTCGTACCCAATTATTTTGGGGCAGCCGTTCATTTGTGAACAAAGAATGGAGACAAAAGTATTAGATGATGGAAGTGCTTTTGCAAGAATTCGTTCTCGTGATGGCCTTAAATCTGTTCAATTCATGACGCTTTGTATAAATCATCCTCGTAATCGTAGGTCGTTAAGAAAAACTCCTTTAAGACACATAGATCAGGATTTCGAGTAAATGCCACTGTTGAGCGAGATGACAGTGGACTTTGGTTCGAAATCTCGCAAAATCTTGTACAAAACTTAGATAAAATGACTGTTTATTTTCCATCTGCTACTTTAAATATTTTTCATTTTAAACAAATTCCTAGAAAACTTATAAAAAAATACGAAAAACATTTGAAAATCAAAGGAGATCTGTTAATGGATGAAAGTATTGAACATATTATTGAAACTACACATTGCTTCTCAACATTAGAAGAATTAGAATTTTGTTATCAAAATAAGTCTAATTCCCATATTCTTATCTCTTCACTTGATATGTATGCATTAATTCAGGAATATGCCTCTAGTATTGATCATGAGTATGATGCCTTAGTGGAGACCAAATATAAAACTGTTAGTAAGAAGGTTAAACCCGTAGCTCAACCACTACCAAAATTCAGTAATGATATTATAAAGAATGTAAGTCATGAGCCAATCCTCAGAAATCCAACAAATATTGGCCATGTATTTACTAAAGAATCCTTAAATCAAATTAAATTAGATGCTAGTGGTTTCCTTCTTCCAGCAGAAAAAGAGTATTTTCTAAAGATTATTGAGCAACATGGAAGAGCATTTTCTCTAGAGCCTTCAGAGATAGGATGTGCAGATCCTAAGATAGTTTCACCGATGATTATTTTCACTATTCCCCATATTCCTTGGAATTTGCGCCCTATTCCTGTACCTAAAGCTCATCTTCCAGAGTTGATTAGATTACTGAAAGAAAAAATTCATATGCATATTTTAGAATCCTCTTCAGCTCCCTATTCAAACCGTTGGTTTACTGTGCCCAAGAAGAGTGGAAAACTTCGGTTTATCCAAGATCTTCAGCCAGTTAATAAAGTTACCATTAGAAATGTGGGTACAGGTCCAATTGTGGATGAATTTGCGGAAGCATTCTCAGGCAATTCTATATATTCAATGGGTGATCTCTACTCTGGGTATGATCAATTTCAATTGGCATTAGAAAGTAGAGACATTACTACCATGAAAACACCTTTGGGATTAGTTAGGATGTGTACATTACCTCAAGGTGCGACCAATTCAGTAGCACACATGATGAGTGCAATGAATTTGGTTTTGCACGATTTTATTCCTCACATTACTATGCCCTTTATAGATGACATTCCCATTAAGGGTTGCTTGGAAGAAGAGAAAGATAGCACTCTGGATGAAGATGGTTGTCGAAGATTTGTAAAGGCTCATATTCTTGATTGCAAAAAAATCTTTGAGCGATTTATTCAAGTTGGCTTAACATTATCTATAGAAAAATCTACTTTTGGTGTTAATGAGGTCCTCATTGTAGGTCATCTTTGTGGCCATTATGGACGGAAGCCATACCCTCAGAAAATTGATGCCATTAGTAAGATTTCGGAAACATGTCAAAATATGAGTGAAGTTCGACGATTCTTAGGAGCCTGTATCTTCTATGTTATATGGATACCACATTTTGCACATATAGCTGACTGTCTTTATGATTTATTAAGAAAGAAAAGAAATTTTTTATGGACTGACAAACATACTCAAGCATTGCGTAGATTAAAGAAGTTGCTTCAAGAAGCTCCAATCCTTAAACGAGTTGATTATACGAATAATAAGCCCATTATTTTGACTGTTGATACTAGTCCTATTGGAATTGGCTGGGTCATAAGTCAAGATGATGAAGAGGGTAGAAGATATGCTATTAGATTTGGAGCTAAGATTTTACATAATACTCAAAGAAATTATCCTCAAATTAAAAGAGAACTTTGGGGTTTAGTCACAGCTCTAAAGTCCGATAAAGAATATTTCATAGGAGCAAATGTGATTGTGGAGACAGATTGTTTACCGTTAATTGGAATGATCACAAACTGTTCTTCACCAGATATTGCAATGCTTCGTTGGATTTCTTATATCAAATTTATAAATCCAGTTTTAATTCATATTTCAGGAAAATCGAACTCTGTTGCTGATATGCTCTCAAGAGCTAGGTATGATGAGAATGATGAAGCCAAAGTAGATACTAATACGATAAATTATGATTCCCAAGTTTATGTATATGAACAATTTAATTCCGATGAATATGAAGGAGAGTGGCTAGAGATTGGAAAGTATCTTAGTACTTTAGTTAGATCACCTTCATGGTCTTCAAACAGATTTAGAAATATTAGAAAAAGGGCATTTAACTTTTTCTTAAAAAATGGATTGCTTTGGAGACATGCAAGGGGGAAGATCAAAATGCCTCAAAGAGTACTAGGTACTAAGAATCTTCAGATGCAAGTTAAGAAGAGCATGCATGATACTTTATGGGCCGGGCATAAAGGTTTTGTTGCCACTTATGAAAAAATTAGAGAGTGTTACTGGTGGCCAGGTATTTATGTTAATGTAAAGAATTATGTAGATTCTTGCGATGTATGTCAAGTTTATTCATCGGTTAAGCATAGGGATCCACTACATCCTACGTATCCTCCATGCATACACTATAAGTGGGTAGTGGACTTAGTAACTATGCCCAAAGGTATCGATAGAATGAGATACATAGTTCTTGCTCGTGAAGATCTTACTAATCATGTAGAAGGCCGAGCTCTTAGATCAAAAACTACTTTCAATGTATGCAAATTTCTTTTAGAAGATGTGATTTCGAGATTTGGGTATATTGAAAAAATAGTAGCCGATAGGGGCGAATTAGATGCGCAAGAGGCTAGGGAATTCTTTGCTAGACATGGAATTCGTTTAGCTCTTACGACTGCATATAACCCTGAGGCTAACGGAAAAATAGAAAGAGGGCATTCCCCTATCATAAAAGCGATTTCTAAAGCTTGCAAAGGAGAATTGAAGAATTGGCCAAAATTTTTGCCATTCGCTTTGTGGGCTGATAGAATGACCTGTACGAGAACGACAGGGTTTATGCCGGCAGAGCTTATGTACTGCCAAAAACCAATTTTTCCAATAAATACCCAAATTCTTACTTGGACTATGCTTCCTTGGAAAGATAACTTATCTACTGAAGACTTGTTAGCTCTAAGGATTCAGCAATTAGAGCAAGGGAATGAGAGATTGGAAGACGCTGTAGAAAAATTAAAAACTTCTCGACTTAAAAATAAAAAGTATTTTGATAAATCACATAGGTTAAGGCCAAAGCCAATAAAAATTGATGATTGGGTATTGATATATGATAGCACATTTGATATACAGTATGATGCCCGTAGAAAATTAAAAAAGCGTTGGTTTGGACCTTATGTGGTGGTCAAAAGCTATGAAAATGGAACGTATGCTTTAAGAGAGTTAGATGGAACTCCGCTTAAAAATTTAATTGCAGGTAAAAGAATTAAAATATTTAAACAAAGAAATGAAGAATTTTATGAACTAAAATATGATGAAGGAAATGAAGAATGATTTTGTTTTAATAAAAACAATGTTTAAATTTTCTTTTAAATATGTTTTTTAATTATTTATTTCTTTTACATATATGAAAATACAAAATTATTTATAAAAATTAATTTGTCTTGAAAGTCTTTACATTGTTGCTTGATAGCAAGAGTTGAAAATGTTTGTTTTTAAAACCAATTAATTAAAGACTGATGTATGATAAAAGATGAAGCGCAGGAGATTGAAGATAATTCATGCAGTTTACAAAATTAAGCAATCAAAGCGATATTTGGATTAATGGCGATGCAAAAGATGGAATCAATATAGATCAGGTGAAACAGTTCTAACTCTGCTTAATGTTTTAAGTTTTGTTTTTCATGCATTATCATAAGTAGAAATGTACATTCTTCAGCTAGGTTAAGAAACTTCTTATAAAATTATGAAAAGTAGAATTTACACTGAAGTAGGGATGTGCTTGAAAAGAAGATAGGGATTAGAAGACCTATGGCTGTCATATGGATAGTTGAAGGAACCCTTAACTTGCAACTCCTAGTAGAAGTAGACTTGTTTTATATAGGTAAGCTTCCTTAAATCTGACCCATTTAGCAAAAGAGATCCTAGTTCCTGCTTTAGCTTACCTCTAGATCCTTTGCTCTGATTAGGGGTTAAGCCTTTCCCCTTCATCAAAAAAGTTGCGAAGAAAAATTGAAAGCAGTACATTAATGGTTGCTGCTTATGAAAAAAGAAAATTTATACAAAGAAAAATTATGATAAAAAAATTGAGATAAAAGAAAAATCAAATAAATCAGTTGTGGTCTCGAAATCACTTCTGATTTGAAAAGCGGGCTATATAAGGCGGATGTATGCTAGAGGGGAGTTAGTTTTTTGTATCTTAATGGCAAATGGTTAGGAGATGAGGGTAGAAGGCCTATATAACATATGCTTTACTTATGAACAGAGTTAATAGGAGAGTTAGTACGAATACTATTTAAATGACTTTTATAGTTTCTTTCTAAAACCTATTTTCAACTCATGCATTGATCGAAAAGGTTTAAATTCAAGTTTATATAATTTTATAAGTTTTCTTTGCTAGTTGAAGATGTACTAATGATAGAAGCATTTTTATATATAGAAAATTTTAAGTTGATTCATGAATAAGTTTCACAAGAAGTTGATATTGCTTTCTGTGATCTGCAGGTTGGCCCATCGAGGACGATGTGCAGGTTTGGCCGGGGCGAATGTCGGAAAGTTTTTCAACTTTCCAGTTGATGACAGAAAAAAAATGAAAACAACTTTATTGGTGGATTTTAAACCTCTTTTAGATCACTGTTGATCAGTTGTGCTAATTTGATTAACTATTTTGAAAATGTTTTTAGGTATGAAGGATGAAGCAGGACAAATGTTTATGTTAGGGTTTACCCTAATTACATATTTAATGAGAATTTCCTATTTAACATTCAAGAATTATGGGTATTTAGCCTAGGGTTTCTTGAATTCATGTGTTGTTTATAAGAGTTGGTTATTGTTAAGGGTTTAGATGAGTTATAATGGGTTAAAGCTAGGGTTCAGAAGGATTTTAATGATCTAACCCAGGGGGTTTTATGGGTTTCCAATAGGGTTTCTAGGATTTAATACATTTAAAGGGTTAACATAGATGTTACTCAAAAACATTAATATCTAAAATTACATATTTATGTATTAAACATTAAATTATGTCATTAATAATTACTTTAATTATTTGTGTGCATTTAAAAACTAAGGTTTGAATATATTAAATGCTTAACCTAAGTCTAATTTAAATGCATTATTAAATTAAGAAAGTTAGGATAATTCAATTAAAATGAAAAAGTAATGGATAATTAATGAGTGATTTATATGAAAAGTGTGTAAAGAATGGTGTGAGCTAAATGTGTAATTAAAGTGAATGAAAGAGTGGTCTCAATAGAAGATGCACTTAAAGTGAAAAAAGTGGGTTAAGAGAAAGAGTGGAGAGAATTAGATGTGATGAAAAGAATGGTATAAGTAGAGTGTGTAATTAAAGTGAAGAAAAGTTAAACTGGAAAGAGTGGTGAATGTTAATAGGAAAAAGGATGGATGAGCACAAAAAGTAGAAACCAAAAGAGTGGCTTAGAAATGATTTGTGTATGTATAAATGTGTGTGTTAAGCTCTGTTATTTCCTAATGTTTTTTTTCAGGTACTTCCTCTTTCTTCTTCTATCCTTACCGTGTATGTGTAGGAGAGAATTTGGTTTGTTTTTCTCTGCACTACAGCATCTAGAGAAAGATTGTTAGTTTCTTTTTCTCTCTCATCTTGATAGTGGCTGCAGCATCTATTGCATCCATGTAAGAGAGAGAGAGAGCGCTTTTTTTATATATGTTCGTAGGAATCTTGGATAACATCAGCACGTATCTGGGTATGCGCATCATGTTTGGATGACCCGTATCTTCTTTGAGCTTTTTCGTAAGTGCCTGGGAGTTTCTTCTGTTATGTTGGCATAGAGAAATACTTCGGAGAGCGCCCTCGGTGTGCAGGTCCATAGCACACAATGGTACAACGTTCGGAGGAAAAGGCCAATTCTGTTGTACTTTCATGGCGGCGATGAAGACCTGGTCGTGCGACAGTAAAAATAAGTTTAAGCTTGATTATATTTGAATTTTTATTATACTCATCATCTCTCTAACTCCCTCCACGGGCTGCGCGCGGCAGCACGTAGAGAGAGAGAGAGAGAGAGGGCAGGAGAGAGTCGGCAACAAGTACTGTGCATCATTGTATGAGGAGTTTGAAAAGCTTTTGGGGGAGATCCCTCTAGTCATGGAAAGTTCTCCGGAGCTCGATGATCTTGAATCAGCATCGTCAAGCTCACCTCTCTCCTTCTCTGAAGATGCGGCACATATAGAGCACAAGACGCAGTCAATGTATGGTCTTTTTCAAGCTGTCCAGTCATGTCCCGGTATTGCGTGTTCTGATGCAGAGTTCTATTCTGTCCTATCTAGTGGGAACGCTGAGAAGATTAATCGCTTTATAGATTTGCATTCTGTTCCGAAAATTCTTGGTGTGAAAGACTACAATATCGAAGCAAAACAAATCAAAGTCCCTCATGACGCTTTTTTAGATGCAAGCTTGACAGGTTCTGAGCTCAAGCTTATGCACTCTAACAGAAATCATGTGCATGAACTTCATTTACGAGAGGTTTCGCTGGATAAAGACCTCAAAGTATCACTACCATGGAAGTCATTTGTAAATTCGTCTGGGTCTATTAGGAAAAACATGAGCTCAACTGCAGAATGTTTTACACAGGACCCATCCACAGGTGCATCTGATATGCATGCTTATAATAAGGCCATCAGTTTAGAACAAAGAGAGGCATTGTTGTTTGGAAGTATCAGGGACAACGAGTCAGCCTCAGATGTTGGCTTCATGAATCAAGTATCTAGGGATGAAATGCTACCAAGCTTGGTTTCTGTACCTGAAAATGGTTTAGAGAAGTTCTCTTTAGATGGGAAATGTAGCTGGAAACAGACTTACTGGCAGGAATACACAGAAGATCCTTTAGGTGCTCGATCAATTAATCATTCACCTGCATTTAGTATTGATAGAGATCATGCATACGATAATCCACTTGTTGGAGAGACAGTCAGTCCAGGTAGTCAACCTTATTATGAACAGACTTATGCTAAATATTATCTAAATCACCACTGTAAATGTACAGAAAATATCTCTTATGACAGAGAGAGAGCGCGTAGAGAGAGAGAGGGAGAGAGGGCAAGAGAGAGTCGGCATCTTGGTACTGTGCATCATTGTTTGGGGGCTTGCTTCTCTTCTTCATCAGAAAGTTAGTGATCTGCATGGAAAGCGTGCTTTGATGTTTTCATATGGAAGTGGGCTAGCTTCATCACTCTTTTCTGTCCAATTTCATGAAGGAGAAGAGGTTACCATCTCTTATGCAGAAAATGGGGCGTTGCCTTTGTCTCTCAGGACCAGTTATCTTGAACGATGTAGAGGATTTAAATGCAGGTGCGAAAGGTGTGACTTCGAAGCATCAATGGAGCCCTTCATGAAGCAATTGGAGGTGAAAGCTGTTGATACACTAGCACAGATGGATATACTAGGATACGTAGAAAAACGCTTGCATGGAACTGCACGTGAAGCTGCACATACCGTTGCTATTGAGATAGTCAAGAGCTTGGAGTGAAAGTGAAGAGCTTGCTGCCTTCTGGACAGAAGTTTTCATTTCTTCCTGAAGGAGAAAGGGAGCTGGTGCTTTGTCTTTCAAACAGAGCTTAGTCCAAACTTAGGTTAAATCATTATGAGGCGGCTGAGAGAGATGCCCGAATAGCACTAGAGCTACAGAACGATCGCGCGAAAAGTCTTTTTAGAAGAGGAAAAGCTCTTCATGGACTGCATCAATATAATGAAGCAGCGCTTTGTTTTAAAAAGGTCTTGAATACGGACGATTTAGATGGCTTAAGCCAGTCAGAATTAGAAAATAATCTGAAAGCAAGCAAGTTCTGCTGCAAGCAGATAAGGACTGGGAATTATAATTTACTAGGCCTGTGTAAGGCATTGGAAGCTGGGCAGGATCTTATGTGTGGAGAGTATGTTGGTCCTGTGGAAATTGGGCCTTCAAAGGACAATAGGCTGGGTTGTGGCCTTCGAGTCACAAGAGCTGTGAATGCAGGTGACCTACTTATTGCTAGTAGGGCCATTGCTCATGCGAAACTGGATTCTTCCATGCTCCGGGGTCTGTCTGAAGAGGAGAGAAATCTACTTTCTTCTGGTAGCAAGTCTTCAAGTGTGTTTTCTATTGTTTACAAGGATATTGCCACCCTGGTGATAAGGCGAGCTGCTTCATCAGACCGATTTCGAGAACAGATATACAGCTTGAGTGCAACAAGTATTAGTGCGAGTAACAACATTCCACCTATGAGCTTATTTGCAACTACTGATCTAGATTTGGTAGCACCAGGAAATTCAATCGCGGATATACTGTACAAGGAAGATACAATCTTGAGTGCGGATAAAGAAGAGCATATCTACACGTTGATAACGAATAATGCATGTCAAGTCGCTGGGGGGCTGGGTGCTTCATTGTGGCTTATCCCCTCATTTATAAACCATTCTTGTATCCCTAATGCTTGCTGGATGAGAATCGGACACCTTTGTTCATGTTTTGTCTGCATATTCAACCAACCAAGTGAGCTTGCTACATGCCAAACAGATACACACACAATCTGTCACGAGAGAGAGAGAGAGATGTGCCGCTTGAATGAAGCGCAAATTCATGAAAATTGTTATAACACCATCTATTCACATTTTTAGACACTGTCGTCGTTGGCAGGAGATCACGTTATTTATTGTAAACAGGACTCTCAATAAGTTATTGTTACTAATAATAAGTGATAACACCGTCATTCGACCCTGCACTTTTGTGAGATATCGAGGTATTCTGTCCATAGAAAGAGAGACAGAAAGAAAGAATCATCGATAGAGAGAAAAGAGAGACATAATAATATGTTTGACTTTTTTTTATTTAATTTATTGATAATTTATTTTATATGTACGTAGATATATATGCATAAGTATACATATGTATGTGCACATAATGAAAAGCATGAGTAGGGTATGCATTCATATAAATGAAAAAGCATATGTATAAACACGTGAGAATATGTAAATGCATTAGTATGCACGAACATGAATGCTAATATGCTTAACAGAGTTTATATATATTAACATAGTTAAGAATGTGAAGGCATGTTAATAATAAATGCATTAGGAAATGTGAGAATGGATGCATTATTATGCATGATAACTTATTAGTAGGCATATATATGAATATGTGATAAGAATAAGTATGTGATTATGATAAGTATGTAAAAGTCTTAATGTATGCATGAACATATGCATGTGCATGATAATGTTTCTTAATGATTTTCTTGTAATGTTACTTACCACCTAATGGTTTTTTTCAGAAACAAACATTGAAGATTGAAAGCAAAAGAATCAAAGAGCATCGTGACAAAGAGAAGATTTCAACAAATCACCCAACAATCGGATATAAATCCTTAGAAATTTTTTTGATTAAACCTTGTATAGGACTCTCATATTATTAGCTAGCAATTATATCATCCAGTATTGTCATTAAGATTCAATCGAACTCTAATTTGTATTCGCATTCTTGTTAATTGTACTTTCTCTTGTTTATCTCATAAAAGATTTGGAATTGATTCTTAAAACATTTAAAGTGTTTCAATTATCGACTTTATATTTCCTAGATTTTACGAGTACTGTAGAAATTCTGTTGTCAATCACTTGTTTTTTTGCATCTTTCGCACGTTTAATTCTTAGAATTTCTTTTATCTTAGACTCACAAACATATATCCCCTTGTACCTACGATTGTCTCATACACCCTGCGTGTGCCGAGGGATTTACTGGCTGCCTGATCCACCAGCCTTATGTCCGCAACTTCCCGACAACGTCGCCATTTGATAGGTCATGAATTGTACATCTGTCATCAACAAATTTCACAACGAAGCCAATCTTGGCCAAAGCCAAAACTAATAACAAATTCTTCATGATCCCTAGCACAAATAAAGCATCTGACAATGTAAAAGAACTACCATCAGTAATAGTCAAAATGATCTTACCAACTCCCATAACAGGATAAGAGGAGTTGTTGGCACATGTAATAGTATTCCCTATAGGGGAAGGCTCGAGTGAAGAGAAGAAACTGCACTGTGAGGTAATATGTTTGGTCTCCCCACTATCAAAGTATCAAACATTCGAGTCTACTGTAGACATGCACTTCTCATGAGAAGATGGGTCAAAACTGCAAACAGTAGTAAATGCCCATTCTTCATCCTGCACAAGATTAGCAAACTCTGTTTTCGGTGTCGAGGCCTTTGCAACAACCATTTTGGCCTCTTTCTTCTTTGCCTCTTTAGGAGCCAGTTTTGGACAGCTCTTGATGACATGATCATTTGCTTTACAGTATTTGCAAGACAATTTCTACTTTTTTGATTTCTTCTCATCTTTGTCTTCTTCGATTGTGGAGAATTAGCAGATTTTGGCCTACTAGTAGAAGAGCTCCATTTTCTTTGCTCTTCTAACTAGCTAGGAAAGCTTGATCTACAACACTCATAATATACATGTTCTGCCTAGACTGATCTTCTTGCAAGAAAACAGAAACGAACTCTTCAAATGTTAAGGAATTTGGATTGCCTTTCATCATCAAACGAAGAGTAGAAGCAAAAATCTGGTATGAGTCGGGAAGACTATTTAGAACAATATGCACAAGTGAACTATTAAGAAGGACTTCATCAACAGATATCAATTGTTCCTTCATTCCTAGCCTGGTACAATGTGGTAAGTGTATCCCAAGCCTCCTTAGACATTGTTCTACAAGAGCAAATGTGAGGAATAATGGCACGTTTGACAGACAAAGCTATCAATGCATGTGTCTGAGCATCTCTTCCATCCCAACAAATTTGCTCTATAGTAGGTGCAACAAAAACCGCAACACGAACAAGAATCTACAGAATATCACCATCGTCGATGCCATTTGCATCAGCTTCAGTACTTGTATTTGCAGTACCTATATTCGTAGGTGTAATAGGACGTCTTTCAACACCCTACACAATATTCCATAGTCCTTTTGTGACTAATAGATGACAAATTATATAAGCCCACAATGGGTAATTCATACCATCCAACTTATCCTCGACAAACCAACATACGAAATACATTACTACTTTCAGCCATGGCCACTGACTAAAATCCCCTGATGCAAAAAAATGATTGTATCTGAAAAAGTTGAACAGAACAACCCTGACAAGTTTTGCTAAGCCTGTACCAGACTTTGAGATGCTTATACTCGCGAATCGAAACCTGTATATATCTTTGGCACAAAGAGACAAAGTAGCTTGCATAAGCATTGTGATAGTGTTTTTGGAGGCCGAAACGAGCTCAGATCGCGATTTCGGCACCATAGAGCGAAGCAGTTTTGATCTCTTAATCAACCTCAGTATGCTCACCAAATTTCATGCGATTTTGAGACTATGACCGGAGAGGTGTCGATGACACCCTAGATTAAGCGGCGACCTCCTCTGATACCAATTGTTGGAGTTAGACATCTACGGAAGCACATGAACAACACAAGGAAGAAGAAGAAGCTTGGAGCACAACACACAATACTGAATGTATTACCACTAGAATGTACAAAGATAGGTAACCTATTAGGTCTATAGGTGTATATACAAGCCGGGGGGGAAAAAACCTCCTAAAGAGGGAAAAAGTGCCTTGATGGTCCTAGTGTGTTCATACACATCACTACCTAAATATATCAACAATTTTTTAGGCTAAAACCCATGGGGGTAAAGACATAGGTGCCCCATGGAGTGACGAAGGTAGTTCTATCTCTATCCTCCCGATGGATGAGAATTGGATTGTAGCCATTGAATCCATCTAGGAAATTGTACAAAGTATGTCTAGCTACTTCTTCCAATACCTCCTCAGTGAAGGGTTATGGGAAACCATCTTGAATAGTTACTTTATTTACGGCACAAAATTCAATACACACTTGTTTTTCCACTATTTTTCTTTGGCACAGTAACCATAGATGAGACCATCTTGAGTGTTCAATAGGGATAATAATACCTTTCTCCTCTAATTTGTTCAATTCTACCTTAACTGCATATGCGTACTTTGGATTTAGTCAATATGGTCTGCTCCTTATGGATGAAGCTCCCTCTATTAAGGGAATTTGATGTAGCCTAAGCTCTTTTGGAATGCTTGATAGATCTTTGTAGGACTAGGCAAAGGCACTTTTATAGGTATATAGAGGGAAGGTTACCTTTTGCATTAAAAATGGATAGTGCCACAATCATGTGGTTAGGTGGACTATTTGTGGGTTTTGTTCATCTCCAAGGTTCACTTCTCATACAAGTATCTCAGTGGTGGTCTCATTCGAGAAATCATCAACATTATGTGTCAAGCTAGCATTTAGCTTATGCTCCTTAGTCCATCCGCTGGAATATCCAAAAATGGGAGGTCATCACTGGTTCCAAAGTCAAAATTAGTCTTTAGAGATCTTGCCTAGGTTTCACACCTTTTAATCCTATAGCCATAAAACTATCCAATTCAACAAGATTACCTAGTTTTTCTTGGCACAACAATGTACTGGTGCCCTTCGATAAAATTTGGCCACTTTAATAAAGTTGTCTAAATGGAGGTGCTTGCCTCTCGAGAGGTGTCTGTAGAAAAGTTACCTGTCCTACTTGCTTCACATAAGGAGTCAACACCATATGAGAAATTGGCCCAACTTGAATATTTTGCATAAAATAAGATGTCTTGCCTGATTGCCAAGCATCATGTAGGTGTCCGATTTCTAGTGTCTATCAAAAGTTAGGTGCCCGATTTTTGGTGGTCCAGCAAAAGTTAGATGCCCAATTTTTGGTGGTCTATCCAAAAGTAGGCACCCAATTTCCAGTGGTTCATCCAAAAGTAGGCAACTAGTTTCTAGTTGTTCATCCAAAAGTAGGCACCTAGTTCCAAGTGGTTCATCCAAAAGTAGGCATGGATTGAGAAGTTGCCCAGTTGGCCCACCCATAAGGAGGCACTCGAGCTGAGCCACAAGTTGGCCCATTTGATTGTTTGTACTTATTTTCCTACAATCATCTAGTATGCCTTATCCCTTATTGAATGTTTGTAAGTTACACATTTTTACCTTAATTGAGCATAATTGGGCACCTTCTACTAAAAATTCACTTTTGTGTGCAGAGGTTGGACATGCTCCATCTTGTTCCAATTGTTCATTTATATTACAAATTTCCATAGTGCGACACTCTAGGTTTCCCATCATCCAATTAAGTAGATTATCTTCTTCAAGTGGTAAGGAAGGCATTACCTCAATATCCATTGTATATTGAGTTGCTTTAGCAGTGTTGCAATGTTCTTCCAAATGTATATGCAATTGGTTATTGGTCTTTTTTGTGGAGATCCATAACATGCTTCTCGCCCAATCTTGTAATGCCCTAGCTTGCCTCAGCCACGGTCTTTCAAGGAGCAAAGGTCTTTCAAGGAGCACTAATAAGTCATCATTGTACCATGTGGGTGGTGAGGTAACCTTCTCTTGATGTTGGCTCTATTGCATTTAAGTGCTTCCAATGAAGTTGTGCGATGGTGATGCACCATGATGTACTCTTCTCAAAGAGATCTTTGCAATGATGCCCTCGTAATACAAAACCAAGCTCCAGTGACAAGCAGGTTGCATTGCATAGACACACAGAGAACAAAGACTACACAGTACATTGAGAACACGTTTCACAATTCCTAGTTTTTACAAATGCGATTGAACATCGATTATGTGGTTGACCATGCCACTATATGTTTTATTACAAAACATATACCAAAGTGTCTGACATCCATTGGGCCTTTCATATAGAGACTAACAATATCAATCTCCCTTTAAAGGCCAATATGTCCAAAGTGACTAGGGGAGAAAAAATAAAGAATGATAAATAATACCTAAGTATAAGTTTCCAAACTATACCTTCCAGTTGATGGGGATGTTACATAGTTTGCAAGTAACCATGCAAGATCAAGAATCAAGTAACCCCCATCAAGTGAATAGTATCAAAAGCTATCATATGGTAGAGGTTTAGTTGAAGCATCTACAATATTATCTCGAGTATGAACCTTCTCAATAATAATGTGCTTAGTGGCTAAGCAATCTCTAATGAGGTGATACATCACCTAAATGTGCTTAGTCTTTGCATGATAGATTGGATTCTTAGCGAAAGTAATGGCACTCTAACTATCACTAAGCAAACGAGATACATCCTGAGGCAGATCCATATCACAAGCAAGACAAGAAATTCATAATGCTTCCTAACATGCCTCACTTGCGACAACATACTACAATTATACGTCCTTGAAGACGAGACCTCCAAGAGATAGCACCTCCAACAAAGTGAAAAATGTACCCTAATGTAGACTTTTGATTGTCTATACAACCAACATAATATATATTTGTGTAACCAATAATGGATGCCTTTCCTCTACCCAAGAATAGAAACTTGTCTTTAGTGCCACTCATATATCTCAAAATCATATTGATTTCTTCCCAATGCTTCTTGCTAGGATTAGAAATATATCTACTCAAAACTCCCACTGTAAATGCAATGTTTGGATTCTTAGCTCCCATAGCATACATGCGACTACCAACAACATATTGATAAGGAATTTCAATCATGAATTCATTTTCCTCATTTGATTTGGGGCAATCATCCTTGCTCAATTTCACATATGTAGGTAAAGGTGTACTCAATGACTTTCCACCCTTCATATTGAACATGTGGACTACTTTGGATTCGTACTCACTTTGAGACAAGTACATGCATCTTTTACTTCTATCACAAGTAATGCGCATCCTAAGAATATGTTTGGCATCCCCCAAATCCTTCATATCACATGTTTCACTCAACTTCTTTTTGAGCAACGCAAATCATCTTAGGAGTTCTAAGCATCAACATACCATCGACATAAAGTATAAAGCATCAAAAGTTGTCATTTGAGCATCTCTTTGTGTAGAGAATGATCCTGATTGTTTTGAGAATAGCTCATAAAAGCATCAAGCTTTCGGAACCATTGTCTAAGAGGCTGTTTAAGTCCATATAAACTCTTCTTTAGCTTACAGATTAGACTTTCTTTGCTAGGAACTACATAACCCTATGGTTGTTTCATATAGACCTCATATGTAAGATCTCCATGTAAGAAATATTTTTTCACATCCATTTGGCCTAACTCTCAGTCCTCCATTGCAACATATCCAAGAAACATGCACATTGTAGTCATCTTGACTATTGGAGAGAAGATTTCCTCAAAATCAACACCATGTTCTTTCTTAAAACCCTTTGCAACAATTCATTATTTATACTTTGGAGAAGTAGTACATTATGTGAATTTCATCCGATATACCCATTTACATGGTAAATCTTTCTTCCCCTTTGATGAAGGTACTAAATCATAAGTACCATTTTTATGAATAGAATTAATTCACTCTTCATGGCATGCTCCCACTTGACATGATCCTCTGTCTGCATGGCCTATTTGTAGTAAGAAGTCTCACCAGTATTTGTTAGAAAAACAAATTCCGAACCTGGAACATATCTACGAGGTGGATGCAAGACACATGCAAAACATCTTAATGGTTGCTAAACAAGAACATATGCAGAATGATCTGATTGAACATCCTTATGTGTAGCATTTGTATGCATGCTAACTAGAGGACTAGTATCCTCAAACACCACTCGTCTCACTTGAACCTTCATAATGGGTGTTTCATGCATCTTAGACTCATTGAAAATGACATCACTACTTCTGATCACCGATCGTATTCTATGATTTGATAAACGATATCCAAATTGGCCTTCTTGACCATATCCAAGAAAAATACATTTCTTTGAATCATGTTCTAGCCTTTGTCTAAGATTATTGGGTATATGAACAAACACTTTACACCCAAAAACTTAAAGATGATCACAATATGGTGGATTCCCTGTCTATAAATCTTGTGCAACTTTTGACCTTTGGAAATACTATGTGAAAGGTTAATCACGTGAATTGTAGTCAATATTGCTTCTGCCCAAAATCCTTGTGGAAGGTTTGCATGGTGCAACATAAAAACTTCTCTATCTTGAATAATTCTATTCATCCTCTTAGCTACACCATTCTATACTAGGATATAAGGAGTTCGAGACTCTCTACAAATTCCTCTAGACTGATAGAAAAGGTTGACTTCAGGTGAGGTACACTCACCTCCATTATCTAAGCATAAAACCTTGATTTTAGTTCCTTTTTCATTCTCAATTGAAGCAAGACATTTTCTAAAAGTGGATAACACCTCATCATTCAATTTGATAAGATATACCCAGAATTTCCTAGTAACATCATCTATGAAAGTAAGAAAGTAAAGAGAACCACCTAATGACTTTATGAGCATAGGACCACACACATTTGTATGAACAAGATCGAAAGGCTGAATTGAGTAGTCAATGTGCATCTTATGCACATTCCTAGTTTGCTTTGCATATTGACAATGCTCACAAAATGCAAAATTAGAGAAAGATAACATAGGTAAGTAGCCAGAACAAGAAAGATTTTCCATTTCACTGATAAAGTGAGCTAATTTCCTTTCCTTTTCTAATAACCATATTGCTCATTGATATGCAAAAGGAAGGAGCATAGAAAACCACTTTGTAACCAAGGTCATCAAGTTGATCAATTGACATGAAACTGCATGATAAGTGAGGTACATGGCATACATTATGCATAGTGAATTCTGAACAATTAATGAATTGCACAAGTGCATCTCCAATTCCAACAATGGTAAGAGTCACCAAGTCTCACGGTACCAAGAGACTTTGTTGCATAAGTAGACAACTCTCTATGTCGTGTCACATGGAAAGAGGCACCAGAATCTAGTAACCATGTGTGGGAAAGAGAACCAACCATAAGACCCTAACTAGGCATAGTATTGTCAAGTGTAAACACATCAAAGTCATAAAAAATAGAATTAATTTCTTCAATCTTCATAATTGAAGCAAATGTACAGGTAGTTATTTAACATGTGCATCAACATTTTTTCCTTTACCTTTAGCATTCTTTAACACATAGCAATCTTTATTCATGTGTCCTTTCTTATGAAAATAATGGCATTCAATACCCCTCTTCCTTGATTTACTTCTACTCTTACTCGATTGATGGTTGTTTTCCTTGTTCTTGCTCCTTCCACATTATTGATTCTTTCCTTGCTAAGAATAACAAACATTATATGCATCTCCACTATGGTGCCAACCATATATTTTCTACAAATATCCACTTAAGATTGCTCCACATATGTCAGCATAGACTAGTTTACCATCATATGCACTATTGCTAATAGTTGTGCAAAATGTATCCCATGATGCTTTTCTCGTTCATATTGTTCATGTTCTTGATTCGTAGTTTCTATTAGGTAGAGGTACTCTTCCTCATAGGCATAGAAAGGTTCCATGAGAATGGATTCCTCATCCTCATCATTGAATTTTGCAAGAGTAGACGTGCTAGGCTCGCATTCTTCTATAATCGACTTGCCCATAAGGGGTTTTATTGTGAGGACTGAGATGCCATATCCATCTTCATTGTAATGTGGGGTTCATTTCTCCTCATTGATAGCTATGCCCATTGTGCCTAGAATTTTTTCCCAACCATGGGGTTCAAATTCTTCATCTGGGAACACCATGGGGCATATGTTGATTCTTTCTTGATATGTCCATCTTCCATTTGCAATTTGATTCTTGTTGGCCTAAGCTATCACATTATGGATGCACACCCTCTTGGGTGAGGTGGCATAGATGCCACATGGCATCACTGAGGGCATTATGCCCATTTGGTAGAAGGGGGAGAGAGGAGTCTCTTCCCAAGGAGAGATTATTATCATATGACACTCGAGGTCTCTCTCTCATAAGATCATAAGAAGAAGCTCGGGCATGGCTGGGTGGAAGAAAATGAACGCGATCTCTGTGTGTTATTGGGTCAACGTTGGAGTTCGTGAGCTGTAGCGACCCCAAAAGAATGTTATACTAGTATCAGAGCGTGTGTTCGATATGGGATATGATGCCTGCACATGTGTTGGAGCTCGAATTTGAACCTGCACCATGAGGATGAGAGGCACTTCAGCCATCAAACACGCCTCTTGCATGTTTGTGTAAGGATTCTCACTCAAAATTTATAGAACCAGAGTTCAACCATGGACGTCCGTGAAAACTTGCTTCAAGGAGCAATGGTACAAACGAGTTTTTGTTACAACTAGCCATGTTATTCAATTGAGCATGGATGCTCAATGTAAAAACAAAGGCTTGAAGAGAGTGAAGGATCAGTTTCAAAAAGAGTGGCCAGAATTGAACTGTGTGAGAGGATCTCAGAGACTCGAGAAGCTACAGAGCTATTCAAAGGATTCTCATAGTCGAGATCAATGCCCAAGCTGCATGTGAAGAGTTCATCAACAAAGAGCATCCTTTCCATCAATCCTCTCACACCATGGTTCCAAAGTGAAGGAGGATGGAGCTTCACGCTAGTCACATGTATTACTATTTTAATTTTGTAAGAGTTTGACTTTGAGAGAAGGATAATGAAGGGCTAGGGGGCCAAGCTCTTAGAGGGAAACCATATTTATGGAGAAAATTTTACATAAGTTGCAGGTGCTAGTTTGAGAAGTACCCATCTTAGGAAAGGAAAGATAAGAGGATTTTTTCATAACTTTATGGAAAAAATCATACATACATGTAGTATGATGTATGGAATTCAATATAAGATCAAGAAATCCAAAATATAGCTCAGTATGGTGGGAGTTTGAAGCTCCACAAGACCCTCTTCCATCACTATTTGGGAAAAATTTTCAGCACTTAAATTCAATAAATTCCCATTTTGGAGGAGGGAAAAAGAGGTGCATTAGGTATGGATGGATAGGAAAAAATATATATTCTGAGGGTATCTTATATAGACTTCACAATGGAATCATAGAATTCATCAAAAGGATAAGTTGAGGAGGAATTTTACTTTCTTAAAGACCCCCTTCCCACATTTTTTGGAAAAAAATTCAGATGTCAAATTTTGTCAAACTCCACTTTTGGGAGTAAGAAAAGAGATCATTTAAGAGGCTTCCCATAGATAAGTGCATACATACATGAATTATGGTGTATGTATTACCATGAAGAATGAGAAAGTCCAAGAAAAATCTGCATTGGGAGTGGATTAGAAGCTTGCTAAATCTCTCATTTAAGTTTTTGCATGAAAGTAAAAATCTTGATTTAGACCACTTTTGGGGAGCAAATTAGCATGTAGGAAGGGAGGATTTGAAAAGGTGAAAATAGGCATGAGCACCTTCATATACTACTCTTTGATTTTATGCAAAGAATTCTAGGATTTTCTTGATGGAAGAATGCTTTTGGGCACTCTAAAAATCACATTTTCACACTTTTTCCAGCCCCTCCACCAGTCCACTAGTTTGGCATGTCCCGCTTGAAAAGGCCATATCCTAGGCTAGAAAACTCCAAATTGGAGTTACAATGACTGCTTTCAAAGAGCACAAAATGTTACAAACTAGGAAGGCGATTGAAGTAATTTAACTTCGAGCCACTTGCAAATGATATATATTTCATTTTATGATTATTTGCGAGGTCCTAAAAAGTTTTTGCAGGTCTAAATAGAGATTACACGTCCATTTTTTGGATAAATTTGCATTATTTTGGTAATCATCTCACCATGCTTTATGTTTCAGGAAGTGATCCGATGTTTTCAGACACTTAAAAGTTTATATTAGGACTTGAGAAGGAAGGCACAAAGGTCTTGAAGCTCATGGAAAAGGATTGGATGCATGCAATTCCAATACCAAATCATTCAGGGATGTTTGCTGTATATTTTCAGGCATTTTACTTTATATTATGGCATGTTATGTATGTACATGCATCGATTGGAATGCATACATCAAAGTTGATCATTTTTTAAATCTTAAAAGTATGGATCAACGTGCTAGGAGTACACTTTTTGATTGTTTGCAGGAAAGATGGTTGCAAGAACTACATGGTGATGCAACAAAGAGATTGTTCCTAGCATTTTTTTTAATGTTTTTGCAAGTTATGGAGTCCATGTATTAGTTTATGGCGTGCATGCCATGGGCTTGCCAATCCCTATGTTGTTGGATGGCCTGTGTGCCATTGGTTTTATGGTTAAAAATTTTTGGGACCATTTCCTTGGAGAAATATTGTTGAAATTTTTCGTATCTCATGATGTTATATACGCACTCACCCTTAGGCAGGAATCTTATGGCATGGTAACATGCACTTTCTGCAAACATTAGAAAGGTATTAGCATGCTTGTAAGCATGTTTTTGTTGGACTTAGTACCATCACATTATTATAGATAAGGAAACTTCATTAGTAATAGGATCCCAACATATAATCCTTATGGATTTAGACCATAGGATTTGCTAAGGGGAAGGAGAGATATCTTCACAATTGGTAATGTGCACAAGCAATCCTATAGATTATAGGAAGTTGCATAGAGGCACGGGAGATACATTTATGATAATCTCCAAAGTAGTGAAGATTTACTTCTCTTCATAAGAGTCTCACAGTATGATGAGGAGACTATGGGGTATTATCAGGAAAACCCAAAGAGTGACTATATTACACTCATACACATCACTTGAGTAAGTAGTGAATCATTTTTGCTACACTACTAAGGAAACCAATTAGATGGGATGACACAGATGGGTTTCATGAGAGAGCATCAACGGGTGCCTAAGTGATTTGAGTGATGGTTAGGAAGGCCACATGCATGGCACGAGCTCTATGACTTAGAGCATAGATCCCTAAGTCAGAAATAGTTGGGATGCCCAATACATATATGTATGTTGGGATCTATAAAGAGGTACTTAGACCTAGTCTTGGTACCTAGGAACAAGTTGGTTTGTAACAAAAAGGGATGTCCATTGTCACATATTGACTAGAACTAAATTAACTAGTTCAAGGACATGGGACTCATTTGAGTCCACCGACATGAGTTTAGGTTATGGGATTCATTGGAGTCCACCTACATATTCCATTACATATATGTGGAATATATATTCGATTTAGTATAGGTATGACACCATGAATTGGAAGAAGGTTCCACTGGTATGGGATGGTGGAAACGACTTCCATTTGAGCACTCTTCTTCTATGGCCAGGGAGAAAAATACTCATTATTCAGGGTGACATGTCTCACTAGATTAGAGGAGAGTTCATAGCAGACATCTTCTTAGAGCTCAAAGTTATCCTTCATAGCTTAGGGAAGATTTATTCTTCCCATAGAGAATGTGATAGGTGATTTTATCACCACTACTATCACATACTCACTTTGAGGTTTTCAGGAAGGATAATTCCATTAGTTTGATTGGATCCTATAGATCCATGCATAGAGGATGGTTGGCGGAGATAGCTCTTTAGTATGGATACACATGTGTTTATAATATCATGTCATATCATTGCCGACCATTTTAGCACAGGGCTTTCACCCTTATAAGGAATTTATTTTCTCCACTCTTCATTATATACACCTTCATTACTTAGGGGAGATCCGTTCTCCACTTTTATAGGAATGTTTGTAATGAGGGATAATGCATTAGTTATACAAGAGAGGAGCAAATGAATTCATGAGTTTCTCTTTTAAGGAAAGGAGAAAGTAGGAATTAGCTTATGTTTTCCTTTACAGAGAAGAGGTGTTTAGAAAACATCTCTTAGTCTATATTTCAGAAGAAATTTATTTACTCTACTTTTCAATATAGTTTTCCTTCACACGGGAGTCTCTTTATCCACTATTTTTGAAGGAAAATATGGAGAACTTATGTACATGTTCTCAGTTATGAGCGAAGTAAATGGATTCAAAAGAATATCTTTCAAAGGGAAAGGGAAAATGGAATAGGTTCCACTAGTAGAGCTCTTTTCCTTAGAAGAGATTGAATAAAGAAAGATAGAGTTTCACTTTAAAGATAGAGTTTCATTTTCTCACTTTTAGATTGTAGAGAGACTTTCATTTTCTCACTTTTAGATTGTCTAGATAGGAGTGGCACTCTTCTATCAAAGACAAGAGGGAGATCTGGTAATCATAATGGTTAGATCGAGTTCCACATGGAGACTCTAGAGAGCAGTAGTTATGTTTATTTCTAGTGATAGACCTTGATTAGATGAGATGATCTAGTTATTGACATTAGTGAGATTGGGAGTTGGGATTGACTCTTCTCTTTAGGGTTTCTAGGAGATAGGGATATATCTAACGTATTGGGGTACCAAACTCTTAGTTGGTGTTACATCATGAGCATGATGTGTAAACATCCGTTAGAAGGATGGGTACTTAGGGATTATTTGAATCTCAAAGGGAATGCTTTTGCATTCATATGGCAAACTACAGGGAAGAGAATATATTAGAGTTTGCACTAGTGCTAATAGATGCTCTTTCAATAGAACTTAGTCCAAAGGTAATGGATGACAAAACAAAGACTTCTTGGTCGATGGAATGATGAGCTAGATGATGGATTTGCATAGATCACAAGGTAGTTTAGGTTAAACTATTACTTGTGAGTACACTCAAGGTTAGGAAGACCTAGAGTGGTGTGAGAGAAATCTATCATTTAGTCTTAGATGGGTTTACAATCACTTGTTATGGGACTTTGTTGTATATTTTAGAGGATTCTATGGTTTATTATCTCCACTATTGTATGGTCAAGCTTATGAGCTTGGCACTTTGCGCTTACTTTTCATACTATTGATCCATAGAGGATACATCATATGGACTTAGGTCATTATGATGATGTTATATATCATAGGAGTGATAGGTTGGAAGTTGATTGTATATGGGAGATAGTAGGCACCATTCAGACAGTTTCCCACCTTTGAGATGATTTCATATGAGACTTCTTAAGAGGAAGGATACGGGGAAACAACACACAGAGATGACCATGTACATAGAGCACATGGGGTTCAGGGGAGTCCGAGCACATTCTTCTACCGTTACGGTCATTTCATGTACATTTTTGAGGATGAAAATGTTTTCAAGGGGAAGGAAATCTCACATTATGGATGTACACCCTCTTGGGTGAGGTGGCATAGATGCCACATGGCATCACTAGGGGCATTATGACCATTTGGTAGAAGGGGGAGAGAGGAGTCTCTCCCCAAGGAGAGATTATTATCATATGATACTCGAGGTGTCTCTCTCATATGATCATAAGAAGAATCTCAGGTGTGGCTGGGTAGAAGAAAACAAACACGATCTCTATGTGTTATTGGATCAATGTTGGAGTTCATGAGCTGTAGTGACCCCAAAATAATGTTATATAAGTATCGACTTGCCCCAACTCTTCCATAAGGAGGTGATAGCAATCGAGACTCCTACACTTGAGTCTAAAATTTCCTTGGTGTTTCTTACCAAGACTATGGGGGTTCTCATGTGAATAGACTTATACTCCCATGGGTCTAAGAGATGGGGTAGTTCCTGCAAGGAATTGGATTCAAAGTCTAATCGAATCGAAAAAATTCTTTGGCATTTTGGTTCTAATGATTGCAAGTGTATTTCAACACCAATGGAAACAAGATTTAGGTTTTGAATTGAGGATGCAAATAATGCATTTGATACTTCTCTTTATTAGCAAGTTGTGGAATTTTTTATATGTGCATGTAACACAAGGTTGGACATACAATATGTAGTTTTTCCTTTGAGTTGATTTATGCATAGCCTTGGCACTAAGTATTGGCAAGTGGTGAAACATGTTCTTAGATATTTTGGGTCTCTTTTATGGTAGAGATGATCAACCATGATTGCATGCTTTTATAGAGGATTGTTTGTTATGCTACTTGAGTGTCCAGTAGTGATAATTTGTTTTTCCTTGGTCATGCATATCTTGGTTGAGTAAGAAGCAACCTGATGTGGCCACATTGAGTTTTGAAGCTTAGTACAAGGTAGTATTCACAACCATCGTGGAGTGTATATGGCTAAGATGCGTATTGATGGATCTAGACATGGAGATTCCTACACCTATGCATATTCTCACTCATAGTCAAAGTGCAATAGAAATTGCAAGAAATTTGGTGTTTCATGCATGCACAGTGAACATTGAGGTTCATTATCATTATGTCAGAGAGCACCTAGGAGAAGCCATTGTGAGAGCCCAAACATTTTTAGAACCCTAACTTCCAAGTTAGATGAGGTATGTGTGATTGTTGATGGTAATTGTTGATCTTTATGAGTCTACCCATGAAGTTAGGTAGGGCATAAACTTCTAGGCCATTGGGTTGCCATTCAAGGTAAAAATAAAGGCCTTGTGGTGCTAAGAAATTTCCCTATAGAACCTTAATGGGGGGTGTACAGAGGGGGATTGCCCCCTTCTATAAGGTTTGAGGGACCTATCCCCATGGCTTGTAAGGCAGAGATGGTAGGACTTCTTATCATGGAGATATTGTCAGATTATATATTTTGTCAACTATTAATTTATCTCTCCCAATTATGTTTATCGAATCCCATTGTAAAATCTATATGGGCATGGCCCATGTGAAGGTCTATACACCATTGCACACTAGTGGGCCCTTCATCTATAGTCTTTCTAGATTGCCATCTAAACTCTATATAGGAAGTGCACTGGTGGACAAGTCCAAATTTGTAGTTGCATTGCTCTTGGCAATTTGAGAGTTTCAGTTATCTATCTCTCAGTCTGAATCTCTCTTTGTTTGTGGTTTTTCTCAACTTTGTCTATTGATCTATTCCTCTATCCTACTATCTCTTACAGATCACATATACACGATATACTCATATGTGGTGGTACATAGTACTTAAATATTCAATTATAGATTTCATTTCATTAATTGCTCACATAACTAATCATTCTTCATCATCTATCAATAGAGAGCTCTTCTAACCATTGCATTTCTTTGTGTGCCGATCTCCTTCTTTGCTCTTGTATGTACTTCTATTTGTGCTTCCTTGCTATCTCTCACAGATGAGCAGGTTTATGCATTGCCCAGGAGTCAAGCATTGGCAGGCAGTTAAGTGCATCTTTCGCTATTTGAGTGGTACTCAGTTACTTGAGTTGTTTTATCCCAAGGGGGGATCACTACCGCCAGATTTGCATGCTTTTCTCACTCTGATTGGGTTGGTTGCTATGACACTTGTGTGTCCACTGGTGGCTTTTGCTTCATGCTTGGTAGCTCATGTATATCTTGGTTGAGCAAGAAGCAACCTACTGTGGCCACTTCTAGTTGTGAGGCTGAGTATAGGGCAGCTTTCACAACGACTGTTGAGTGTGTGTGGCTCAAACGCCTTATGGTTGATTTGGGTGTTGGTTAGACTTCTGCCACCACCATCTTCACTGACAGTCAGAGCGCATTGGCAGTTGGGAGGAACCTTGTGTTCCATGCTCGCACTAAGCACATTGAGGTGCATTATCACTATGTCAGGGAGAAGTTCTTTGCTAGGGAGATCAGCTTGGCATATGTGCCCACGCAGGAGAACATTGCAGACCTTTTCACGAAGGCTCTACCTAGGGAGAAATTTGAAGCTTTTCGCAAAGCTTTGGGCTTACTTCCTTTTGTGGAGTGATTTCCACATAGCTTGGCACTTCCTTATACATGAGTGCCAACTCCTTGTTCACGGCATCACTCCTAGGGGGGATTTGTTGATATATTTAGGTAGTGATGTGTGTGAACACACTAGGATTGTCGGGGCACTTTTTTCCCTCTTTAGGAGGTTTTTTCCCCCGGTTTGTATATACGCCTATTTCCCTAATGGGCTACTTATCTTTGTACATTCTCTAGTAATACATTCAGTATTGTGTGTTGTACTCCAAGCTTCTTCTTCTTCCTTGTGCTCTTCGCGTGCTTTCGCAGACGTCTAACTCCAACATCTTGACTAGGTTCTTCTCGAGGGAGATTTCCTTTGCTCCTTGTTTGCATTACCATGGATTCAATCTCTTCCAAATGGACTACTTTAGTAGTTGGTGATCCCATCATGGTTTCAATTGCACCATCTTCTTAATCCACAAAGTTTATATGGATATATGGTCATGAATATGGATGCCTTGTTTATTGGGCAACACATGATATAATTATCTCTAGCCTTTCGACAATTTTTGCATGGAGGGAAACCATATGGTAGAGGAAATTTTCTTTGGTAATGTCCACATTCTCCACTCCTAAAACAAATAATTGGCCTCCTTGGCCCATTTCCAAAGTTTCCTTGAGGACATGTATTTTGAGTATTGTCTTGAGTTGGAGCTGAGATCATTAAATTTGGTGGTGATAACACCCTATTTAGGCTCTTCCTTGTCCCCAATGTTCTTGTCTCGGAATCCCTTATGAGCGGAACTATTCGCCTTCATGGTCAAGGTTCCTAAATAATTGGAAGGTTATATTTAAGAGAAAATACTCACTTAGACATGTCCTTGCTTCCTATGCATTGTACACCATAGTCCACTTTTGACTCCACTTCTTGCACAAAGCTCTTGTAGCTCTTGACTGTCATTGAAGTAATTCGAAGGCGATTCACCACAGTGAGCTCTCCTTCTCGAGAGCTCCACGACGATATGCTCAGAGTAGAAAACCGAGCTCCTAAGGCCGCACACAGTACTCTGCGCAGAGGCTGCAGAATATGCAAAAAAACACAATACACAAGGAGTATGAAGATAGACTTCTTAGGTCTTACAAATGCGGTTGAACTTAGAGTCTGTGACTGACCAAGCCACTATGTGTTTTATTAAAGAACATATACAAAGAAGTGTCTGGTGGCCATTTGGCCTTTCACATGGACACTAACGGTAACAATCTCCCACTAAAGGCCAATATGGCTAGAGTAGTTATGGGAGAAAATAAAGAATGATAAAGAATACCTGAGTGTAAGTATACAAACTATACCTCCCACATGATGGGCATGTTACATAGTATACAATTGACTCTGTAAGATCAAGGATCAAGTAACCCCCATCAAGTGACAATAGTGTCAAAAGCTATCCTGTGGTAGAGCTTTAGTCAAAGCATCTACAACATTGTCTTCTGTATAAACCTTCTCAAGAATAATGCGCTCAGTGGCTAAGCAATCTCTAATGAAGTGACACCTCACCTCAATGTGCTTGGTCTTTGCATGATAGACCGGTTTCTTAGCCAAAGCAATGGCACTCTGACTATCATTGAGCAACCGAGGTACATGCTGAGGTAAACCCATATCACAAGGAAGACGAGAAAGCCACAATGCTTCCTTACATGCCTCACTTGCTGCAACATACTCTGCTTCTGTGGTGGAAACAATTGTACATTCTTGAAGACGAGATCTCCAAGAGATAGCACCTCTAGCAAAATGAAAAATGTACCCTGATGTAGACTTATGATTGCCTACACAACGAGCATAGTCAGAAACTATGTAACCAATAATGGATGCTTTCCCTCTACCTAAGCATAGACGCTTGTCCTTAGTGCCACTCAGATATCTCAAAATCATCTTGAACGCTTCCTAATGTTTCTTGCCAATTAGACATATATCTGCTCACAACTCCCACTGCAAATGCAATGTCTGGTCTCATAGCTACCATAGCATACATGAGACTACCAACAACAGATTGATAGGGAATTTTGGTCATGAATTCCTTTTCCTCATCTGATTTGGGGCAATCATCCTTGCTCAATTTCACATATGTGGGTAAAGGTGTACTCAAAGCCTTTCCACCCTGCATATTGAACCTGTGAAGTACTTTGGATATGTATTCACTTTGAGACAAGTATATGCATTGTGTACTCCGATCACGAGTAATGTGCATGTCAAAAATATGTTTGGCATCCCCCAAATCCTTCATATCAAAGGTCTGACTCAACTTCTTTTTGAGAATTGACAAATCATAAGACGACCTCCCAGCAATCAACATATCATTGACATAAAGTATCAAGCATATCGAGCTTCCATTTGAGAATCTTTTTGTGTAGAGACAATGATCCTCATTGCTTTGAGAATAGCCTTGAGACTTCATCAAAGCATCAAACTTTTGGTACCATTGTCTAGGGGACTGTTTAAGTCGATACAAGCTCTTCTTGAGCTTACAAACTAGGCTTTCCTTGCCAAGAACTACATAACCCTCTGGTTGTTCCATATAGATCCCATATGTAAGATCTCCATGCAAGAAAGCAGTTTTCACATCCATTTGGACTAGCTCTAAGTCCTTCATTGCAACGAATCCAAGCAACATGCGCAGGGTAGTCATCTTGACCACTAGAGAGAAGATTTCCTCGAAATAAACACCATGTTGTTGCTTAAAACCTTTGCAATGAGTCGTGCTTTATACTTTGGAGAAGCACTGTCTGATGTGAATTTCATCTTATATACCCATTTACATGGTAAAGCTTTCCTGCCCTTTGGCAAAGGTACTAAATCCCAAGTACCATTCTTGTGAATAGAATCCAACTCACTCTTCATGGCATGCTCCCACTTGACATGATCCTTTGTGTGCATAGCCTCTTTGTAGCAAGAAGGCTCACGAACATTTGTTAGCATAACAAAATTAAACCTACAACATATCTATCAGGTGGATGTGAGACACGTGTAGAACGTCTCAATGGTTCCTGAACTGGAACATGTGCAAACTGATCTGAATCGACATTCTCTTGAACATCCCTATGTGCAACATTTTTATGCATGCTAACCGGAGGACTAGTATCCTCAAACACCACTCTTCTCACTTCAACCTCCTTAATGGGTTGTTTATGCATCTTAGACTCATTGAAAATGACATCACTACTTCTGATCACTGTTCTATCCAAATTGTCCTTCTCGACCATATCCAAGAAAAATGCATTTCTTTGACTTATGATCCAACTTTTGTCTGAGATTTTTGGGTACATGAACATATGCTTCACACCCAAAAACTCTAAGATGATCATAATATGGTGGCTTCCTTGTCCACAACTCTTGTGCCACTTTCAAAACTTTGGTAGTACTAGGTGAAATGTTAATCACATGAACTACAGTCAATACTGCTTCTGCCGAAAAGCCTTGTGAGATGTTTGCATGATGCAACATAGAGACTACTCTATCTTGAATATTTCTATTCATCCTCTCATCTACACCATTGTGTACTGGGGTATAAGGAGCTATAAACTCTCTATGAATCCCTCTAGACTGACAGAAAAGACTGAATTCATGTGAGGTATACTCACCCCCATTAGCTGAATGTAAAGCCTTAAGCTTAGTTCCTTTTTCAGTCTCAACTGAAGCAAGCCATTTTCTGAAAAGAGGGAATACCTCATCCTTCAATTTGATAGGATATACCCAAACTTTTCTAGTAGCATCATCTATGAAAGTGAGAAAGTAAAGAGAGCCACCTAAGGACCTAGTGGGCATAGGACCACACACATCTGTACGAAAGAGATCTAAAGGCTGAATTGAAGATTCAATGTGCGTTCTATGCACATTTCTAGTTTGCTTTCCATATTCACAATGCTCACAAAATGAAAAATCGGAGAAAGATAACACAGGTAAGTAGCCAAAACGAGAAAGATTTTCCAGTTCACTAGGAGATATATGGCCCAAACGATCATGCCAAATACAAGCCATAGGCTGTTCAGTAACAGCTAACAAGTGTTCTTTCTGTGATACAAATAAAGGATAAAGTGAGCCAACTTTGCTTCCTTTTGCAATAACCATATTGCCCTTGGATATGTGAAAGGAGTGAGCATAGAAGACCAACTTGTAACCAAGGTCATCAAGTTGACCAACTAACATCAAACTGCATGATAACTAAGGTACATGGCATACATTATGCATAGTAAATTTTGAACCATCAATGAATTGCACAACCACATCTCCAATCCTCACAACATCACACTGGTAAGATTCACCAAGTCTCACGGTACCAAGAGACTTTGCTGCATAATTAGAGAACCATTCTCTGTGTGGTATCACATGGAAAGAAGCACCGGAATCTAGCAACCATGTGTGGGAAAGAGAATCAGTCATAAGCGCCTCAATTGGCATAGTACTATCAAGTGTCAACACATCAACATCATCAGGAATAGCATTAATTTATTCAATCTTCACAGTCAAAGTAGATGGTGCAGGTAACTGTTGAACATGCCCATCAACGTTCGGTCCTTTACCTTTAGCATTCTTTAATGCATAACAATCTTTCAGGACATATCCTTTCTTATGGCAATAATGGCATTCTTGATTCTTTCCTTGGTAAGAATCACGAACATTATATGCATCTCCACTCTGAGTGCCAACCATAGATTTTCTGCGAATCTCCTCACTCAAGAGTGCTCCACATATGTCATTATCCATATCCATTGTTTGAGCCTGTAACTGGGAGAATATAGCATCAAACTCATTTAGATGAGCAACAACACTATATGTGTCCTTCATGCGAAGGTCATATAATTTTCTCATCAGTTACAATTTATTTGATGCCGTCTCTTTTTCATATGTAATTTTCACATTCTAATACTGTAAAGTAAACATTATTTGCCAGGTGCAAGCGAATGGTAGACCTAGTCATTTCATCTAACTCATCCCAATCATCTTCATCCATGTCAACAGGCTTCTTTGAAATCCCATTTACTCGCTTCCATTGCCTCCTTTAAATCAGCACATCTTTAATCTGATTATTCCATAGAGCAGAGTTTGTGCCATCAAATTTTTGGATCTCAAAATGGTCTTTGCCCTACAAGTTATAGCTCCTCCTCGGAACACTGGCACTAGACCCTAATCCACCGGATGTACCTGAGACCTCTAATACCATGATGATAGAGAACTGAATAGAATGATAATTGAGCTAGAAGAGTCCAAACACCAACAAATAAGTGTATCAAGGAGTAAATCGACCACTATATAGTTGGGTAAACCAAAAATCTGGAAAAATTTTGCCAGAGTATCCTCTACAAAATGAGCATGAGCATATGACAGTGTCAAAATATCATAAAACTACAAGTACCGACATTTTTAATAGCATAGTGAATCACTAACTCCACTGCATATAATCGATTACCCAATAGAAGCCAACTAGGCTTATCGAGCACCTATGAACAACTAGCATACACCTCTTATGGCGAGGCTGGGTAAGTCTTCCACCTTCATCAGCAAAGAGACCCTGACATCTGGGTGTCTCCCAGTTAAGAAAACCTCACCACAACCCTCTTTTTCAAACGTAAAATGGTTTATGCAAAAACGTAACCACTATATCAATGACCACATGGATGTACATAAGCGGTATCCACAGAAGCGTACATGGTGTGTATGTTCTCAGTATATGCAGTAAAATGACACTAAAAAGATTGAATGCACAACCCAAAAAATAGCCCACAACACTTGCAAGTGTCTGTCAAATCTGATGTTTTAGGCTCAAAAACCTACATGCATTTGCAGCAGCTCCTCCCACCAAAACTGAAAACCTTTCGAGAAACCTGTAGTTTTACGAGTGTGGCTGAAAATACAACCCCAAAGGTTGATATTTATTATCGAAGAAGTACAAAGAAAACTCTTCTTGATGTTCTTGGACCTGTGTGAAGAGAACTATGTGCAACAGTACTCCAAAATGGCTCCAAAAGGCACCCAAAAATGCTTCAAAAATAGGATTTGAAAGCAAAGAATGAATCTTTGAGGGACCAAAACATGTTGAAGGTAATGTCAACCTTAGTCTTTCCACTTCTTCAGACACCACAAGAGTGTAGCTTACTGGCAAGAGATTGCCACAGTTAAGCGAGCTCTGGGGGGAACAGTATTGGAATGGGTGAGCTCCCGGGAAGTATCGGGAACCTCTATCTTCCTTGATCATTGAGGTCCTCCCTCGTGTGCAACCAACGGTGCCAACACTGACTTCGGTGACTCGATGACAAGGTATGCCGAGGTCGATGCCTTGGTCGGTGCCTTAATTGTAAGCCTTGGGGGGTGGGTTCTTGCTTCGCTCGCACAAAAGGAACAAAGCTTTTTGTGTCGAACTGCTTTGATACCAGTGAGGTAATTCAAAGGTGATGCACCACAGTGTTCTCTCCTTCTTGAGAGCTCCATGATGATATGCTTGAAGTAGAAAATCGAGCTCCTAAGGCTGCACACAGTGTTGATATATTTAGGTAGTGATGTGTGTGAACACACTAGGACCACTTGGGCCCTTCTTCCCTCTTTAGGAGGTTTTTTTCCCACGGCTTGTATATACACCTATTGCCCTAATGGGCTACTTATCTTTGTACATTCTCTAGTAATACATTCAGTATTGTGTATTGTGCTCCAAGCTTCTTCTTCTTCCTTGTGTTGTTCACGTGCTTCCGCAGACGTCTAACTCCAACAATTGGTATCAGAGCAGGTCGTTTTCTTCATCTAGGGTGCCATCGACACTCCTTCGGTTGCAGTCCCAGAATCGCATGAATTTTGGTGATCATACTCAACGGAAATCGCGATATGAGCTCGTTTCGACCTCTGAACACATAATTGTAGTGCTTGTGCAGGTTATTTCATCTTTTTGTGCCAAAGGTGTATACCAATTTGTGTTCGCCAATATAAGCGTCTCGAAGTCTGCTATAGGTCTAGCAGAATTTGTTTGGGCAGATCTGTTCAACTTTTTGAGATACAATCAATTTTCTGCATCAAGGTATTTTAGTCACCGGCCATGGCTGAAAGCAGTGATGTATTCCGTATGTTGGCTGTTGAGGATAAGTTGGATGGTACCAACTACCCGTTATGGGCTTATATGATGCGACATGTGTTGGTTGCAAAAGGACTGTGGAACATTGTGCAGGGTGTCAAACTTGCAACTGTTACAACTGCAGGTATTGAAGTTGATGTAGAAGGTGTCAAAGATGATGATATTCTGCATATTCCTATTCGTGTTGCGGTTTCTACTACACCTACTACAAAGCAGATTTGCTTGGATGGCAGAGATGCCCATGCACATGCATTGATAGCTTTGTGTGTCAAACACGTCATTATTCCTCACATTCGCTCTTGCAGAATAGTTAAGGATGCTTGGGATACACTTACCACATTGTACCAAGCTAGGAATGAGGCTCGTGTTGCTTACCTCTGAAAACAGTTGGAGAGTGAGCACATGAATGAAGGTGATTCTATGGACAGTTTCCTAACGAAGATCAAAGACTTGAAGGAACAATTGATTTCTGTTGATGAGGTTATACTAGATAGCTCACTTGTGGAGACCGTTCTGAATGGTCTTCCTGATTCATATCAAAGTTTTGCTTCTACTCTTCGGTTGATGATGAAAGGCAATCCAAATGCCTTATCATTTGAGGAGTTAGTCTCTGTTCTGTTGTAGGAAGATCAATCCAGGCAAAACAGGTCCATTATGCGGGTTGCAGATCAAGCTTTCCTGGCTAGTCAGAAGGGCAAAGGAAAATGGAGCTCTTCAACTAGTAAGCAGAAATCTGCTAATTCTGCATATTCAAAGAAGGAAGATAAAGATGAGAACAAATCAGAAAAGCAGAAATTGTTTTGTAAGTACTGTAAAGGGAATGATCATATCATAAAGAATTGTCCAAAATTGGCTGCTAAAGAGGCAAAGAAAAAAGAGGCTGAAATGGTTGTTGCAGAGGCCTCTACACCAAAAACAAAGTATGCTAATCTTGTGAAGGAAGAAGAATGGGTGTTTACTACTGTGTGCAGTTTTGACCCATCTTCTCATGAGCAGTGCTTGTCTGCAGTAGACTCAGATGTTTGGTATTTTGAGAGTGGGGCGACCAAACATATTACCTCGCAGCGCAGTTTCTTCTCTTCACTCAAGCCTGCCCCTACAGGGAATACTATTACATGTGCCAACAACTCCTCTTATCCTGTTATGGGAGTTGGTAAGATCATTTTGACTACTGGTGATGGTAGTTCTTTCACTTTATCAGATGCCTTATTTGTGCCAGGGATCATGAAGAACATGTTATCAGTTTCTGCATTAGCCAAGATTGGTTGGTTGTGAAATTTGTTGATGGCAGGTGTACAATTCATGATCTGTGAAATGGCGATGTGATTATTGCTTCTGACATTTTATGTCGTGGGCTGTATAAGCTCATAGACTATGAAATATCTGTAAATGATTTGGCATGTGTAGTAAATGATTCTCAGGCTATGTCATATGCAAAGCTTTGGCATGCACGCTTTGGTCATCTGAATTTTGCTAGTTTGCTATGCCTGCAGAAATCTGAAATGATGTCCTCTTTGCCCAAACTTGAGGCAACTGGAAAACATGTTTGTGAAGGCTGTATTTTGGGCAAAAGGTAGAGTTCGTCCTTTCCAAAAGATGGTTCAATTTGGGCTACTCAGAAATTGCAACTTGTACATAGTGATGTCTCTGGCCCTATGCAGACACCTTCTTTTGGGAATTATCTTTACTTTGTGACTTTCATTGATGATTTTTCTAGGCATGCATGGGTATATCCATTGAAGGCAAAATCCGAAGTGTTCATGTACTTCAAATAGTTTTTGGTTTTGGTTGAAAATCTATCCGCATGTAAAAATGGGCATCCTCCGTTCTAATCGAGGGGGGGAATATATGTCTTCTGATTTTTATGAATTTCTGCCTTAACGTGGGATAAAACACCACTGTACAGTGTCGTATACACCTCAAAAGAATGGAGTTGCTGAACGAAAGAATAGGTCACTCATGGAGATGGCGAGGTGTATGGTCAAGAGTCAGGCTTTACCACATAGTTTTTGGCTTGAGGCTATCATGTGTGCAACATATGTACTGAACAGGTGTCCCACTAAAGTGTTGCAGTCTATCACTCCATATAAGGCTTGGCATGACCGCAAGCCATTTGTTGCTCATCTGCATGTTTTTGGTTGTTTGGCATATGCATTAGTCCTAAACAACATCGTAGAAAATTGGATGATGAAACAGTAAAATGTATTTTTGTTGGGTACATTTCTGAAAGTAAAGGCTATCGTCTATATCATCCACAGACTAAACGAATTCTGGTTAGCCGTGATGTTGTTTTTGTGGAAGATGCTATTCAGCCATTGCTTTCATGTACTAAGGAGACATCTGTTAGCTCCAAAGACATGTATGATACTTTGCTGCCTCTTTTTAAAGGTGGACAGTCTAGTGCTGGTCCTAATGAGGCAACTTCTTAGCCTTTGCAGGTTTCATGTGATGATGCAAATAATTCCATTTTTGATGCAGATGTACATGATGCACTTATTGATGAGAGAGCTCATATTGAGGAGGCGAGAACTATGCCAAAAGGCTGGTGCAGACCTTGCGTGATAGCAAATTAGATGCACCTTTGTCAGATCGTACTCGTTCAGGCTCTCATAGTGCCTCTTTTGCATCAGATTGCTATGCTATGGCTGCATCTAGTCTTTGTGATGAGAATGAGCCTATTTTGTTTGATGAAGCACAAAATTCAAAAAATTGGATGGCTGCTATGTAATCTAAATATGATGCTTTAATGAAGAATGGTACTTGGTCTTTATGTGACTTTCCTCCTGGCAAGAAGGCCATTGGCACTAAGTGGGTATACAAGCTGAAGCGTAAATCGGATGGTACAATTGACAGGCATAAGGCTAGGCTTGTTGCAAAGGGTTATGCACAGGAAAGAGGCATTGATTTTGATGAGACCTTTGCACCTACATGCCGTATGACTACTGTTCAGAGCATCTCTGCACTTGCATCTCATCATGGTTGGAATGTATATTAGTTGGACATTAAAACAACATTTCTGAATGGTGACTTGCATGAAGAAGTGTATGTTTTTCAACCCCGTGGCTTTGTGCACAAAGGGCATGAAAACCATGTGTGTAGGTTAAAGAAGGCATTATATGGTTTAAAGCAAGCACCACGTGCTTGGTATGAGAAGATACATGCCTATCTGATTGCACATGGTTTTGAGAACAGTCCAATTGAAAGCACCTTATATGTTAAGCATGTTAATGATGTGCTTCTGATCGATCATTGTTGTCTATGTTGATGACATGCTGCTCACTGGTCCTATTGAGAAGCATATTGCTGATTTGCATGCTTCATTAGAGATGTCTGATTTGGGGCATTTGCATCACTATGGGCATTCAGTTTATGCAAGTTGATGGTGGAATGGCTTTGTGTCAAACAAAATATATTGACACATTATTGCAGCGTTTTGGCCTTGAAGACTGTAAGCCTATTGCCACTCCTATGGAGACAGGTTTATGATTGAGTCTTCATGATGCTGGAGATGCATTTGATGTTGTTCTCTATCAGCAGGACTTCCTTTTGTGGAGTGATTTCCACATAGCTTGGCACTTCCCTATACATGAGTGCCAGCTCCTTGTTCACCGCATCACTCCTAGGGGGGATTTGTTGATATATTTAGGTAGTGATGTGCATGAACACACTAGGACTGTTGGGGCGCTTTTTTCCCTCTTTAGGAGGTTTTTTTCCCTCGGCTTGTATATATGCCTATTGCCCTAACGGGCTACTTATCTTTGTACATTCTCTAGTAATACATCCAATATTGTGTGTTGAGCTCCAAGCTACTTCTTCTTCCTTGTGTTGTTTGTGTGCTTCCGGAGATGTCTAACTCCAACATGCCCAAACTTGAGGCACCTTGTAAACATGTTTGTGAATGCTGTATTTTGGGAAAAGTGCAATGTTCCTTTTTCCCAAAAGATGGTTGAGTTCAAGATTCTCAAAAATTGCGGCTTGTTCATAGGGATGTGTGTGGTCCTATGCAGATACCTTCTTTTGAGTACTATACTTTGTGAATTTTATTGATGACTTCTCAAGCATGCATGGGTGTGTCCATTGAAAGCAAAGTCCAAAGTCTTTATGTGATTCAAATAGCTTCTGGATTTGGCGAAAAATATGTCAGCATGTAAAATTGGCACCCTCCATTCTGATTGAGGGGGGAATACATGTCTTCTGATTTTCATGCATTTCTAGTTGAACGTGGGATAAAAATTCAGCATATAGTGTTGTATCCACCTCAACAAAAATGGAGTTATTGAAAGAATAGGTCACTCATCAATTGCTCTTTCAAGTCGCAGATGTGTGTCACATACACATCCACACTTATTTTCAGCCATACGTACATCCTCAAGTTGCTTCATCAAGTATGCAACATGTGCTTCATTATGCATGGCATACAAAGAAGCAAGAGTGTCCCATGTCTGTCTTGATGTAGAACATGATTGAATTTGTGGAACTATATGATGCTTCACATAAAGCACAATCAATGCATGATCTCGAGCATCTTTTCCATCCCATCTAAGTTGCTCTTGTGTAGGTGGAGAAGGAGAAACCAGTGTACTTGAAGAAGAAGCTCCATCTGTGACAGTAGGCTGTGAAGTAGAAGAACCTACTGGTCTTTGATCTAGATCTGCCACTATGTTCCAAAGTTTTTATGCAACAAGAACATGCTTCCTCATGTAAAACCACATTGGATAGTTGGTCCCAACAAACTTATCTTCAGCTTGAAGTATGCCAAACAAGTCATTGCTACTGGCCATCATTAAAGAAGAAGAATGTGACAAAATCTTTACTTCGAAGAAAGTTGAAATGAATGCTAAAATTTTAGCTTATAAGTCATCACTTTGATGGCAATTTTGACTGCATGAATGGCTTTGAAATGGGGGTAAAACCCCAATGTGAGTGATGGAAATGTCTTTGGCTACGGGAATTTGTTGTTCTATGCTCCGAAGTCCATTTGCACTCTTAAAAGTGCACGCATGCCGTGATGCAAAAAACTGAAACTTGAGAAGGAGCTAAACCTACTCTGATACCATTGTTGGGTGTGTGTAGAAGTGCAAGAGCCACACAAGAAGCACACACAAGGAGCACAAATGCAACAAGACACACAAAGAAGACACATGTCTAGAATAGCTCTCTCGATTGATGATGAATTGAACTAAAGTAAGAGTTGAATAATATCCCTAAGTACAAAGTACCACCACATGTGTATCAAGTATGTGGCAACATGGGGAAAAAACCTCTAGCGACCACTAGAGTAAAAAGTACCCATGTATAGGGAAAAGGTTCACATCAAAGCTACTCGAGGAACACATAAGCGTAACATATCATTGGTCCATAGAGACACTTTTCTAATTTTCAAGCATCTTGCTTCAGTGTATATACCAAGACCAGATCTCTTACCTTCAGGTCTTTATCTATTACATGTGCATGGAAGTATGTGTTTTGGCTTTATTTAACTGCATATATCCCATCAACTACTCTCAGTGGAGTTTCTCCCAATCTTTCTAAATCAAAGATCCTGGAAGATAGCTCATGGCCAGCCCATTGGTGCTCTTGTGCTACCTTTAGTGTGGGTATCAAAAATCTAAGGCTAGAATCAGATTCTGACCAAACATCATTTGAAAGGGGGTAGCATTGAGTACTATTTTATAGGCCACTATATGCCCAAATGACATGATGTAGTTGTTTGTCCCAATCAGAATGTTTGTTATTCAAAAGTTTAATCAAAATAATACTTAGGATATTATTGGTGCTTTCCGCTTATCCGTTGGCTTGTGGGTGATACGGGGCCAACTGCTTGTGGATAAACATGAATTTTTGTAACTGCATTTGATGAACTCATTCAAGAAGTGGGTGCCATGATCACTTACCAACTCTATTGGAAATCCATATCTAGTAAATACATTATCAAACAAAAACTTAGATGTGGTTTGTGCATCGTTTTTTCTAGTTGTCGTCACCTCCACCCATTTGGTTAGATAATAAGTAGCGACAATAATATATTCAGCATGTGAACTCTTGGGTGGAGGATTAATAGGACCAACAAAGTATATTCCCCATTTTGAGAATGCATGTCCTCCCATCATGGGTCTCAATGGCATCTCATCCTTACGTATTCGATACTAAGTTCATTGACTCATGTCACATCTCTTCACATAAATGTGTGCATCCATGTGAAGGATTGGCCACCAAAGTCCTATAAATAGTACGACCTTGATCAGTTAATCAAGTCCAAAGTGTCCTCCTACCACACCTTGGTGTGCAGTTCCTAAGGTCTTGAGATATTCACTTTCATGGACACCTAGACTAGATATCCATCTTTTTTGTGCCTATATAGATTATCTCGGATGAGAGCTTAATCTTGATCCTCCTTCTCTAGACTCATCTTCCTTGCAAAAGTCATCTCTTGAGGAAATGTTTTCATCCTCATAAAGTCAACTAATGGATTGATTCAATTTAGTATTAGTGACACGTGATATAAGTTGCATGTTCCACCAGGGGTCTACTAATACATGTTGGACAATCCTTACACATCCCATAGATGTCTGCTTCCATCATTGGCCAATATATGCCTAATCTCCTCAGAGTCTATAGGGTTGGGTATTTCGAGTGGTGTTTCTCCAATGCACCTACATGTGCTAATTGCAACCATCTAGCATGTTCTTCCTCTTCCACACAACAAGCTAAGATCCCTTGACCCGTGCGCTTGTATACACTTACTATCATTATCTAATACTTTTGAGATTTCATCACTTTGTTACCCTTTTCCCTTATCATGGGGTGCTTGGGTCCAAAGGTAAGAATAGGCACTAGAGTTTTAGCCCAATTAGGCACTACTTCTAGGTCTAACAAGTAAGCATCCAGAAGTTCATTTGACACACCTGCATGAATTCTCATGACGCAAGGCTAGGAAGGTGATCTACCCTAAGGTGATTCTTGTCTTTCCTGACCAGTACCTCGAAATCATATTCCATTAGTAAGAAAAACCATCTTACTAATATTTTTGTATTGCACAATTTGTTCACAAGGTAGAGTAATGCCTAGTGATCTGTAAAAACTTTAAGCTTATTTGCGAGCAAATAGTGTCTAAAACTTTTTATCACATAGACCATGCCCAAGCCTTCTCTTTTTGTAGTGGCATAATTTTGTTTTGATGCATTCAATTATCTACTTGCATAAGCAATGGGAAGGTCAGTGTTTCCTTCACCCGTAGGTTGTGCTAGCACACACACCCAATAGCATAATTGGATGCAACCACATGAGCATGGAATGGATTAGTCCAATCTGGTGTGTTCAAAATTGTATGAACACAATTGTCACTTAAACTCATTAAAGGAGTCCTCACACTCTTCATTCAACTTAAAGTTAGTCAAAAGATTGTACAAGGACTTTGCAATTATCACATACATGTGAATAAAGTGTCAGTAATATCCATAGTGACCCATGAAAGCTTGTACTTCCTTGAAATTCTTTGGTATTGTAGCTCTATTATCTCTAACTTTTTCTTCTTTGGTGGAAATCCCATTCTTTGACACTGTGTCCTAGAAACTTGGCTTGCCTGACCATGAAAACACACTTTTCTAGGTTCAAGCAAACCTAGTATTCTCTACATTTGTCAAAGATTTGTTTCAATTTAGGGATATATGTTTGTTTAATGCTGGAATGAGTGCAGGAATCATCAACATAGGCCTCTAAATTCTTTCATAAGAATTCCTTAAACACATGACACATCAGCCATTGGAAAATAGCAGGGGCATTGGTGATCCCAAAAGGCATCACACAAAATGCGAAGGTACCCCATTTCATGGCAAGAGCAATCTTATTTTGGTCTTCAAGGGCAATGGCTACTTGATTGTAGCCAAAGAATCCATCAAGAAAGTTATAGAGTTCCTTTCTTGCTACACGTTCAAGTAAATATTTTGTGATAGGATGCAGATAACTATCCCAAATGGTGGTTGCATTAACTTTTTTTTATAAATGCACACATGTAGCTTTCCATTATTTTTTGTCACAACCACAATGGGGAACCCATTTGGTATGCTCAATTTCATAGATAAATCCTCCTTCTATCAAGCGATCAATTTATTCTTTAATTTTGGCTATGTAATTACCATTATAAGTGTAAGGTTTCTACTTGCTAGGCTTGGCTTTTAAGGACATGGGAATTGGGTGGGAACACATGGCTGGGTCAACTCCCTTCAAGTCCTTATAACTCAATGCAAAGATTTCTCTATATTCTCTCAATAGACTTATCAACTCACATTCTTCATCTTCACTTGAATCGTGTCCTACATACATGTTTCTTCATCGTCTTCTATGATCACTATAATTTTCTTGGCCTTCTCTTTATTAGCATAGACTTCTCCTACAAGTGCTTCTTTGTTTCGCATTTGTATCATGACTTTTCA
This sequence comes from Ceratopteris richardii, assembly GCA_020310875.1. Taxonomy (NCBI): domain Eukaryota; kingdom Viridiplantae; phylum Streptophyta; class Polypodiopsida; order Polypodiales; family Pteridaceae; genus Ceratopteris; species Ceratopteris richardii. The sequence goes on along the minus strand of CM035413.1, from coordinate 30,102,604 downwards.
ACATTCTATCTTGTATTTCTTGAATTTCTCAGGCTCTTTAAACACTAATTCTTCTTCTAATGACTTGGTAATGGGTTTCTTTCCTTTTTTGTTCTTATTTTGATCATTCCTTGTCATTGTCAACTTCTTTTCTTGTTCATATTGTTCATGTTCTTGATTCGTAGCTTCTATTAGATAGAGGTACTCTTCCTCATAGGCATAGAAAGGTTCCATGAGGATGGATTCCTCATCCTCATCACTGACTTTGGCAAGAGTAGATGTGCTAGGCTCGCATTCCTCTATAATCGATTTTCCCATAAGGGATTTTATGGTGAGGACTAAGATGCCATATCCATCTTCATTATAATGTGGGGTTTATTTCTCCTCATTGATAGCTACGTCCATTGTGGCTATAATTTTTTACCAACCATGGGGTTCGAATTCTTCATCTGAGAACACCATTGGGGCATATGTTGGTTCTTGAATTGATCTAGGGTTCTCACTAGCTCCTATGTCTCTGTCTTCTAATATTTTCTCTTCTTCCACTACAACTTTACAAAACCATAAGTGGGTGTCTTCATGCATCCATGAGGAGTTTGATCCTTTGGAATGCACTGAATACGCCTCGTCTAATGTTCTAGGGACTAGGTTCCATCGCAAGGGGGGTACATCTCTATAAAAGTAGTCCTTGAGATTGACTTCGGTTGTGACACCTAAGTGTTGTAAGTACAAGGAATTGGTTCCCCAATCTTGCACTATTTACAACTATCTCATGAAAGGCCTTCCTAAAATTATCTCATAAACATGGTTCTTCCCAAATTTGCATATGGCGAATGTATGTTCAAATTCTATGCCACAAGTGGTAAGAGTTAAACCCTCTGGTAAGCGTAGGAGTAGTCATCTTAGGAAAGGAAAGACAAGAGGATTTTTTCATAGATTTATGGAAAAAATCATGCATACATATAGTATCATATTGTATGGAATTCCATATAAGATCAAGAAATCCAAAATATAGCTCAGTATGATGGGAGTTTGAAGCTCCACAAAACCCTCTTCCATTATTGTTTGGGAAAAAGTTTCAGCACTTGAATTTGATAAATTCCCATTTTGGAGGAGGGAAAAAGAGGTGCATTAGGTTTGGACGGGTAGAAAAATATATATATACTGAGGGTATCTTATATAGACTTCAACACTTGAATTTGATAGATTCCCATTTTGGATGAGGGAAAAAGAGGTGCATTAGGTATGGACGGATAAAAAATAAAAATATACTGAGGGTATCTTATATAGAATTCACAATGGAATCATAGAATTCATTAAAAGGATAAGTTAAGGAGGAATTTTACTTCCTCAAAGACCCCCTTCCCGCATTTTTTTGGAAAAGATGTCAAATTTTGTCAAACTCCACTTTTGGGAGTAAGAAAAGAGATCATTTAAGAGGCTTCCCATAGATACGTGCATACATACATAAAGTATGGTGTATGTATTACCATGAAGAATGAAAAAATCCAAAAAAAATCCACATTGGGAGTGGATTAAAAGCTTGCTAAATCTCCCATTTAAGTTTTTGCATGAAAGTAAAAATCTTGATTTAAGCCTCTTTTGGGGAGAAAATTAGCATGCGGTAAAGGAGGAATTGGAAAGGTGAAAATAGGCTTGAGAATCTTCATATACTACTCTCTGAGGTTATGGAGATAATTATAGGATTTGCTTGATGGAAGAATGCTTTTGGGCACTCCAAAAATCACATTTTCACACTTTTTCCAGCTCGTCCACTATTCCACTAGTTTGGCATGTCCCGCTTGGAAAGGCCATATCTTGGGCTTGAAAACTCCAAATTGGACGTTCTATGCCTTATTTCAAAGAGCACAAGACATAGTTTTAGTTTAGAAAAAGAAATTTTAGAAATTAAGTATTTCTATAGGTCTATATAGGTTTGCAAAGTCTGAATAATTTTCAGCAACTACCTTCCGAGAGCCATATCTTACAAACCGGGAAGCCGATTGAAGTAATTTAACTTCGAGCCACTTGCACATGATATATTTTAGGTCCTAAAAAAGTTTTCGCAGGTCTAAAGAGGGATTACAGATGCATTTTTTGGGTAAATTTGCATTATTTTGGTAATCATCTGACCATGCTTTATGTTTTGGGAAGTGATACAATGTTTTCAGACACTTAAAAGTTTATATCAAGACCTAAGAAGGAAGGTGCAAAGGTCTCAAAGCTCATGGTAGAGAATTGGATGCATACAATTCCAATACCAAATCATTCAAGGACGTATGCTTTATATTTTGAGCCATTTTACTTTATGTTATGGCATGTTTTGTATGTACATGCATCAAATGGAATGCATACATCAAAGTTGATCATTGTTTTAATCCTAAAAGTATGGATCAACGTACTAACAGTACACTTTTTGGTTGTTTGCAGGAAAGATGGTTGCAAGGACTACATGGTTATGCAACAAAGAGATTGTTGCTACCATTTGTTTTTATGTTTTTGCAGATTATGGAGTCCATGTATTAGTTTATGTTGTGCATGCCATTGGCTTGCCAAAACCTATGTTGTTGGATGGCCTGTGTGCCATTGAGTTTATGGTTAAAATTTTTCAGGACTCCATTTCCTTGGGGAAATACTGTTAAAAATTTTCCTACCTCATGGCGTTATATACACACTTACCTTTAGGTAAGAATCTTATGGCATGGTAGCATGCGCTTTCTGCAAACATCAATAAGGTATTATCATGCTTGTAAGCATGTATTTGATGGACTTAGTACCATCACATTATTATAGATAAGGCAACTTTATTAGTAATAGGATCTCTACATATAATCCTTATGGATTTAGACCATAGGATTGCTAAGGGGAATGAGATATATCTTCACCATTGGCAATGTGCACAAGCAGTCCTATAGGTTATAGGAAGTTTCATAGAGGCACGGGAGATACATTTATGATAATCTCCAAAGTAGTGAAGATTTACTTATCTTCACAAGAGTCTCATAGTATGATGAGGAGACTATGGGGTATTATCAGGAATACCCAAAGAGTGATAACCTATGACTTAGGTCATTTTGATGATGTTATATATCATAGGAGTGATAGTTTGGAAGTTGAGTGTATATGGGAGATAGTAGGCACCATTTAGACGGTTTCCCACCTTTGAGATGATTTCATATGAGACTTCTTAAGAGGAAGGATATGGGGAAACAACACACAGAGATGACCATGTACATAGAATACATGGGGTTCAAGGGAGTATGATCATGTTCTTTTATCATTACGGACATTTCATGTACCTTTTCGAGGACGAAAATGGTTTGAAGGGGAAGGAAATGTCACATTATGGATGCATACCCTCTTGGGTGAGGTGGCATAGATGCCACATGGCATCACTAGGGGCATAATGCCCATTTGATAGATGGGGGAGAGAGGAAATCTCCCAAAGGAGAGATTATTATCATACAACACTCAAGGTGTTTCTCTCATAAGATCATAAGAAGAAGCTCGGCAGAAGAAAACGAATGTGATCTTTGTATGTTATTGGGTCAACGTTGGAGTTCACGAGTGGTAGTGACCCCAAAAGAATGTTATATGTGCCGACTTGCCCCAGCTCTTCCATAAGGGGGTGGTAGCAATCACGACTCCTACACTTGAGTCTAAAATTGCCTTGGTCTTTGTTACCAAGACTATGGGGGTTCTCATGTGAATAAACTTAGACTCCCATGGGCCTGTGAGATGGGGTAGTTCCTGCAAGGAATTGGATTCAAAGTCTAATCATATTGAAAAAATTCTTTGGCATTTTGGTTTTAATGATTGCAAGCCTATTTCAACATCAATAGAGCCCAAACATTTTTGGAACCCTAACTTCCAAGTTAGATGAGTTATGTGTGATTGTTGATGGTAATTGTTGATCTTTATGAGTCTACCCATGAAGTTAGGTAGGGCATAAACTTCTAGGCCATTGGGTTGCCATTCAAGGAAAAAATAAAAGCCTTGTGGTGCTGAGGAATTCCCCTACATAACCTTAATGGGGGATGTATAGAGGGGGATTGCCCCCCCCCTATAGGGTTTAAGGGACCTATCCCCATGGCTTGTAAGGCACAGATGGTAGGACTTCTTATCATGGAGATATTGTCAGATTATATATTTTGTCAACTATTTTGTCTCTCCCAATTATGTTTATCAAATCCCATTGTAGAATCTCTATGGGCATGGCCCATGTGAAGCTCTATACACCATTGCACACTATTGGGCCCTTCATCTACAATCTATCTAGATCGCCATCTAAAATCTATATAGGAAATGCACTAGTGGACAAGTCCATCTTTGTATTTGCATTGCTCTTGGCATTTTGAGAATTTCAGTTCTCTATCTCTAAGTCTAGATCTCTCTTTGTTTGTGGTTTTTCTCAACTTTGTCTATTGATCTATTCCTCTATCCCACTATCTCTTACGACCACGTATACATGATATACTCATATGTGGTGGTACATAGTACTTAGAGATTCAATTATAGATTTCATTTCATTCATTGCCTACATAACTAATCATTCTTCATCATCTATCAACAGAGAGCTCTTCTAGCCATTGCATTTCTTTGTGTGTCGATCTCCTTCTTTGCTCTTGTATGTTCTTCTATTTGTGCTTCCTTGCTCTCTCACACACCCAACAAGAATATAATATTTCATATTCATTTCAAGTGATATATATTTTGTCAAAATGAAAAATATCTCAGAGATAAAAGCCAAAGGGAAACATAGGAAATCAAGGTTAGCTATCATAGGAATTTTGTATAGAACTTACATGCCTTCATCATAAATAATTATGTGTGTATATGTATGCATCAATGCATACATATGCACACACATACATACACATATACATAAATACATACATACATAATATATACATACATAATACATACATACATAATACATACATACATAATACATACATACATATGTATGTATGCATGTACGTATGTATGAGGGTATGCATGCATGCATGTATGTATGAATGTATGAATGTATGCATGCATGCATTTATGCATATATTTTGGCTTATATATGGATAATATAGATGCTATAATAATTTTCTATATGTTTTAAGTTCAATGAATGTCATTTATACTAAAAAGGTAATGATATGCAATGACGTAATATTTCAAGGAAAATGCATGTGATGGAGCAATATATTATTTTTTTACATTCACAATCACGAATGGTTGGATGATCGAACAAGACCTCAGATACCTATACACATTCATATGCCACATGTTTGGCATGTTGTGTAGAATAAGTAGGGACTAAAAACGAATTATACAAATAAATAAATAAATCATTCACACACACACACACACACACATATATATATATATATATATATATATATATATATATATATATATATATATATATATATATATATATATATATATATATATATATATATATATAGAGAGAGAGAGAGAGAGAGAGAGAGAGAGAGAGACGTAATGAGACAAACGTTTCTTAAATATCTTTTTATGTTTATCATGTTTATATTAACATAAACATCATGGGGGGATAATCAGAATGAATTAATGGTTTATCATATGAACTCCAATATATCTATCAACTTGAGTACAATAGTTAGAGTTATAAGGAAATTGACTAGGTAGCTTATAGAGATAAATTACAAAATTGTTTATTGGTTCCTTGGTGATATCAAATTATAGACAAAGTAGACTATACTTACAAATTATTCTTTGAAAATTGATTAACACTAGGCACAACAGAAGTGTCAAGGAAATGGATTGCATATATCACTAATAAGGCCATAAATAATTATTATATTATAGGGATCATTCATATTTCATAGATGGAGATACAACTTACCTATATGATCCTTGGGTCAAGGGAGATGAAATTAGAGATGAGGAAGAAGACATTTAAAAATGATATAATAAGTAGAGGTTGCACATACTCATGTGAGGTTGAAACCTTTTGTTGGTTTTTGGGCCCACAATTAGTATAGAGAAAAGGAGAAAATAGATACATTATGAAGAATATACACCACATGAGATGGATATGAGGAGCAAAGCTATAAGTATAATTAATACATTGCAAAATAGAGGATACAAAATAGCATAGGAATATGACATGATATACAAGTTCTCCAATAACTTCACAAATCTCCAAAGCTGGAGATGATCTCCTCCAAAAAAACTATCTTCTCCAAGTAAGTATATTGAAAATTCTCACAGCCAAGAAGATACAAGCTTTTACACTTTGAAGTTGATGAACAAACACACCTCTAACTCCTCCAAGTCAAAGGGAATACCACTTCCAAGCTTATCTCATGAAGAGAGCTCAAAAAGATTGATAGCCAAGAGTACCCAACTAAGCTCTTCATATAGACACAAGTGAGGCTAGGAAAAATCTCTAAAAAAGATGCTTTTCAAAATTTTATAATGCAAAAGGTAATTTGTATTTTTATTTTTTTTGCATGTGATTTTGGGAACCTAGCTTTGATGTTGCCATGTGTCATTGCTATATCCATTGGATCAATTTAATAGTATTTTGACAAGTGCAATATGCTTTTCACACTCAAAAGCTATGTTTCACATCAAATCTAAAAATGATTCGAATTTTGACCTTGATATAGGTGCCAAAAAAATAAGTGTTCTACGGTTGGATAGTTATCATTGAAATCTACAGGATAATTTAATAAAAATCTTACCCAAATTTTGATCATCTTTGGACCAATTTGACTAGCCTTTGACCAAAATTTGACCATCTCTTTTTAGTGACTTTGATTTGTAGGTTGAGCTCCTACTAGAAGGTTGCTCTATTTTTGGCAGATTTTCTGAGAATGCCCTCCTAAGTCAGCACGAGGGGAGTATGCCAAGTAGCTATATTTGTTATTTATTGTAGTTGTTGAGGATTTAGCAAAGTATCTAAAAGCACGCACAATCACTTTGACATGAAGAGGACTCTCCAAACACATGTTACAAGAGTACTCATACATAGCCCACTCTTCTCAATGAAGTACTACTTGGAAGCATAGAGACAACTATAGGATGCTATGTATTTAGATAGGATATAGAATCAAACACTCCCAAGATTCTCAAGGTTGTCCAAGCCTCTCAAATCAAGGTTACATGTTCTTATCCACACCTACCAACACACACATATATACATCACAAGAAGGGTGAAATACAATGTTGATCACCCTATGTTGATCCTCTTGTAAAGTTTATTCATGTTGAAGACAAAACTCTCCTTGATTTTTATATTTAAATATTCCTTAATGACACTGAGACTTGTTTGCCAACTCTTGTACATGGTTGACTAACTTCAAGGAGCACTAGAAGGTTGATTTTCACAATTAATACTACATTTCCAACAAACTTATAGAGAATTCCAGTATTAATCTTTGATTTCTTGCATTTTTCTTTATATATAAGATGCCCACAATGTTGTGAGTGAAATTCTTCAAAATGATATTCGATTTCTTCATATAAGTTGATCACTTTATGACCATTGTTGAATATGTGGCTTAGCTTGATTTGAACTTGTCATGAAGACTTAATCTTTCTACATGTGTGCTTATTCTCTACACACTCTAAATTCTCGAGCTCTAATACCAATTTTTGGTTTCTAGGCCCACAACTAATATAGAGACAAAGGGAAAATAAAGACATGGTGAAGAATATATAGAATAGGAAATAGATGCAAGGAGCAAAGCTCCAAATATTATAATACACTGCATAAGAGAAGTTACAAGATATCATATGCATATGACGTGATGTACAAGTTATCTTATAAGTCCACAAATCTCCAAAGCTGAAGTATGATCTCCTCCAAAAATAACTACCTTCTTTAGGTAAGTATATTGAAAATACTCACAACCAAGAAGATACAAGTTGATGTACACCCTGAAGTTGATGAAGAAACACACCTCCATCTCTTCCAAGGTGAGGGAACACCACGTCCAAGCTTAGCTCATGAAGAGCACGCAAAGAGTGATACCCAAGAGCTCTGCCAAAAAGAGTTTCCTTTTCATATTTTTTAATGAAAAAGCTAATTGGGCTTTTTAAATTTTTTTGTAAGCGATTTTTAGTGATGTGTGCATAGGTTTTTATGTTACCATGTGCCATTACTATACCCATTGGATCAAGTTAATATGATTTTGACAAGTGACATATGCTTTTCACACTAATAATCAGCTTTTCACATCAAAAATAAAAATGAAAGTTTGACTTGTGGACTTGATTTTGGTGCCAAACACACGTGTTATGCATGGTTGGATAGCTATCATATCTATCTATCCATCTCTATATCTATTTATCTATCTATCCATCTATTTATCTATCCATCTATCTATCTATCTATCTATCTATCTATCTATCTATCTATCTATCTATCTATCTATCTATCTATCTATCTATCTATCCAACAAGGTACCATCTGACTTGTATTTGACTTTGTAAAGCCACTGAACTCCAATAACTTGTTGATTTGAAGGCTTAGGAACAAGTGTCCAAGTGTTGTTCTTTTCAATTACATCCATCTTTTTTGCATAGCTTCTTCCCATTCAACTTTGTCTTGTACTTCTTTGAAGTTGGAAGGCTCTGGAATCTGCTGAATCTAATGCTTAAGTGCATAATTCACATAGTGACTTTGTTCACATTGCTACTTCTTGATGAACCTTTGAGATCTCCTAGGTTGGTGAGGAGTACTTGCTTATGAGTTTCTCTTAGAAATAATTGTGTCCCCCTATGAAGCATAGATGGGTGGAATCAAACTTGAACTTGGTTCTTTGGTTGAGTACTTTGAAGCTTCATCAAATATGAAATCCTTCGAAATAGTGTTGGAGTGGTTCTCAAGATCGTAAAATATGTAAGCTTTCAATTGTTCATTATTACCAGTGAACATATATTCTTGAACTTAGATTATAACTTATGTCAATCTTCCTTGGGCACATGTACAAATACTTCCCTTCCAAATACTTTAAAGTAGTCGACATTGGTTTTGCTTCCATAGTGGGATTCAAATGGATTTTTGTTGTCTAATGCATTTGTGAAGCCTCTATGATGATGTGCATTGCGGTGTGTACAACTTCAACCCAAAAAATGAATGATAATGCTTTCTTGTGAAGCATAGTGTGCATGCCATTTCTATGACTCTTTGAATCTTTCTTTTAGTTACTCCATTTTGGGATGGACTATGAGGTTGAGATGACTTGTCTCTTGATGCCCTTTTGCTTTAAGAAGTTATCAAAGTCATGATTGATGAATTCTCCACCTTCATCTCATCTATTAGTCTTGAACTTGATGCTTTGTTCTCAACTTGATAAATCCATTCTAGAAATTTAGAAAAGGTATGCGCCTTGGAATTAAAAAATCATACCCAAATATATCTTGTGTGATCATCTACCAAGAGAAAGAAGTAGACTGATCCACATAGTGAAGGGTATTCATGGGTCCACAAAGATCCATGTGGAATAGGGCTAGAGAGTTCCTGGCTCCCGTGGAATCCTTGGGAACTGGAGCCTTGTGTTGCTTGCCTTGAGTGCAAGCTTGGAAGATATGATGTACTTGCCTGATCTTGGGTAATCCCTTAACTATTTGTGATGTTGAGATCCTGGTTAGGTACGAGGTATGTCCATATCTTTGGTGCCGTAGGCTAGAAAGTGACTCCTTAGAAATAAAGCATGAAAGCTTGTATAAGTCTTTGTCTTCAACTCCTTGTGCAAGTATATCTTTATTTATAGGATCAATCATCTTTACATATGTGTTGTCAAATAGCACTTGTTTGTGATGGAGGAGAATTGCCTTAATAGAGAGGAGGTTCATGCACAATTTGGGTATAAATAGTATATTTGATAGAACTTTACACTCCCCTTGGTGATTGGTAATTTGAACTTTGCCCTTGCCTTCTATTTGAAGACTTTTGTTATTTCCTAAATAAACTTCACTAGTGTTTTATTCTAAATCTTAGAAAGATTCATGATCTTTGCACACATGAGAGGTGACTTCACTTTCCAAGATCCATTATTGTGAAGAGCTAGAAGTAATTAGGGCATTGATATCTATGAGGATGAAAAGATATTCACTGGAACATTGAGACCTATATTGAGAGGAATTAGTTTGGTGCTCAAAGGTAAAAACACTTGGCCGCGATTATAAAGGGTGGTTACAAAGGTTTCATAAAAGCCATGAAACTTATTAAGAAGTCTAATGGCCATGTCCTTGTTGGAAACTCATCAGCCACACAACACAATCTTGCATTGATAATCTTCAAAGGTAGCAATGAATTTGGTTATGCGATCTTGGGGCCTAATGGAGAGATTGTGGAACTGGACTTGTAATGCATACATTTTAGATGGAGTTTTATCCTCATAAAAATCTTGCAAGATTTTCCAAGCCTTTTGGGATGCTTTGCAAGAGGTAATGTGTCCCTTATTCAATTCATCACAAGCTATAAGTAACCGTTCTAAAGCTTCCTTATCTTTGTCATTCCAAATGTTCACAGCCACTAAATCACTATCCTTGTCTAGCTCAAGTTTTGTAGCATCAACTACTTCATACAATAAGTTTTTATATAGACATTCCCTAATTGTATCCTTCAATAGATTATAGTTTGTGCCATTTAATCTCAAATCCTTAAGCATTAATATCGGTGTAAATAAAGGCAAATACAATTGGCTTGAAGGTGTTATTCTAGAAGTTTAGACATTATTGTTGTTGAAGAAAATTGAACTTAAAAACTGAATCACTACACTTGCAAGATGGATTCGGCACCAAAATTTGAGATGGGGTGGAGGAGGTCTTAGAGTATCCAGTGTAAACAATTCAAAACCCTTGTGGGCTTAGAGTAGTCCTTCACTTGCTGACACCTTGGAGGACTTAGAGTAGCCCTACACTTGTGGAAACCTTGGAGGGGGCTTAGAATGGCCTAAACTGCATTGAGAGATAAGCTTGGTGGCTTAGAGTAGCATCCAAAAGCACATACACACAAAGGATCTTCCTTTATTGCTTTGTATGGGAAAAGAGTGCTACTAAGTATGCTCAACTTGAGGGAAAAAATCCCTTTAGAAATATACAAAAGTGACCCCTTAGTGAGAAGGGTTGGTGTAGGTACCACTTAATGCGAAGACAACCAAAAGAAAATATTATGGAGAGATAGTAGTCATGTGCCAAATCTATAGTGAAGGAAATACAATGGTGCTTTTTGAGTGCTGTGATTGCATAAGAGTGCATATGTCCTTCACTTAAATGTGGACTCTCCTTTATGAATTCTTGCTTAAAATCGATATTTATAATAAAATGGAGCAATTGAAAGAGTCCGTTTTTAAAAGTCGCAAAGGATAAAATATACGTGAACTTGTGAAGATGTGAAAGAAATGCAATGAACAAAGTTGAACAAAGAACATCACTAGTGATGTTATGCAATATGCCAAGTCAAATTCAATGTACTTATTTATATGATCCTACATGCACATGAAGATCCTATGGTGTGTGCCGCGTGTACGAGAAATCATAAAACAAATCTATTCAACATGCTTATTCTCTCTATCTCTCTCTTTCTCTCTCCATCACAAAATGCAACCTCGTACTCAGCTGTCTAAGCCAAGCAGATAGGGAGGACACGTGCATTTTTCTGGGTGATTGGATTACACTTTTTGGGTCATCGAATGGAGATTAGGGGAACATGCAACATAGATCCAACAAACTCTAGTCATTGGAATTATGGGCACATGCATAACAATCACCCAACTTTCGAGGACATGTGTCATATTCACTTCATATTTCTTAATTAAATGTTTTGATTAATTCAACTAATTATACAAGATTCCGTATGAACTCTTTAAAGTAAGTTTGACCAATTGAGAATGATTAAGAAGCAAAACATATGAAGTCCTTATACTGCATAATATTCATACATAATCTTTTCAATTTAAATCACTTTAACATCATGATCTATGCAATTCTTCAATTCAATGTGAGCAAATCCATTTCTTCTTTCTCTCCAACCTGAATCTCCATTTTAAATTTCCCTTCAACCTAAAAAAGAAATGATTCTTAGTTATGTAAAATTACACAATACATTATTATATTAAAATACATTAAACTCAAACTCACCAATTTATTGGGTATTTCCATAATTTTGAATAAAATCTCTAAATAATGCATAGCATAACCATGAGGCCTAATTCACGATGCAGTGAATTTCTCCAACAATCTTCTGCATTCGGTTCACTTTCTCCTTGAAGTTGCACAAAATTATGCAAAAGCCAACATGCATTTACAACCATAGGACTTAAAGACAAATCTACATTCCAATCTTGGAGGATCCGTCATTGAGATTTCAAAATTCCAAATGCATTCTCAACTTTCATCCTACCCTTTGAGTGATGTTAATCAAATGCAATTTTCTCTCTCATTTCTAAACCTACTCTTCCATGAAAATCCTTAACAATAAGTTTTGTAGCCTTGTATGTTGAATCACCTAATAAATACGGTTTAACAAGATCTCCATATGCCTCAATACTAGGCTCAAATAAAATCCTTTTAAACTTTAATTTAGGACATAAAGTACACTCTTTGAAATATGTGGACTCATGCACTCCACCGGGTCCATTCACCACAAGACTCCAAAATATTTTTTTGGAATCCACAATGCCTTGTAAAAGAATGCTTGGGAATCCATGTCTATTTATATATTATGTAAGACAACATTCTTCTGTAGGTTTTATATGTAGTTTAATATTTGTGCCATCTATTGCACTTGCAATCTATGGTAGAATAGTAAGATCTTTAAAATCTTGAATAATACCTTGCAACCTCTCTCTTGATGGAGGATAAATTCCATACATATGAAACAAACTTTTACTAGTTAGTATCTTGCAAATGATGAAAGTGTACTTTCTAATTATGGAAGCACCATTACTAAATAGTTCTAGCATTGGTTTAGGAGATTGACCATGACCAAGCCTCCATAGAACACATGCGAATGCAAGTTTTGAAGGTATTGGATCACGGACATGAGAGGTTGTCTCACTAGAAGGTAAAAAAAATCTAATTATATCTAAAAGGAGACGAATTCATATGACATTCTATATGCATATTGAAACTTATAATAACAATTTAGATGTTCCTTAGATCAAATAAGCCTATGCACATGAGTAAAAGATACCCTTTATCTTGGAAAGACCCACCACTCTCATAATGACAATGAAGATGCTCTCGGTTCTATGGTTGCAAGTGTTGCACAATGCATCCATATCCAAATGATCATAACCAATGATATCATTTGAATGTGACAACAAAATGAACGAGAATCATTGAATATATCATTCAAGCTCTATAATGAAGATAACTAGGATCTAAAAGAGTGCACCAACTCATTTCTCTCATCCTATAAAATAGTTATACACATGTGTTGGAGCAAGTCTATGACAAGCCTAAGTATTGGCTTGAGTCCCACAAAGTCATAGAAAAAGCCTTAAAATGAAGACTATGTAAAGTTCACTTGTGAACTACCTCTTGTAACTTTTGAAGAGTTTACTTAATGTAAAAGTAAGAGAATCTTAAGTGGTTGAGTCCACTTGATCAAGAATGGAAACAGGAGCCACAAATTCGTGATTTGTGGTAGGTAGAGAATCAAATCAATCATTGATTGATTGGAGAGTGATTGAGGAAAGTTAGCCTCCCAAACTCAACTATAAATAGATGGCAGTTTTAGTCGTGGTTAGAGAGACCTATGTGAAGACCTCCAAGAGCTGAGCTTTATGCCATATCAAGGTGTGATTACAAGGCACACATATGTATCAGTAAGTCATTGTATTGTACAAGCAATATACTTTCATTTTCATGATTATTTGAGTTCATCTTTCCATGTTCTAGTGAAGTGTACTACTCACTGCCATTACTCTTAGTTTTTCTCAGTCAGCTTGCAGAGATGTTTTCTCTAAGCTTGGTGCATCAATTTCAGTGATTTAACTTGGTAAAGTTATCTCTATAAGTCTAATATATTCTCACAAATTTTCATGTCATTTGGATGTTGCAATCTTCCGTTATGTTTAGTTGAAGTCAACAGTGTCTCTGCATTTTCACCTCTCTGTTAGGTACCCGACTTTTTCACTCATCTTGTCAGAGGTGCTTCTCAGTGGTTACTTATTCAAATTCAGTGATCTAAAGTTTTTTGGATTCATCTTACTGTCTAGTATAACCATACAAATTTTCATAATCATTGCTTTTCTACATTTTGAGTTATGTTGATTTTTCTACTCATTGGTCTCAAACTGTAGCAGCCCGTGAAAATCGGGATGATGTCATCAGTTGTTAAAACTCATTCTCAGTGTGTGGTTCATTAATTTTTATGAGATTACTCTTGAAAGTTAGCTCTTTACATTATCTAGACTTCCCCAAGAGTAATTAAGCTCATTGCTGCTGTGCTCAGAGAATTATGTAAAACACTGGACAGGTATATGAACCAAGAATAGCAAGTTTTCACCTATGAGCTAACTCCAACTTATCTGTTTTGATCTATCTTTTTGAGAATGATCTTCCAAGGTACATAGGGTGTCTAATACATCCATTGGCAAGCTAAAAGGGCCCACCATATACTTCTGGAGTTCATTTGGCTGGTGTAGATCAAGGATTTTGCAACACCTCTTCATCTTCAAGAACATACCTATCCATCTCTTCACAACATGATGAGAAAATAATACATCAACACATGGTATTCATTACAATGTAAAGAAGGAAAGAAAACATATCTTCATTTTTGTTAAAAAATATGACAACTACAAAATAAAAGAGACATGATTCTAAATAATCTATCACAAAAGAAATATCTCAAGGGTTCTCATTTTGTTGCATCCCTTCAACAATTTTTAGAAACATGGATCTTTGTGTTTCTAACATTGATCTTTGTATTTCTACCATTTATAGTTTAAAATTGTTATCTTTCTCCTACATGCGTATTTGTGAATTATTCATTTATTTTAATGCACAAAACATCTGTGAGACTCCTTCCATCATGGCCTTTCTAGAACCATCAATAGAGTTCCTTTGTTGTTGGTGAGCTCTTTTTTGTCTAACACCTTTAAGGTTCACATCTATACTAGTCTCCTCTTGCATTGGAGAATCATCCTTGCCTTCTTCACCGGGAGTTTCACGAGCGTCACTGTCAAAAGCTCCTTGAAATCCTATAACCTTAGGTGTGGAACCCCAAATACATTCAGATAAGTCAAAATATTTCCAAGAACTTGGGATAGATCCTCTCACATTTGTTTTTTGGCCTCCTTTTTGTGTTGTTTCTTCAATGTGTCAATGCGATTCTGCACTTGATCACTAGTAAAATCCACTAATGCTTCTTTGTTGAAGAAATTCTTGACATTATCCCAAAGGATGATATGATCATGCACCCTCTACATGTTGTGAACAAGGATGCCCTTTAGAGCTTGTATGTGATGACTTATGATGTGTGTTGAAAGAATCAAAGAACATTTGCATCTAAGAGAACTGTTGATATGATATGAAGGTACATATTTCTCCCATTCTACATCTACAGATGGAATGTAGACATTTTCCCTTGGGAATGCCATGTTGCCTATCATAAATGAATGTAAATATATAAATATCTAATATGGCATATATAAACATAAAATTGACTTCATACAGACATAATCTCAATTTATATATCTATCTATGTATCTATTTATGTATGTATTTTTGTGTATGTATTCATCTATCTATGTCTATTTATCTATCTGTCTATCTATCTATCTATCTATCTATCTATCTATCCATCCATCCATCCATCCATCCATCCATCCATCCGTCCATCCATCTATCCATCTATCTATCTATCTATCTATCTATCTATCTATCTATCTATCTATCTATCTATCTATCTATCTATCTATCTATCTATCTATCTATCTATCTATCTATCTATCTATCTATCTATCTATCTATCTATCTATCTATCTATCTATCTATCCATCCATCCATCCATCTATCTATCTATCTATCTATCTATCTATCTATCATGCTATCTATGTATTGATCTATCTATCTATATTATTTATGTATGTAAAATTGACTCTATATAATTAATTGAATATTTATAATAATTTCACCTTATAGAACATAATTTCAATCAATCTATATATCTACCTATCTATCTATATATCATGCTATCTATGTATTTATCTGTCTATATTTCTATCAATCTTTCTATTTGTGTATGTATTTCTATGTATCTATCCATCTATCTATGTATTTATCAATCTATGTATGTATTTATTTATCTATCTATATATCTATTTATCTATGTATTTATGCATGTAGAATTTACTTTATAGAAACATAATTGAATTATAATAAATTGAATTTATAGAAAATAATTTCAATCAATCTATCTATCTATCTACCTATCTGTCTATATATCTATCATGCTATCTATCTATATATCTACCTTTCTATTTATGTATGTTTTTCTATGTATTTATCCATCTATCTATGCCTATCTATCTTCCTATGTATTTATCTATCTATGTATGTATTTATCTATATCTCTCTCTCTCTCTATCTATTGATCTATCTTCCTATCTATTTATCTATCTATTTATGAATGTAAAATTGACTTTTTAGAAACATAATTGAATTATAATAAATTTTCTTTATAGAATATAATTTCAAGTTATCTATCTATCCATCTATTTATCTATCATGATGTCTTTGTATTTATCTATGTATCTATCTACCTTTCTATGTATGTACAATTTTCTATGTGGATATCCATCTATCTATGTCTATCTATCTACCTATGTATTTATCTATCTGTGTATGTATCTATCTATCTATCTATTTATCTATCTATTTATGTATGTAAAATTGACTTTATAGAAACATAAATTGGCTTAATAATAAATCAAATTTATGGAAACTTGATTTCATTTTATCTAACTATCCATCCATCTATCTATCTATGTACTATCTATCTATCTATCTATCTATCTATCTATCTATCTATCTATCTATCTATCTATCTATCTATCTATCTATCTATCTATCTATCTATCTATCTATCTATCTATCTATCTATCTATCTATCTATCTATCTATCTATCTATCTATCTATCTGTCAGTCTGTCTGTCTGTCTGTCTGTCTCTCTATCTATCTATCTATCTATCTACCTTTCTATTTATATATGTATTTATCTATCTATCTTCCCCCTTTTTTTTGGAGTGTATACAACAAAAGTATAGATAACGAGCCCTAATGGGTTTGCTAAGGAAAAACACAACCTGAAAAAGAACCTACTCCTTTCCTTAAAACTAACTATTTCTAGTGCCTTAACATGTGTTTCTTGTTTCATACACGGAAAAAATTCTAACTCAAACTTGATCATTATGTTGATCCCTAAATTGATATACTTTCATTCCTCTATGCATCATTAAACAAAATGATAATGGCTTTGAATTTATTTAGCACGTATCATAAAAAAAATGAGCTTAGACATTAAAATAAATTTACGCATGAGTGACCTACATTAAAATATAACTATGCTTGATTAACATTAGTGAAGCTTCCCCACCCACGCCTTGTTGTCATAGGAGCTTATGACCTGCAGACACAAGAAAAATGGTGATTGTGAGTATACATAGCATGGTGTTGAGTTGAAGATGTTAATCATAACGTATCTTTGAAGCAAATGGCCAACATACAATGTAAGACCCAAAAAAGCATAAAATGATGGCAAAAAAGGGCCGTCAAATAAACCTTCTCAAAGTCTTGACTTCTAGGGAATTGTCAAAACTATGAGCGATTCCTAATCCTTTTTCGCTTCAAGAATTTAATCAAACTCTTTTAGAGAACCCTAAAATCCTTATTCATCTATTGTAGTTTGGTTTGAGAACTGATCCAAACCCAATAGATGAATTATTCATCTTAGAATCAGGTGTCTTCTAAGATTGAATAGGTTCAACACATAACATCTATATATGACGTTTATTTCAAATACTTATGTCATCCAACAAAACTTGACCTTCATAGGAATGAATCAAATACTCTATAAAAATAATCTCCAAGGTTCTATAATGCTTCAACTTAGTTAATCCCTTTTATCATCTCCTAAGACTTTTTTACATTTTAATGCAAATCTAATGCATAAGTTTGAATCAATTAATTAGTTCACCGTGTTGTATTATGAATAAGGTGCTTTGAACTAACTTAGTCTAAATTTCTTTATTTGAAAGGATCTTGCTAAGATCTTTCTCTTCAAAAATTAATATGCATTTCTCATAAAGAACTTTAAAATCTTTACTTTGAATCCTCACAACTTATGACCTTCTTAATTGAGTTCTTAAGGAAGATCATAAAAGTTTACTTACTTCATCCTTTATTATCTTCTTTCTTTGTGGATTCTTAAAATGACTTCATGTCATACCCTTGACCATCTTATTATTCATCTTCATCTATGAAGTTTCAATTCCAAATTAGGATTCAAGTAATGATCCCATTTCACAGTGTGATGTCCCGTACCATCTTTCCTACATCCATATAAATATAAAACTTGAGGTTCTGTACCACCCTTATTTACATTCAATACTAAAGATCACTTGGGAACAACATTTTCTCATACCAGAGGAATCTCTAGACGAGAAAATGGATACATTACATATCTTGGAAGAACGTAGATATAAAAGTTTTGGCTACTTTAAGATAGGTAGGCTTGACAAAAAATAAGGCCAATTTACATTATGCACTTATCAATGAGAGAACTGATATAGAAGAGGCAAAACTATGCCTAAATGTTTAGTGCAAACTTTGAGATATAGAAAATTAGTTGCACATTTAGCATGTCGCACTTTTTCAAGTCTCAAATGATTCTTTTGCATCTGATTGTTATGCAGTGCATGTCTCTAGTCTTTATGATCAGAATGAGCTCGTTTGTCTTGATGAAGCACAAAATTCAAAAAAATTGATGGCTACTATGCAATCAAAATATCATATTATTATGAAGAATGGTACTTGTTCTTTATGTGATTTGCATCATGGAAAAAATGCCATGGGCACTACATGGGTATATAAGATGAAATGTATGCCTGTTGGAATAGTTGATAGGTATAAGGCTTGGCTTGTTGCAAAAGGTTATGCTTAAGAGAAGGGCATTGATTTTGATGGACCTTTGATCCACATGTTGAATGACAATCATTCATAGCATTTTGAGTGGTGATCTACATAAAGAAGTGTATGTATTTTAGACCCTTGATTTTGTGCAAAAGGGGCATGAAAACAAAGTGTACAAGCCTGAAGCAAGCACCATGCAATTGGTATGAAAAGATGCATGGCCTACATTCTAGCATGTGAATTTGAGAACATTTTAACAACACCTTATATGTTAAGTGTGCACTTGATTTACTTATGATCATTGTTGTATATGTTGATGACCTATTGTATATGTTGTATATGTTGTATATGTTGTATATGTGAAATTTGACCTATTGGGAGCTACCAAGCATGAAGCAAAAACAACTGGTGGACACACGAGTGTCATAGCAACCAGCCCAATCTGAGTCAGAAAAAGCATGCAAATTTGGCGGTAGTGATCCCCCCTTGGGATAAAACAACCCAAGTAGTCGAGTACCACTCAAGTAGCGAAAGATGCGCTTAACCGCTTTCCAATGCGTGACTCCTGGGCAATGCATAAACCTGCTCATCTGTGAGACAGCAAACTCAATATCTGGCCGAGTAATGCATAAGTAAATCAAGCATCCAACAGCCTGCTGATAGAGAACAACATCAAATGCATCTCCAGCATCATGAAGACTCAATCGTAAACCTGTCTCCATAGGAGTGGCAATAGGCTTATAGTCTTCAAGGCCAAAACGCTGCAATAATGTGTCAATATATTTCGTTTGACACAAAGCCATTCCACCATCAACGTGCATAAACTGAATGCCCAAATAGTGATGCAAATGCCCCAAATCAGACATCTCAAATGAGGCATGCAAATCAGCCTTAAAATCAGCAATATGTGTCTCAATAGGACCAGTGAGCAGCATGTCATCAACATAGACAGCAATGATCAGAAGCACATCATTAGCACGTTTTACATATAAGGTGCTTTCAGTTGGACTATTCTCAAAACCATGTGCAATCAGATAGGCATGTATCTTCTCATACCAAGCACGTGGTGCTTGCTTTAAACCATATAATGCCTTCTTTAACCTGCAAACCTGGTTTTCATGCCCTTTCTGCACAAAGCCACGGGGCTGAAAAACATACACTTCTTCATGCAAGTCACCATTTAGAAATGTTGTTTTAATGTCCAAATGATGTACATTCCAACCATGATGGGCTGCAAGTGCACAAATGCTCCGAACAGTAGTCATACGGCATGTAGGTGCAAAGGTCTCATCAAAATCAATGCCTCTTTCCTGTGCATAACCCTTTGCAACAAGCCTAGCCTTATACCTATCAACTGTACCATCAGGTTTACACTTCAGCTTGTATACCCACTTAGTGCCAATGGCCTTCTTGCCTGGAGGCAAGTCACATAAAGACCATGTACCATTCTTCATTATAGCATCATATTTAGATTGCATAGCAGCCATCCAATTTTCTGAATTTTGTGCTTCATCAAAAGAAACAGGCTCATTCTCATCACAGAGACTAGATGCAGCCATAACATAGCAATCTGATGCAAAGGAGGCACTATGAGAGCCTGAACGAGTACGATATGACAAAGGTGCATCTAATTTGTTGTCATGCAAAGTCTGCACCAGCCATTTTGGCATAGTTTTTGCCTGCTCAATATCAGCTCTCTCATCAACAAGTGCATCATGTAAATCTGCATCAGAAATGGAATGATCTGCATCATCATATGAAACCTGCAAAGACTGAGAAGTTGCCTCATTAGGACCAGCACTAGCTTGTCCACCTGTAAAAAGAGGCATCAAAGTATCATACATGTCTTTGGAGCTAACAGATGTCTCCTTAGTACATGAAAGCAATGGTTGAATAGAATCTTCCACAAAGACAACATTACGGCTAACCAGAATGCGTTTAGTCTGTGGATGATATAGATGATAGCCTTTACTTTCAGAACTGTACCCAACAAAAATACATTTTACTGCCTTATCATCCAATTTTCTGCGATGTTGTTCAGGCACTAATGCATATGCCAAACAACCAAAAACACGCAGATGACCAACAGATGGCTTGCGGTCATGCCAAGCCTCATATGGAGTGATAGACTGCAACGCTTTAGTGGGATACCTGTTCAGTGCATATGCTGCACACATGATAGCCTCAAGCCAGAAACTATGTGGTAAAGCCTGACTTTTGACCATGCACCTCGCCATCTCCATGAGTGACCTGTTCTTTCGTTCAGCAACTCCATTCTGTTGAGGTGTATACGGCACTGTACACTGGTGTTTTATCCCACGTTCAGCCAGAAATGCATTAAAATCTGAAGACATATATTCCCCTCCTCGATCAGAACGGAGGGTGCCCATTTTACATGTTGACAGATTTTCAGCCAAAACCAAAAACTGTTTGAAGCACATGAACACTTCGGACTTTGCTTTGAGTGGATATACCCATGCATGCCTGGAAAAATCATCAATGAAAGTCACGAAGTAAAGGTAATTTCCAAAAGAGGGTGTCTGCATAGGACCACAGACATCACTATGTACAAGCTGCAATTTCTGCGTAGCCCGAAGTGAACCATCTTTTGGAAAGGAAGAACGCTGCATTTTGCCCAAAATAGAGCCTTCACAAACATGTTTTCCAGGTGCCTCAAGTTTGGGCAAAGAGGACACCATTTCAGATTTCTACAGGCGTAACAAACTAGCAAAATTCAGATGACCAAAGCGTGCATGCCAAAGCTTTGCATCTGACATAGCCTGAGAATCATGAACTGCACATGCCGAATCATTCACAGATCTTTCATAGTCTATGAGCTTATACAGCCCACGACATAAAATGCCAGAAGCAATAATCACATCACCATTTGAGAGATCATGGACTGTACACCTGTCATCAACGAATTTCACAACCAAGCCAATCTTGGCTAATGCAGAAACTGATAACAGGTTCTTTTTGATCCCTGGCACAAATAAAGCATTTGACAAAGTGAAAGAACTACCATCAGCAGTAGTCAGAATGATCTTACCAACTCCCATAACAGGATAAGAGGAGTTATTGGCGCATGTGACAGTATTCCCTGTAGGGGCAGACTCGAGTGAAGAGAAGAAACTGCGCTGCGAGGTAATATGTTTGATCGCCCCACTGTCAAAGTACCAAACATCTGAGTCTACTGCAGACATGCACTGATCATGAGAAGATAGGTCAAAATTGCAGACAGTAGTAAATGCCCACTCTTCTTCTTGCAGAAGATTTGCAGACTCTGTTTTTGGTGTAGAGGCCTCTGCAACAACCATTCCAGCCTCTTTCTTCTTTGCCTCTTTAGCAGCCAGTTTTGGACAGTTCTTTATAATATGATCATTTCCTTTACAGTACTTGCAGAACAATTTCTGCTTTTCTGATTTCTTCTCATCTTTATCCTGGTTCTTCGATTGTGCAGCATTTGCATATTTTTGCTTACTAGTAGAAGAGCTCCATTTTCCTTTGCCCTTCTGACTAGCCAGGAAAGCTTGATCGGAAACACGCATAATGGACCTGTTCCGCCTGGATTGATCTTCCTGCAACAGAACAGAGACTAATTCCTCAAATGACAAGGCATTCGGATTGCCTTTCATCATCAACCGAAGAGTAGAGGCAAAACTCTGATATGAATCAGGAAGACCATTCAGAACGGTCTGCACAAGTGAGCTATCTGGTATAACCTCATCAGCAGAAATCAATTGTTCCTTCAGGTCTTTGATCTTTGTAAGAAAACTGTCCATAGAATCACCTTCATTCATGTGCTCACTCTCCAACTGTTTTCGGAGGTAAGCAACACGAGCCTCATTCCTAGCCTGGTACAAAGTGGTAAGTGTATCCCAAGCATCCTTTGCTGTTCTGCAAGAGCGAATGTGAGGAATAATGGCACGTTTGACAGACAAAGCTATCAATGCATGTGCCTGGGCATCTTTGCCATCCCAACGAATCTGCTCTGCAGTAAGTGCGACAGAAACAGCAGCACGAACAGGAATCTGCGGAATATCATCTTCGACACCATCTTCATCAGCTCCAACACCTGTATTTGCAGTACCTGTCGTTACAGGTGTAACAGGACGTCTTTCAACACCCTGCACAATGTTCCACAATCCTGTTGCAACCAGTACATGTCGCATCATATAAGCCCATAATGGGTAGTTGGTACCATCCAACTTATCCTCAACAGCCAACATACGGAATACATCACTGCTTTCAGCCATGGCCGGTGACTAAAATACCTTGATGCAGAAAATTGACTGTATCTCAAAAAGTTGAACAGAACTGCCCAGACGAGTTCTGCTAGACCTGTAGCAGACTTCGAGACGCTTAAACTGGCGAACCGAAAGTGGTATATACGTTTGGCACAAAAGGACGAAATAGCCTGCACAAGCATTGCGATAGTGCGTTCGGAGGCCGAAACGAGCTCAGATCGCGATTTCGGCACCACATAGCGGAGCTGTTTTGATCTCGGAAACACCCTAAGTATGCTCACCAAATTTCGTGCGAATCTGAGACTGCAAATGGAGGAGTGTCGATGGCGCCCTAGAAGAAGCGACGACCTGCTCTGATACCAATTGTTGGAGATAGTTGTTTGCGGATGCACGCGAAGAGCACAAGGAAGAAAAGAAGCTTGGAGCACAAACACACAATACTGAATGTATTACTAGAGAATGTACAAAGATGAGTAGCCGGGGAAAAAAAACCTCCTAAAGAGGGAAAAAAGTGCCCCGGCGGTCCTAGAGTGTTCACACACATCACTACCTAAATATATCAACAAGAACATATTGCTAAATAAAAGTCTGATTTTCATGCTTCTTTTGAGATGTTAGACTTGGGGCATTTTCATCATTATTTGGGCATTAAATTTATGCCAGTTGATGGGGGAATAGATTTGTGTAAAACAAAATATATTGAAATATTATTGCAATATTTTGGCACCAATTGCCACTCCCATGCAAACAAGTTTACCGTTGAATCTTCATGATTTTTGAGGTGTAACTAATGATGTTCTCTATTAACAGGTTGTTGGATGCTTGATTTACTTATTCACAACCTAGTCACGTATTCAGTTTTCTGATTCATAGGTTTATGCATTTCCTAGGTGTCAGGCATTGTTAGGGGGTTGACCACATCTTGCACTACTTGAATGGTACACAAGTACTTGGATTGTTCTATCCAAAAGGGGGATCATTACCACCAGATTTTCATGCTTCTTTTAAGTTGGATTGGGTTGGTTGCTATGACACTCATGTGTCCACATGTGTTTTATGGATTGATTTCTTTCCTCATAGCTTAGCACTTCCTTTTACATGACACCTTCTTGTTCATTGCATCACTCGTAGAGGGGATTTGTTGATATATTTTGATAGTGATGTGTATGAACACATTTAGGAACACTAGGTTATTTTTTCCCTTGTTTAGGAGTTTTTTTCCCTAGCTTGTATATATGCCTCTAAGCTTAATGTACCACATATCTTTGTACATTCACTTTGTAATACAGTCCATCTTATGTTGTTCCCATAACTTCTTCTTCTTCTTCTTCTTCTTCTTCTTCTTCTTCCATGTGTTGTTTGTGTGCTTCCAAATTCCTCCAAATCCAACAAGCATGGGGATAGCTTATACAATGATCACTAAATGAGAAGCTCAAAATCTCACCAAATAACAACCCATGAAACCATTCAAGCATGCATATATGTACTTCATGAATTTTTGTTAGAATTTAATGCTCAATCATCACCTGAAAGTGGCAAAAAAAAATCTTCACTTGTAATTTCACTTTATTTGATTCACCAAAAAGTTCTTGGTGATGTGTCATAGAATTTAAGCCTCCATTCACACACTTGTGCTTGCCAATTAGCTAGAATTCTAGAACTTCCCCTCAAGTTTAAGTGAGATAGTCTCTACTAATCTCCTTCATGTTGATGTTTCCTCTGAGCTTCTCCAACTTGATTGTATCAATGAGCTTGTTCATAACATCAACCATTTTCTCCTCAGAGTTTACAGACAAGGCTATCAATGCATGTGCCTGAGCATCTTTGCCATCCCATCAAAGCTGCTTAGCAGTAGGTGCAGCAGGAATCGAAACACGAACAAGAACTTGAATATTATCATCTTCAATGCCATCTGCATCATCTTCAATAACTACATTTGCAGGTGTAGTAAGTCATTTTTCAACACCATGCACAATATTCCATAGTCCCTTCGTGACCAATATATTATGCATCATTAATGCCCATAATGGATAATTGGTACCATCCAACTTATCCTTCACAACCAACATAGATAATACATCATTGCTTTTGGTCATGGCCATTGAAAAAATTACACTAATCTAGAAAAATGGCCAAGTGAATGTACAAAGATAAGAAACCTATTAAGGTTATAGGCATATATAAAAGTTGGAGGGGAACCTCCTAGAGAGGGAAAAAAGTATCGTGGTCCTAAGCATCCTTTTCTATTTTGAAAGAGCGAATATAAGCGATAATGGCATGTTTTACAGACAAGGCTATCAATGCATGTGCTTGAGCATCTTTGCCATCCCATCAAAGTTTCTCAATAGTAGGTGCAGCAAGAATCGAAACACAAACAGGAACTTGAAGATTATCATCTTCAATGCCATCTGCATCATCTTCAATAACTACATTTGCAGGTGTAGTAAGTCGTTTTTCAACACCATGCACAATATTCCATAGTCCCTTTGTGACCAATACATTACGCATCATTAATGCCCATAATGGGTAACTGGTACCATCCAACTTATCCTTGGCAACCAGCATACATAATACATCATTGCGTATTGCTTTTGGTCACGGCCATTGAAAAAATTACCCTAATTTAGAAAAATGACCAAGTGAATGTACAAAGATAAGAAACCTATTAGGGTTATAGGCATATATAAATGGGGGGAATCTCCTAAAGAGGGAAAAAAGTGTCGTGGTCCTAAGTGTGTTCACACACATCACTAACAAAATATATAAACAACAAATACACACCTAGAACGGACATTTCCCACTAAAAAAAACTAGATAAGTTTCATTTCCCAATCATAATGGCTCAAGGAAAAACTGCAACCAATCATACAGGCTCAAGGAAAAACTACAACCAATCATAAAGGCTCAAGGAAAAACAATACCCAATCATAAAGGAAAAACTCAAGGAAAAGCCTCTGGATCCAAGATTAACCACTTTTAGAGCTATTGTCGGGACACAACCCAACCTTATCTTTGAACATAGCTATCAAAACATTCCTCCAAGCCAAATTTTTCGGCTTCTTGGGATTCGCTTGGGCTTTGGTACCTTGTTGGAGCAGCAGTGGAACTGGGTCCTGGCTAGACTCCAAAGCAAGCTAAACTATTGGAGAGGTATGCAAATCAATCTCGCGGGTCACACAATGGTCATTAACACGTTTCTCATTTCGTCGACCATCTACTTTCTCTCTTGTTGGAGGCCGAAAGAGCAAGAGATGTCCAAACTGGTAAGTATTTGGAGAAACTTCCTTTGGACGGGAGACCACAACAGGAGGGGGTGCCTAAAATCAAATGGTCCATCTGCACTAGCCGAAGGGACAATGGGGGCCTTGGTATTTTGGACATTGGAAGCATGGCTAACAAACTTGTGAAAAAATGGATGATTAATGTGTGGTGCAATAGAGATGCTTCGTGGGCCATTGATGCTTAGAAAGAAGAATGTGTTGACTTTGGTGGGATTCTCGAGTTGGAAGAATCTTGACATTCTGACCCTTTTGTTTTTCCCGATTCTTGTTTTTCCAAAAGGCTCGAATCTAGTGTGCTCCCTATGGACGAGTTGGAAAAAACTCAAAAGCTACATAAAAAAATTAGTGAAGGTTGGAAGTGGGTCGCCAGTATCAGACGGAATGACTCTATCTGGTTTCTGATCCATGGCATTAGGAATGTGGAATCTTGGAACATTCAAAGTGCCAAGAGGCTCTGGAACAAGGGCTTCAGAAAATGGAAACATCTTTGGAAACAAGACACCAACCAATGGATCAACTTCAAGGATATTGATGCTAGTGTGAGCATTACATATGAAGAATGGAATATCCTACAAAGCAGACATCTTGCCTCCGACTGCTCTAAAGTCCGTCTAGTCATGGGACATGACTCGTCGTGCCTGCTGGGTCTCAGATGGCATAATGGTAATTGTCTAACAAAAATCCTGAATATCAAAGGAAACATTGATTATCAGGTCAACCTCAACAAGAAGTGGTTCCTATCGTGGATGCGTCTGCGATGGGATATGAAATTCATGGCCATCTGGCACCCTCTCATAGAAAACAAAAAGTCTATCCTCTTATGGCAAATTCTTCATCGGGGAATCAAGACCAACCTAAAGGTTAGAAAAATTTGTGGGGCATCTCCCTGGTGCAAGTGTTGTTGCCAGTCCATTGAAGATATTGGTCACATCTTCTTCACTTGTCCCAACTCCAATAGGCTCTAGCATATCGTCGGAAAGAAAATTAGACTTCAGAAGCATATCAGCTAGTAACAAGCTCTACTCGAAGAAGTGATAGGCTGCTCGGCGGCTCTCTGGGATGCCATAAGAGGGGAGGTGCTTTGGAAGATCTCGCGGGAAAGATGTGCTTATAACTTTAGTGACTCCCCCAAAGAGTGCTCGATTGAGAAATCGCTATTCCTCCTCGGTAAAATATGTTGATATATTTAGGAAGTGATGTGTGTGAACATTCTATGACCATCGGGGCACTTCTTTCCTTCTTTAGGAGGTTTTTTTCCCCCAGCTTGTATATATGCCTATTGCCCTAATGGGCTACTTATCTTTGTACATTCTCTAGTAATGCATTCAATATTGTGTGTTGTGCTCCAACCTTCTTCTTCTTCCTTGTGCTATTCGCGTGCTTCCGTAGATGGCCAACTGCAACAATTGGTATCACAACGGTCGCTACTTCATCTAGGGTGTCCTCGAAACTCCTCCGGTTGCACTCTCAAAATCGCATGAATTTTGGTCAGCACACTCAGGGTGTTTCCAAGATCAAAAAATCTTTGTTATGTGGTTCTGTTCAACTTTTTGAGATACAATCAATTTTCTGCATCAATGTATTTTAGTCACCGGCCATGGCTGAAAGCAGTGATGTATTCCGTATGTTGGCTGTTTTCGATAAGTGGATGGTACCAACTACCCGTTGTGGGTTTATATGATGCGACATGTATTGGTTGCAAAAGGATTGTGGAACATTGTGCATGGTGTTGAAAAATCTCCTATCACCCTGCAACTATTACAACTTCGAGTACTGAAGCTGATGCAGAAGGTGTCGAAGATGATGATATTCCACATATTCTTGTTCGTGCTTCAATTTCTGCTGCACCTACTGTAGAGCAAATTCTTTGGGATGGCACAAATGCCTAAGACACATGCATTGATAGCTTTGTCTATCAAACATGCCATTATTCCTCACATATGCTCTTGCAAAACAGCTAGGGATGCTTAAGATACACTTAACACATTGTACCAAGCTAGGAATGAGGCTCGTGTTTCTTACCTCCGAAAATAGTTGGAGAGTGAGCACATGAATGAAGGTGACTCTATGGACAATCTTCTAAAAAAGATATAAAACTTGAAGGAACAATTGATTTTTGTTGATGAGGTTATACCAGATAGCTCACTTGTGCAGACCGTTTTGAATGATCTTCCTGATTCATATTAGAGTTTTGCTTCTACTCTTCGGTTGATGATGAAAGGCTATCCAAATGCCTTGTCATTTGAGGAGTTATTCTCTCTTCTATTGCAGGAAGATCAGTCCAGGCAGAATAGGTCCATTATAGATGTTGCAGATCAAGCTTTCCTGGGTAGTCAGAAGGGAAAAGGAAAATGGAGCTCTTCAACTAGTAAGCAGAAATCTACTAATTCTACACAATCAAAGAGGGAAGCCAAAGATGAAAAGAAATCAGAAAAGCAAAAATTGTTTTGCAAGTACTGTAAAGGAAATGATCATATCATAAAGAACTATCCAAAACTGGCTACTAAAGCGGCAAAGAAGAAAGAGACTGAAATTGTTGCAGAGGCCTCTACACCGAAAACAAAGTCTGCTAATCTTGTGCAGGAAGAAGAATGGGCATTTACTATTGTTTGCAGTTTTGACCCATGTTTTCATGAGTAGTGCATGTCTGCAGTAGAATCAGATGTTTGGTACTTTGACAGTGGGGCAACCAAACATATTACCTCGCAGCCCAGTTTCTTCTCTTCACTCGAGCCTGCCTCTACAGGGAATATTGTTACATGTGCCAACAACTCCTCTTATCCTATTATGGGAGTTGGTAAGATCATTTTGACTACTGCTCATGGTAGTTCTTGCACTTTTTCAGATGCTTTGTTTGTGCCAGGGATCAAGAAAAATCTGTTATCAGTATCTGCAATAGCCAAGACTGGCTTGGTTGTAAAATTTGTTGATGACAAATGTACAAATCATGATCTATCAAATGGCAATGTGATTATTGCTTCTGGCATTTTATGTCATGGGCTGTATAAGCTCACAGACTATGAAAGATCTATAAATGATTTGGCATGTGTAGTACATGATTCTGAGGCTATGTCATATGCAAAGCTTTGGCATGCACGCTTTGGTCATCTGAATTTTGCTAGTTTGCTACGCCTACAAAAATCTAGATGATGTCCTCTTTGCCCAAACTTGAGGCACCTCGAAAACATGTTTGTGAAGGCTGTATTTTGGACAAAATGCAACATTCCTCCTTTCCAAAAGATGGCTCAGTTCGGGCTACTCAAAAATTGCAGCTTGTACATAGTGATGTTTGTGGTCATATGCAGACACCTTCTTTTGGAAATTATCTTTACTTTGTGACTTTCATTGATGATTTTTCCAGGCATGCATGGGTATATCCATTGAAAGCAAAGTCTGAAGTGTTCATGTGCTTCAAATAGTTTTTGGTTTTGGCTGAAAATCTATCAACATGTAAAATGGGCACCTTCCGTTCTAATCCAAGGGGGAACATATGTCTTCTAATTTTAATGCATTTCTGGCTGAATGTGGGATAAAACACCAGTGTACAGTGCCGTATATACCTAAACAAAATGGAGTTGCTGAATGGAAGAATAGGTCACTCATGGAGATGGCGAGGTGTATGGTCAAGAGTCAGGCTTTACCACATAGTTTCTGGCTTGAGGCTGTCATGTGTGCAACATATGTATTTAATAGGTGTCCCACGAAAGCACTGCAGTCTATCACTCCATATGAGGCTTGACATGATCACAAGCCATCTGCTACTCATCTATGTGTTTTTGGTTGTTTGGCATATGCATTAGTGCCTGAACAACATCGTAGAATTTTGGATGATAAAGCAATAAAGTGTATTTTTGTTGGGTACAGTTCTGAAAGTAAAGGCTATCGTCTGTATCATCCACAAACTAAACGTATTCTAGTTAGCTCTGATGTTGTTTTTGTAGATGTTATTCAGCCATTGCTTTCATGTACTAAGGAGACATCTGTTAGCTCCAAAGACATGTATGATACTTTGCTGCCTCTTTTTACAGGTGGACAGTCTAGTGCTGGTCCTAATGAGGAAACTTCTCAACCTTTGCAATTTCATGTGATGATGCAGATCATCCCATTTCTGATGGAGATTTACATGACGCACTTGTTGATGAGAGACTTGATATTTAGGAGGCAAAAACTATGCCAAAATGGCTGGTGCAGACTTTGTGTGATAGCACCTCTGTCATATTGTACTCGACCAAGCTCTCATAGTGCCTCTTTTGCATCAGATTGCTATACTATGGGTGCATTTAGTCTCTGTGATGAGATTAAGCATGTTTCGTTTGATGAAGCACAAAATTTAGAAATTTGGATGGCTGTTATGCAATCTGAATATGATGCTATAATGAAGAATGGTACTTCATCTTTATGTGACTTGCCTCCTGGCAAGAAGGCCCTTGGCACTAAGTGGGTTTGCACCTACATGCCGAATGACTATTGTTCGGAGCATCTGTGCACTTGCAGTCCATCATGGTTGGAATGTACATCAATTGGAGATTAAAAATGCATTTCTGAATAGGGACTTGCATGAAGAAGTGTATGTTTTTCAGCCCCGTGGCTTTGTGCAAAAAGGGCATGAAAACGAGGTGTGCAGGTTAAAGAAGGAACTATATGGTTTAAAGCAAGCACCACATGCTTGGTATGAGAAGATACATGCCTATTTGATTGCACATGGTTTTGAGAACTGTCCAACAGAGAGCACCTTATATGTTAAGCATGCTAATGATGCACTTCTGATCATTGTTGTCTATGTTGATGACATGCTGCTCACTAGTCCTATTGAGAAGCATATTGTTGATTTTAAGGCTGATTTGCATGCCTCATTTGAGATGTCCGATTTGGGGCATTTGCATCACTATTTAGGCATTCAGTTTATGCAAGTTGATGGTGGAATGGATTTGTGTCAAACAAAATATAATATTGACACATTATTGCAGCGTTTTGGCCTTGAAGATTGTAAGCCTATTGCCACTCCTATGGAGACAGGTTTAAAATTGAGTCTTCATGATGCTGGAGATGCATTTGATGTTGTCCTCTATCAGAAAGTTGTTGGATGCCTAATTTACTTATGCATTACTCGGCTAGATATTCAATTTGCTATCTCACATATGAGCAGGTTTATGCATTGCCCAGGTGTCAAGCATTGGCATGCAGTTAAGCGCATCTTTCGCTACTTGAGTGGTACTCGACTACTTGGGTTGTTTTATCCCAAGGGGGATCACTACCACCAGATTTGCATGCTTTTTCTGACTCAGACTGGGCTGGTTGCTATGATACTTGTGTGTCCACTAGTGGCTTTTGCTTCATGCTTGGTAGCTCATGTATATCTTGGTTGAGCAAGAAGCAGCCTACTATGGTCACTTCCAGTTGTGAAGTTGAGTATAGGGCAGCTTTCACAGCGACTGTTGAGTGTGTGTGGCTCAGGCGCCTTATGGTTGATTTGGGTGTTGGTCAGTCTTCTGCCACCACCATCTTCACTGACAATCAGATTGGTAGTTGTGAGGAGCCCTGTGTTCCATGCTCCCACTAAGCACGTTGCGGTGCATTATCATTATGTCAAGGAGAGGTTGTCTACTGGGGAGATCAGCTTGGCATATGTGCCCAAGCAGGAGAACATTGCAGACCTTTTCACGAAGGCTCTGCCTAGGGAGAAGTTTGAAGCTTTCAACAAAGCTTTGGGCTTGTTTCCTTTTGTGGAGTGATCTCCACATAGCTTGGCACTTCCTTATACATGAGTGCCTGCTACTTGTTCACCGCATCACTCTTAGGGGGGATTTGTTGATATATTTAGGAAGTGATGTGTGTGAACACTCTAGGACCACCAAGGAACTTTTTTCCCTCTTTAAGAGGTTTTTTTTCGCCCGGCTTGTATATATGCCTATTGCCCTAATGGGCTACTTATCTTTGTACATTCTCTAGTAATACATTTAGTAATGTGTGTTGTGCTCCAAGCTTGTTCTTCTTCCTTGTGTTGTTCATGTGCTTCCGCATACATCTAACTCCAACAAAATGATCGCCAACTATAAGAGTTCCCCCCCTTTTAGGCATCATATAGTGCTCCTTTTGATCAGCAACAAGCTTAAACCCATGTGGGCCCCCCATGAGGGTGATGGGAGGGTTGCAATGCCATATAAAACCTGTATGATCTACCCCTACTCTGTGGGACTTGGGGGGTCCCGTGGCACTAGTCCCCTTCACTTGTATTTTTTGTTTTCCTTTTATTTAATACAAGTCAAGGAGAGTAGGCTAAGGCCAAACTTCCTTTATATTAAAACAAAAAGAAGTCCAAAAACCTAGTGAAATCCCCAAAAAATACCAAAAAAAATCTAGAAAATTTACAAAAAACATCCTCTTGACTCAAGCTATTGAATTGCATATAAATTTCAATAAATATCCCAAACACAGACTTCTAACATCAGCGTTTAACATTAAAACTAATGAAATAAAGAGAGTAAACAAGAAAGCTATTTACATTCAAGCCAAAATTCACAAAATGCCAAGGGATCAAGAAATTTCAATTGATTTTCTATCGATATGTCTTGAGCCTTGAAACATTGACTAGTGATAGCACCTCTCCATATAAAGATTCCAATCAAACTGCAACACACTATATAATTATAATTTTTTTAATTCTGTATGGACCTTCCCAATGAGGAAACCATTTTCCTTGACGTTATTTCTCTAATTGTGGTTTATGTAGAAGAACCAACATCCCAACCTATAGTTTGTTTTGTCATAGATGTTTCTTGCAATTGCTTGTCTACATCCATGCAAACCTCCTCTATCTCGTTAAGTAATGAGAGTATGGAAAAAACCAATGTATTCTTCTTTTCCTATACAGAATATGTCCTATAAGAACCATGTAAGAACTCAAAAGGCTCAATCGGAATCACTCCATACATCAATTGAAATGGAGAGTGACATGTGGCTTCTTTGCATGCCAACTTTTAGGCCCATAATGTACCTAAAAATGTAGTACCCCAAGTACTAGGCCTTAGACTACATTCTTTCAACTTTGCTTGCCCATTTTTCCTTGGATAGTAAGCACATGAAAGTGTGATGGAGAATCATGTACTTATTAAAAGATTAGTATAATATTTTGCTAACAAAATGTGCCCTTTGATCAATACAAGTGTTTAATGGAAACCCATATCTACAAAAGATGTTGCTATACAAGAAATAAACAATTGTTTCAACCTTATAATCTGGGAAAGCAATTGCCTCAAATAGTTAAGTGGCATAGTTTGTTGCCACCAACAAGTACTTCTTTTTGGGAAAAGATGCACAATAAATAGGCCCTATAAAATCCAAACCCCACTTCTCAAAGGATTACCATAAAGTGGAGACAATTAATGGATGTTGTCACTACCTATTGGGCTTGGGTCCACATCTTTGACATGCATTACATACTTCTGCTCTCTCCTCTACATCTCTAAACAAAGTTGTCCACCATAAGTCAACATCTAGGATTCTTTGATCCATAACATGGCTAAGGAGTTGCCCACCACCTGGTCCTTCATGTGCAACCTTAAGGATTTGTTGTGCCTCTTCTTCTTCCATGCACTTCTTAAGGGTACTATCCTTTCCAGACCTGCATAGCTATCCCTCAATAATGATATAAGGCCCGAATTTCATGAGAAATCTTTTTCTCTGTATAGATTAAGCTTCATGAGGATACTTCCCTATCTTGAGAAACTTCTTGATATCTTCCTACCTCCTATGAGTGTGTATGGTGAATAGTTTAGTATCTGAGAACTCATCATGCACTCCAATGTCTTAGTTTTGTAGGCTAACTCTAAATAGATGATAAACCATGAAATTTTCTTTACCTGGTTTATGCATTATGACATAATCAAATTTTTTGGGAAATAGGAATCATATCTAGACTCTACCTGCTTGTGGCTTTTCAATAAATACTTTAATGATAAATGATCCATAATAATAAAAAAAATTACCCCTATCAAATAATGGAAAAATTGCACTACAAATATCATCGCCAAAGCTTCTCTCTGTGGTAGTATAGTTCTTCTCACCCTTAGTGAATATTCGACTTGCATATTGGATCGGTCTGTGTAATTTGTACTTTTCACTATGTTGTGGGAGGATTGCCCCCCTGCATAGGCATTGGCATCGACATGTACATGAAAATATTTAGACCACTTCATCCCACTTAAATGAGATATCTTTTCCTCTTCTTCATCCCACTTAAATGAGATATCTTTGTGTGTAAGCTTGGCAAGTGATCAAGCTATGTATGCATACATTTTGATAAACCTTCTAATATGGCCCAAAAATCTTTGTATTTCATCGGGTCTTAGGCATGAATCAATATAACCATAATCTTATCGATTAGGAGCCATTCCTTTGGTAGGTATTGTTGACATATTTTGGCCGTGATGTGTCTGAACACACTAGGACCACCCAGGCACTTTTTTTCCCTCTTCAGGAGGTTCCCCACTTGTATATACATCAATAAGCCTAATGGGTCACTTATCTTTGTACATTCCCTTGCTAATATATTCAGTATTGTGTGTTGTGTTCCAAGCTTCTTCTTCCTTGTCTTGTTCGCGTGCTTCTGCACACCTCAAACTCCAACAATTGGTATCATAACAGGTCGCCACTTCATCTAGGGCATCATCGACACCCCTCCGGTCACAGTCTCGGAATCGTAAAAACATCAGTGAGCATACTCCAGACGATTAGGAGTTCAAAATAAATTGTTTTGTGGTGTTGAAATCACGATTTGAGCTCATTTTTGGCCTCCAAACGCACTATCACAGTGCCTATGTATGAAATTTTGTCTTTTTTTGCCAAAGATATATACAGGTTTTGAAATCGCCAGTATACGTGCCTCAAAGTTTGCTATAGGTTTAGCGGAACTCGACAAGGTAGTTCTATTCAACTTTTTGAGATACAATCATTTTTTTGCATCAAGGTATTTTAGTCAGTGGCCATGGTTGAGAGCAGTGATGTATTCTGTATGTTGGTTGTTGAGGATAAGTTGGATGGTACCAGTTACCCATTATGGGCTTATATGATGCATCATGTATTGGTTGCATAAGGAATGTGGAATATTGTGCAAGGTGTTGAAAAATGTCCAATTACACCTACAAATACATTTATTGACGCTGATGTAGATGGCATTGAAGATGGTGATATTCTTTAGGTTCGTGTTTGTGCTTTGGTTCTTGCTCCACCTACTATAGAGAAGCTTTGTTGGGATGGCAGATATGCTCAGGCACATGCATTGATAGCCTTGTCTATCAAACGTGCCATTATTCCTCACATTCACTCCTACAAAATAGCAAAGGATGATTGGCATACACTTACCACTTTATTCCAGACAAGGAATGAGGCTCATGTTGCTTACTCTAAAAACAATTGGAGAATGACCAATTGAACGAAGGAAATTCCATGGACACTTTTTTTGACAAAGATCAAAGATTTGAAGGAGTAGTTGATTTCTATTGATGAAGTCTTGCCTAATGGTTCACTTGTTCATACTATTCAGAATAGTCTTCCAAATTCATACCGGAGTTTTGCTTCTACTCTTTGATTGATGATGAAAGGCAATCCAAATGCCTTATCATTTGAGGAGTTAGTCTCTGTTATGTTGTAGGAAGATCAATCTAGGTAGAACAGGTCCATTATGCATGTTGCAGATGAAGCTTTCCTGGCTAGTCATAAGGGCAAAGGTAAATGGAGCTCATCTACTAGTAAGCAAAAATCTACCAATTCTGCACAATAAAAGAAGGATGAGAAAGATGAGAAGAAAATAGAAAAGCAAAAATTGTTTTGCATATACTATAAAGGAAATGATTGTGTCATAAAGGGTTGTCCAAAACGCATTGCAAAAGAGGCGAACAAGAAAGAGGTTGGAATGGTCGTTGTAGAGGCCTCTATGCCCAAAACACAGTTTGCTAATCTTGTGCAGAATGAAGAATGGGCATTTACTAATGTTTGCACTTATGACCCATCTTCTCATGAACAATTTATGTCTGTAGTAGACTCATATGTTTGGTACTTTGATAGTGGGGCGACCAAACATTTTACCTTGTAGTGCAGTTTCTTTGATTCACTAGAGCCTGCCCCTATAGGAAATACTATCACATGCGCAAACAAATAGTCTTATCCTATTATGAGAGTTGGTAACATCATTTAGACTACTACTTATGGTAGTTCTTTTAAATTGTTAGATGCTTTATTTGTACCGGGGATCAAGAAAAATATGTTATTAGTTTCAGCATTAGCCAATATCAGCTTGGTTGCAAAATTTGTTGATGATAGATGTACAATCCATGATCTATAAAATGGTGATATCATTATTGCTTTTGACATTTTATGTTGTGGGTTGTATAAACTCATAGATTATGCAAAATCTATTAATGATTCAACATGTGCAGTTCAAGATTCTCAATCTATGTTAGATGCAAAACTTTGGCATGCATGCTTTGGTCATCTGAATTTAGCTAGTTTGTTACATCTGACGAAATATGAAATGGTGTACTCTGTGCCCAAACTTGAGGCACCTAGTAAACACGTCTATGAAGGTTGTATTTTGGGCAAAATGCAGCATTCCTCCTTTCGAAAAGATGGTTCAGTTCGAGGTACTCAAAAAATGCAGCTTGTTCACAATGATGTCTATGGTCCTATGCAGACACCTTCTTTTGGGAAATACCTTTACTTCATGACTTTTATTGATGTTTTTTCCACACATGCATGGATTGAAAGAAAAGTCCAATGGCATGGTCGCAAGCCATATGTTGCTCAACTCTGTGTCTTTGATTGTGGGCATATGCATTAGTGCCTGAACAAAAACATAGGAAATTGGATGATACAGTAGTGAAATGTATTTTTGTTGGGTATAGTTTCAAAATCAAAGGCTATCATCTGTATCATCCATAGACTAAATGCATTTTGGTTAGTCGTGATGTTGTTTTTGTGAAAGATGCAATTCAACCATTACTTTCATGTACTAAGGAGACATGAATTAGCTCGAAAGATGTGTATGACACTTTTCTACCTCTTTTTTACACGTGCAAAGTCTAGTATTGGTCCAAATGAGGCAATTTCTTAGCCTTTATAGGTTTCATGTGATGATGGAGATCATTCCATTGTTTATCTAGATTTACATGATGCACTTGTTGATGAGAGAACTAATATGGAGGAGGCAAAAACTTTGCCTAAATGGTTGGTGTAGACTTTGCAAGATAGCAAATTAGATGCAACTCTATCATATCATACTCGTTTAGGATTTCATAGTGCTTCTTTTGCGTAAGATTGCTATGCTATGGCTGCCTCTAGTCTTTGTGATGAGAATGAGCCTATTTTGTTTGATGAAGCACAAAACTTAGAAAATTGGATGGTTGTTATGCAATCAGAATATGATGCTATTATGAAAAATGGTACTTGGTCTTTATGTGACTTGCCTCCTGGAAAGAAGGCCATAAGCACTAAGTGGTATACAAGCTGAAGCATAAATGTGATGGAACAATTGACAAGTATAAGGCTAGGCTTGTTGCGAAGGGTTATGTTCAAGAAAGAGGTATTGATTTTGATGAGACCTTTGCTCATACATGCCAAATGACTACTGTTCATAGCATTTGTGAACTCGCACCTCATCATGGTTGGAACATACATCAGTTGGACATTGAAACAACATTTCTTAATCATGACTTGCATGAAGACGTGTATGTTTTTTAGCCCCATGGTTTTGTGTAGAAAGGGCATGAAAATAAAGTGTGCAGGTTGAAAAAGGCATTATATGGTTTGACGCAAGCACAACATGCTTGGCATGAAAAGGTACATGCCTACCTCATTGCACATGGTTTTGAGAATAGTCCAATTGAGAGCACCTTATATATTAAGTGTGCAAATGATGTGCTTGTGATCATTGTTGTCTATGTTGATGAGATGTTGCTCACTAGTCCTCATGAGAAGCTAATTGCTAAGTTTAAGGTTGATTTGCATGCCTCATTTGAGATGTTAGATTCGTAACTTGCATCAATATTTGGGCATTCAGTTTATGCAAGTTGATGGCAGAATAGCTTTGTGTCAAACAAAATATATTGGCACATTATTGTAGTGTTTTGGCCTTGAAGACTGCAAACCTATTGACACTCCAATGGAAACAGGTTTATGGTTGAGTCTTCGTGATGATGGAGATGCATTTGATGTTATTCTCTATCAACAGGTTGTTGTGTGCTTGATTTACTTATGCATTACTCAGCTAGATATTCAGTTTTTTGTCTCACAAATGAGCATGTTTATGCATTGCCCAGGTGTCAAGTATTGACAAGGGGTTAAGTGCATCTTTCGCTACTTCAATGGTTCTTGGCTGCTTGGATTGTTTTATCCCAAGGGGGTATCACTACCGCCATATTTACATGCTTTTTTTACTCTAGTTAGACTGGTTGCTATGATAATCGTGTATCCACGAGTGGTTTTGCTTCATGCTGTTAGTATATGATTAATGTCTACCCCTCATGATTGTATGCACATTTTGTAAGGCCATCGTTATGAGGAGAAGCAAAGCGTGCATTACCCAATTGATGGGAATCCCAACTTGCATGTTGGATGAAGGTCATATTGGACCATGTAAGGTGCTGTAAGGAAAGGGAGTTACCAGGGTCCCCAATTGGGGGGTCCGAGCAGCGGGGAGCAGCCTTGGCTAGGGGGTCCAAGGGGGCCAGCGGGCCCCCTGGCTGGGCGACGGTAAAGGGAATATTCCATAGAATATTCCCTATCGGAGTCAGAAATCACTTATATTTGTTAGGTCGGTTCAACCGGTCTAAGCCGTGTATGACAATTACGCGGACGGTGGCCGCCCACGCTCTACCGCCCATGTATAGCCATCCATGGAGGGCCACCCATGATCCTATATATACATGACTTCTGCACTACATGAGACATCAAGTTGAGCCAGCATACCTCTACCTTGTATCTCCCTATCTTGAGTTGTCTAGATCACCATTTAAGCTCTACCTTGAGAGCGCACGGTTGGACAACGCCATCATCTTTGTACTTGCTGTTAGTAGAAAATTGTTGAGATTCTCCTATATCTGTTATCTTCTCTGCTGCTGCTCCTGTGTTATATTGCATAACTATTGTCTTACACATGCTCGGGTAGCTCATGCATATCTTGGTTGAGCAAGAAGTAGCCTACTATGGCCACTTCTAGTTGTGACGCTGAGTATAGGGAAGCTTTCACAATGACCATTGAGTATGTGTGGCTTAGATGCCTTATGGTCGATTTGGGTGTTGATGAGTCTTCTGCCACCATCATCTTCACTAACAGTCAGAGCGCATTGGCAGTTGGGAGGAACCCTGTGTTCCATGCTTGCACTAAGCACATTGAGGTGCACTATCATTATGTTAGGGAGAGGTTCTCAATTGGAGAGATCATTTTTGGCATATGTGCCCACACAGGAGAACATTGCATACCTTTTCACAAAGGCGCTGCCTAGGGAGAAGTTGGAAGCTTTTCGCGAAGCTTTGGGCTTACTTCCTTTTGTGGATTGATTCCACATAGCTTGGGACTTCTTTATACACGAGTGCAAATCCTTGTTCACCGCATCACTCTTAGGGGGTATTTTTTGATATATTTCGGTAGTGATATGTGTGAACACACTAGGACTTCTGGGGCACTTTTTCCCTCTTTAAGAGGTTTTTTTCCCCCGACTTGTATATAAGCCTAGAACCCTAATGGGCACTTATCTTTGTACATTCTCTTGGAAGTACATTGAGTATTGTGTGTTGTGCTCCAAGCTTCTTCTTCTTCCTTGTGTTGTTCGCATGCTTCTCCAGACGTCAAACTCTAACATGTACTACATGTCCAATAAAGGATACCCTATGTCACTAGAAAATGACACTTGTTTGGATTCAATTTGAGATTAGTTTCCCTACATCTATTGAAGATGTGTTGCAATTTGGTCAGATGATTATCTAAGTAGTTCATAGGAGTACTAGTAGAAGTATCTGAGAATGATGAAAAGTCATCCATGAAGATTCGAAAGGCTTCCAAAAGCAGGGGTCTAAAGATAAAGTTCACAATTCTATTGAAAGTGGCAGGATCATTTCTGAGTCCAAATGATCTTTTTACCTAAACATAGGTCCCACAAGGTGTGATGAAAGCCAACTTGTCTCGATCCTCTAGGTGAATGGATATATGGTTGTACCCATTAAATCCATCAATGAATTTATATAGTGTACGTCTAACCACTTCGTCAATAACCTATTCTACAAATGGCATAGGGAAACCATCAAGAACTATCACCTTGTTGAGTGCTCTAAAGTCCACACATATCTAAATTTTATTAGTGTTCTTTTTTTGTATAATGACCATGGGGGAAATTCATTCTTAATGCTCCATTGAGATAATAATTCCAGCATCCTCCATTTTCTAGATCTCTTGGTAAACAATGTTAGCATACTTTGGATTCAAGTTGTAGATTTTACCCCTTACTAGTTTGGCTTCTACTGCCAATGGAATCCTATGTTCCCCAAAAACATGTAAGCACTCCTTCCAAATCCATGTAATGCCATGCAAATACATCAGCATAGGCTTTCATAAAAGAAGTTACCTTTGAGAGCAACTCTCGATAGTTCCATAACCATTTGGTCGTTTGTCTTTTTTGCCTAGCTCATTCTATTTGATTGGGTTCCTTCCCATCAATGTTTCGAGAGGATCTTCTTCATTTTTGGCATCTTTCATAACTTTCCTCTATAGTGTCCTAGTTTGAATATTAATTTGTTCTTCCTTTTCTTGCATACACCCTATATGAATTTTGTGAATTGGAAAAGATGCTTATTCACTAGGCTTCTTGACCTTGTAGTTTGTTTCCTTCTCAACATTTGAATCAATGTCATCTATGTTGCGCTTGAGAGGTGGTTTCTTCCCTCCCCTATGATGTGTCACATGCTTAGCCAATCTAGAACCTTTTATGGTCTCTTCTTTTTCTTCATGCCCTTTTGCATTTGTCACATATAGAGGAATTCCATAATAGGGAATTGAGTACATGTATCCCATGATGTTAAAATTTATTCTTCCTCATTGACATCCAATCTTGGGTCTTGCATCATATCCTCTCTGATATGATACTAATGCTAACTGTTTGCACCATTTTGTTTTGTCCATTTCTATTTGGTCCTTCCTCCAAATGAATTTGCGTTTAGCTCCTTCTTTCATGTCTAACCCACATTGTATCCTTACCCCAATCATGCAAAACACTAGCATGCCTCAACCAGGGGCTCCCGATCAACATTGGAGAGTCCCCCATCCACCTTTGAAAATCTCAATACAACAAAGTATAGAGTGAAGATGTTACCTTGTACCAAAATTTGAACTTGATGAACCACTCTAGAGGATTTA
The DNA here is from genome assembly GCA_020310875.1 of Ceratopteris richardii. NCBI lineage: Eukaryota > Viridiplantae > Streptophyta > Polypodiopsida > Polypodiales > Pteridaceae > Ceratopteris > Ceratopteris richardii. The sequence goes on along the minus strand of CM035413.1, from coordinate 30,060,565 downwards.
CCATAGTCTGGTCTACCAATGTTATCATGATATTGGCTTGTTTTAAATGTTGAAGCCCAAGCTTTTCCATGGTATACTCTAGCATTAGATTTAGCCACCATCCACTCTGAGTCCCTGTAGTGTGTAACCTCTTATACATGCAGTGGGTCGTGGACTCTTATAATCACAAGAGGAGGCTTCCCTTACCACCTTTCCTTCACAAAAAGTATCAGTCCTTGAAACCAAAGTGGACATGGACACCATCTATAATCTCCAAAACCTCTGACCTGAATCTTGCATCCATTTTTAAGAGATAAAATATACTACAATCCTTGAATCTTCTTATTCCTTAGAGGATTGGGTGATGTGCAAGTCCTCTAGCTCTTTTTGGGCCATATTGTATGCCTTTCCAATCGCTTCATTTATGTTTTTAAGATCCTCATTTGAATGGATATTTTCACTCTCTATGGAAGTAGACCTACCTCTAATTGTCCCTTTTTCCTTGGTCACTCGTTGTGTTGTGGAATCTCGTGTTGACATATTTAGGTAGTGATGTGTGTGAACACACTAGGACTACCGGGGCACTTTTTTCCCTCTTTAGGAGGTTTTTTTCCCCTGCCTTGTATATACACCTATTGCCCTAATGGGCTACTTATCTTTGTACATTCTCTAGTAATACATTCAGTATTGTGTGTTGTGCTCCAAGCTTCTTCTTCTTCCTTGTGTTTTTTGCATGCTTCTACAGACGTCTAATTCCAACAATTGGTGTTAGAGAAGGTCGTCGCTTCATCTAGGGCACCGTCGACACTCCTCCGGTTGTAGTCTCAGAATCACACGAATTTTGGTGAGCATACTCAGCATGTTTTCAAGATCAAAACGGCTTCGATTTGTAGTGTTGAAATCGCGATCTGAGCTCGTTTCGGCCTCCGAACGCAGTATCGTAGCGCTTGTGTAGGCTATTTTGTCTTTTTGTGCCAAAGGTATATACCAGTTTCTATTCGTCAGTATAAGCATCTCAAATCTGCTACAGGTCTAGCGGAATTCGTCGGGGAAGTTTTGTTCAATGTTTTGAGATATAGTCAATTTTTTGCATCAAGATATTTTAGTCACCGCCATGGCTGAAAGCAGTGATGTATTTCGTATGTTGACTGTTGAGGATAAGTTGGATGGTACCAACTACCCGTTATGGGCTTATATGATGCGACATATGCTGGTTGCAAACGGACTGTGGAACATTATGTAGGATGTCGAAAAATGTCCTATCACACCTGCAATCGTTGCAACTGCAGGTACTGAAGCTGATGCAGAAGGTGTCGAAGATGATGATATTCTGCATATTCCTGTTTGTGCTCCAGTTTTTGTTGCACCTACTGTAGAGCAGATTCGCTGGGATAAAAGAGATGCCTAGGCACATGCATTGATAGCTTTGTCTATCAAACGTGCCATTATTCCTCACATTCGCTCTTGCAGAACAGCTAAGGATGCTTCGGATACACTTGCCACATTATACCAAGCTAGGAATGAGGTTCGTGTTGCTTACCTCCCAAAACAGTTGGAGAGTGAGCACATGAATGAAGGTGATTCTATGGACAATTTCCTAATGAAGATCAAAGACTTGAAGGAACAATTGATTTCTACTGATGAGGTTATACTATATAGCTCACTTGTGCAGATCGTTCTGAATGGTCTTCCTGATTCATATCAGAGTTTTGCTTATACTCTTCGGTTGATGATGAAAGGCAATCCAAATGCCTTATCATTTGAGGAGTTAGTCTCTGTTCTATTGCAGGAAGATCAATCCACGTAGAACAGGTCCATTATGCGAGTTGTAGATCAAGTTTTCTTGCCTAGTCAAAAGGGCAAAGGAAAATGGAGCTCTTCAACTAGTAAGCAGAAATCTACTAATTCTGCATATTCAAAGAACGAAGATAAAGATGAGAAGAAATCAGAAAAGCAGAAATTGTTTTGTAAGTACTATAAAGGGAATAATCATATCATAAAGAACTGTCCAAAACTGGATGCTAAAGAGGCAAAGAAGAAAGAGGCTAGAATGGTTGTTGCAGAGGCCTCTACACCAAAAACAGTGTCTGCTAATCTTGTGAAGGAAGAAGAATGGACGTTTACTACTGTCTGCAATTTTGACCCATCTTCTCATGGGCAGTGCATGTCTGCAGTAGACTCAAATGTTTGATATTTTGATAGTGGGGCAACCAAACATATTACCTCGCAGCGCAGTTTCTTCTCTTCACTCAAGCCTTCCCCTACAGGGAATATTGTTACATGTGCCAACAACTCCTCTTATCCTGTTATGGGAGTTGGCAAGATGATTTTGAGTACTACTGATGGTAGTTCTTTCACTTTGTTAGATGCCTTATTTGTGCCACGGATCAAGAAGAACCTGTTATCAGTTTCTGCATTAGCCAAGATTGGCTTGGTTGTGAAATTTGTTGAGGACAGGTGTACAGTTCATGATCTGTCAAATGGCGATGTGATTATTGCTTCTGGCATTTTATGTCGTGGGCTGCATAAGCTCATAGACTATGAAAGCTCTGTAAATGATTTGGCATGTGCAGTAAATGATTCTCAGGCTATGTCAGATGCAAAGCTTTGGCATGCATGCTTTGGTCATCTGAATTTTGCTAGTTTGCTACGCCTGCAGAAATCTGAAAGTTGATATTGAGCAGGCAAGAACCATGCCAAAATGGCTGGTGCACACCTTGCGTGATAGCAAATTAGATGCACCTTTGTCATATCGTACTCGTTCAGGCTCTCATAGTGCCTCTTTTGCATCAGATTGCTATGCTATGGGTGCATCTAGTTTTTGTGATGAGAATGAGCCTATTTCATTTGATGAAGCACAAAATTCAGAAAATTGGATGGCTGCTATGCAATCTAAATATGATGCTATAATGAAGAATGGTACTTGGTCTTTATGTGACTTGCCTCCTGGCAAGAAGGCCATTGGCACTAAGTGGGTATACAAGCTGAAGCGTAAATCGGATGGTACAGTTTACAGGTATAAGGCAAGGCTTGTTGCAATGGGTTATGCACACGAAAGAGGCATTGATTTTGATGAGATCTTTGCACCTACATGCCGTATGACTACTGTTCGGAGCATCTGTGCACTTGCAGCTCATCATGGTTGGGATGTACATTATTGGACATTAAAACAACATTTTTGATTGGTTGAAGAAGTGTATGTTTTCAGCCCCATGGCTTTGTGCAGAAAGGGCACGAAAACCAAGTGTGCAGGTTAAAGAAGGCGTTATATGGTTTAAAGCAAGCACCACGTGCTTGGTATGAGAAGATACATGCCTATCTGGTTGCACATGGTTTTGGGAACAGTCAAACTGAAAGCACCTTATATGTCAATCGTGCTAATGATGTGCTTCTCATCATTGTTGTCTATGTTGGCGACATGCTTCTCGTTGGTCCTATTGAGAAGCATATTGCCGATTTTAAGGCTAATTTGCATGCCTCATTTGAGATGTCTCATTTGGGGCATTCAGTTTATGCAAGTTGATGGTCGAATGGCTTTGTGTCAAACAAAATATATTGACACATTATTGGGTTGTTTTATCCCAAGGGGGGATCACTACTCGGTTACTTGGGTTGTTTTATCCCAAGGGGGGATCACTACCGCCAGATTTGCATGCTTTTTTTGACTTTGATTGGGTTGGTTTCTATGACACTCGTGTGTCCACTAGTGGCTTTTGCTTCATTCTTGGTAGCTCATGTATATCTTGGTTAAGCAAGAAGCAGCCTATTGTGGCCACTTCCAGTTGTGAGGCTGAGTATAGGGAAGCTTTCACAGCGACTGTTGAGTGTGAGTGGTTGAAACGCCTTATGGTTGATTTGGGTGTTGGTTAGACTTCTGCTACCACCATCTTCACTGACAGTCAGAGCGCATTGGCAGTTGCGAGGAACCTTGTGTTCCATGCTCGCACTAAGCACATTGAGGTGCATTATCACTATGTGAGGGAGAGGTTCGCTGCTGGGAGATTAGCTTGGCATATGTGCCCGCGCAGGAGACCACTGCAGACCTTTTCACGACGGCTTTGCCTAGGGAGAATTTGAAGCTTTCCGCAAAGCTTTGGGCTTACTTCCTTTTGTGGAGTGATTTCCACATAGCTTGGCACTTCCTTATACATGAGTGCCAGCTCCTTGTTCACCGCATCACTCCCAGGGGGGATTTGTTGATATATTTAGGTAGTGATGTGTGTGAACACACTAGGACTATCGGGGCACTTTTTTCCCTCTTTAGGAGGTTTTTTCCCCCGGTTTGTATATATGCCTATTGCCCTAATGGGCTACTTATCTTTGTACATTCTCTAGTAATACATTCAGTATTGTGTGTTGTGCTCCAAGCTTCTTCTTCTTCCTTGTGCTGTTCGCGTGCTTCCGCAGACATCTAACTCCAACATCTTGACTAGGTTCTTCTCGAGGGAGATTTCCTTTGCTCCTTGTTTGCATTACCATGGATTCAATCTCTTCCAAATGGACTACTCTAGTAGTTGGTGATCCCATCATGGTTTCAATTGCACCATCTTCTTAATCCACAAAGGTTATCTGGATGTATGATCATGAATATGGATGCCTTGTTTATTGGGCAACACATGATATAATTATCTCTAGCCTTTCGATTTTTGCATGGAGGGGAACCCTATGGTAGAGGAAATTTTCTTTGGTAATGTCCACATTCTCCACACCTAAAACAAATAATTGGCCTCCTTGGCCCATTTCCAAAGTTTCCTTGAGGACATGTATTTTGAGTATTGTCTTGAGTTGGAGCTGAGATCATTAAATTTGGTGGTGATAACACCTTATTTAGGCTCTTCATTGTCCCCAATGTTCTTGTCTCGGACCCTCATGAGCGGAACTATTCGCCTTCATGGTCAAGGTTCCTAAATAATTGGAAGGTAATATTTAAGAGAAAATACTCACTTAGACATGTCCTTGCTTCCTACGCATTGTACACCATAGTCCACTTTTGACTCCACTTCTTGCACAAAGCTCTTGTAGCTCTTGACTGTCATTGAAGTAATTTGAAGGTGATTCACCACAGTGCGCTCTCCTTCTCGAGACCTCCACGACGATATGCTCGGAGTAGAAAACCGAGCTCCTAAGGCCGCACACAGTACTCTACGCAGAGGCTGCAGAATACGCAAAAAAAACACAGTACATAGGGAGTATGAAGATAGGCTTCTTAGGTCTTACAAATGAGATTGAACTTACAGTCTGTGACTGACCAAGCCACTATATGTTTTATTAAAGAACATATACAACGAAGTGTCTGGTGGCCATTTGGCCTTTCACATGGACACTAACGGTAACAATCTCCCACTAAAGGCCAATATGGCTAGAGTAGTTATGGGAGAAAAATAAAGAATGATAAAGAATACCTGAGTGTAAGTATACAAACTATACCTCCCACCTGATGGGCATGTTACATAGTATACAAGTGACTGTGTAAGATCAATAATCAAGTAACCCCCCTCAAGTGATAAGAGTGTCGAAACCTATCCTGTGGTAGAGATTTAGTCAAAGCATCTACAACATTGTCTTGAGTATGAACCTTCTCAAGAATAATGCGCTCAGTGGCTAAGCAATCTCTAATGAAGTGATACCTCACCTCAATGTGCTTGGTCTTTGCATGATAGACCGGATTCTTAGCCAAAGAAATGGCACTCTGACTATCACTGAGCAAGCGAGGTACATGCTGAGGTAAACCCATATCACAAGGAAGACGAGAAAGCCACAATGCTTCCTTTCATGCCTCACTTGTTGCAACATACTCTGCTTCTGTGGTGGAAACAATTGTACATTCTTGAAGACGAGATCTCCAAGAGATAGCACCTCCAGCAAAATGAAAAATGTACCCTGATGTAGACTTACGATTGCCTACACAACCAGCATAGTCAGAAACTGTGTAACCAATAAAGGATGCTTTCCCTCTACCTAAGCATAGACACTTGTCCTTAGTGCCACTCAGATATCTCAAAATCATCTTGACCGCTTCCCAATGTTTCTTGCCAGATTAGACATATATCTGCTCACAACTCCCACTGCAAATGCAATGTCTGGTCTCGTAGCTACCATAGCATACATGAGACTACCAACAACAGATTGATAGGGAATTTTGGTCATAAATCCCTTTTCCTCATCTGATTTGGGGCAATCATCCTTACTCAATTTCACATATGTGGGTAAAGGTGTACTCAATGCCTTTCCACCCTGCATATTGAACCTGTGAAGTACTTTGGATATGTATTCACTTTGAGACAAGTATATGCATCGTGTACTCCAATCACGAGTAATGTGCATGCCAAGAATATGTTTGGCATCCCCCAAATCCTTCATATCAAAGGTCTGACTCAACTTCTTTTTGAGAATTGACAGATCATAAGAGGACTTCCCAACAATCAACATATCATTGACATAAAGTATCAAGCATATCAAGCTTCCATTTGAGCATCTCTTTGTGTAGAGACAATGATCCTCATTGCTTTGAGAATAGCCTTGAGACTTCATCAAAGCATCAAACTTTTGGTACCATTGTCTAGGGGATTGTTTAAGTCCATACAAACTCTTCTTGAGGTTACAAACTAGACTTTCCTTGCCAAGAACTACATAACCCTCTGGTTGTTCCATATAGATCTCATATGTAAGATCTCCATGCAAGAAATTAGTTTTCACATCCATTTGGACTAGCTCTAAGTCCTCCATTGCAACGAATCCAAGCAACATGTGCAGGGTAGTCATCTTGACCACTGGAGAGAAGATTTCCTCGAAATCAACACCATGTTGTTGCTTAAAACCCTTTGCAATGAGTCGTGCTTTATACTTTGGAGAAGCACTATCTGATGTGAATTTCAGCTTATATACCCATTTACATGGTAAAGCTTTCTTGCCCTTTGGCAAAGGTACTAAATCCCAAGTACCATTCTTGTGAATAGAATCCAACTCACTCTTCATGGCATGCTCCCACTTGACATGATCCTTTGTGTGCATAGCCTCTTTGTAGCAAGAAGGCTCACCAGCATATGTTAGCATAACAAAATCTAAACCTGGAACATATCTATCAGGTGGATGTGAGACACGTGCATAACGTCTCAATGGTTGCTAAACTGGAACATGTGCAAACTGATCTGAATGAACATTCTCTTGAACATCCCTATGTGCAACATTTTTATGCATGCTAACCGGAGGACTAGTATCCTCAAACACCACTCTTCTCACTTCAACCTCCTTAATGGGTTGTTTATGCATCTTAGACTCATTGAAAATGACATCACTACTTCTGATCACTGTTCTATCCAAATTTTCCTTCTCGACCATATCCAAGAAAAATGCATTTCTTTGACTTATGATCCAACTTTTGTCTAAGATTTTTGGGTACATGAATATATGCTTCGCACCCAAAAACTCTAAGATGATCATAATATGGTGGCTTCCCTGTCCACAACTCTTGCGCCACTTTCAGAACTTTGGTAGTACTAGGTGAAATGTTAATCACATGAACTAGAGTCAATACTGCTTCTACCCAAAAGCCTTGTGAGAGATTTGCATGATGCAACATAGAGACTACTCTATCTTGAATATTTCTATTCATCCTCTCATCTACACCATTTTGTACTGGGGTATTAGGAGCTATAAACTCTCTATGAATCCCTCTAGACTGACAGAAAAGGCTGAAATTCATGTGAGGTATACTCAACCCCATTAGCTGAATGTAAAGCCTTAAGCTTAGTTCCTTTTTTTGTCTCAACTGAAGCAAGACATTTTCTGAAAGTAGGGAATACCTCATCCTTCGATTTGATAGGATATACCCAAACTTTTATAGTAGCATCATCTATGAAAGTGATAAAGTAAAGAGAGCTTACGCACATTGAATCTTCAATTCAGCCTTTAGATCTAGTTCATACAGATGTGTGCGGTCCTATGCCATATTCACAATATTCACTTCTAGTTTGCTTTCCATATTCACAATGCTCACAAAATGAAAAATCGGAGAAAGATAACATAGGTAAGTAGCCAGAAAAAGAAAGATTTTCCATTTCACTACGAGGTATATGGCCCAAACGACCACGCCAAATACAAGCCATAGGCTGTTCAGTAACAACTAACAAGTGTTATTTCTGTGATAGAAATAAAGGATAAAGTGAGCCAACTTTGCTCCCTTTTGCAATAACCATATTGCCCTTTGATATGTGAAAGGACTGAGCATAGAAGACCAACTTGTAACCAAGGTCATCAAGTTGACCAACTAACATCAAATTGCGTGATAATTGAGGTACATGTCGTACATTATGCATAGTAAATTTTGAACCATCAATGAATTGCACAATCACATCTCCAATCCCCACAACATCACACTAGTAAGAGTCACCAAGTCTCACGGTACCAAGAGACTTTGCTGCATAATTAGAGAACCATTCTCTGTGTTGGAAAGAAGCACCGAAATCTAGCATCCATGTGTGGGAAAGAAAATCAGCCATAAGCGCCTCAATTGGCATAGTACTATCAAGTGTCAACACATCAGCATCATCAAAAATAGCATTAATTTATTCAATCTTCACTGTCAAAGTAGATGGTGCAGGTAACTGTTGAACATGCCCATCAATGTTCTATCCTTTACCTTTAGCATTCTTTAATGCATAACAATCTTTCAGGACATATCCTTTCTTATGGCAATAATGGCATTCTTGATTCTTTCCTTGGTAAGAATCACGAACATTATATGCACTCCACTCTCAAGAGTGCTCCACATATGTCATTATCCATATCCATTTTCTGAGCCTGTAACTGGGAGAATATAGCATCAAACTCATTTAGATGAGCAACAACACTATCTGTGTCCTTCATGTGAAGGTCATATAATTTTTTCATTAGTTACACTTTATTTGATGCCGTCTCTTTTTCATATGTATTGCATAACTTCTTCCAAAGCTTCTTTGCATTTTCACAGTCTAATACTGTAAAGTAAACATTATCTGCACATGAAAACCATGTGTGCAGGTTAAAGAAGGCATTGTATGGTTTAAAGCAAGCACCACGTGATTGGTATGAGAAGATACATGCCTATCTAATTGCACATGGTTTTGAGAACAGTCCAACTGAAAGCACCTTATATGTAAAGCATGCTAATGATGTGCTTCTGATCATTGTTGTCTATGTTGACAACATGCTGCTCACTGGTCCTATTGAGAAGCATATTGCTGATTTTAAAGTTGATTTGCATGCCTCATTTGAGACCTCTAATTTGGGGCATTTGCATCACTATTTGGGCGTTCAATTTATGCAAGTTGATGGTGGAATGGCTTTGTGTCAAACGAAATATATTGACACATTATTGCAGCATTTTGGCCTTGAAGACTGTAAGCCTATTGCCACTCCTATGGAGACATGTTTACAATTGAGTCTTCATGATGCTAGAGATGCATTTGATGTTGGTCTCTATCAGCAGGCTATTGGATGCTTGATTTACTTATGCATTACTCGGCTAGATATTCAATTTGTTATCTCAGAGATGAGCAGGTTTATGCATTGCCCAAGAGTCAAGCATTGGCACGTAGTTAAGCGCATCTTTCGCTATTTGAGTGGTACTCGGCTACTTGGGTTGTTTTATCCCAAGGGGGGATCACTACTACCAGATTTGCATGCTTTTTCTGACTCTGATTGGGCTGGTTGCTATGACACTCGTGTGTCCACTAGTGGCTTTTGCGTCATGCTTGGTAGCTCATGTATATCTTGGTTGAGGAAGAAGCAGCCTACTGTGGCCACTTCCAGTTGTGAGGCTGAGTATAGGGAAGCTTTCACAGCAAATGCTGAGTGTGTGTGGCTTAGACGCCTTATGGCTGATTTGGGTGTTGGTCAGACTTCTGCCACCACCGTCTTCACTGATAGTTAGAGCGCATTGGAAGTTGCGAGGAACCCTGTGTTCCATGCTTGCACTAAGCACATTGAGGTGCATATCACTATGTCAGGGAGAGGTTCTCTGCTCGGGAGTTTAGCTTGGCATATGTGCCCACACAAGAGAGCATTTCAGACCTTTTCACGAAGGCTTTGCCTAGGGAGAAGTTTGAAGCTTTCCGCAAAGCTTTGGGCTTACTTCCTTTTGTGGAGTGATTTCCACATAGCTTGGCACTTCCTTATACATGAGTGGAAGCTCCTTGTTTACTGCATCACTCCCAGGGGGGATTTGTTGATATATTTAGGTAGTGATGTGTGTGAACACACTAGGACCACCGGGGCACCTTTTTCCCTCTTCAGGAGGTTTTTTCCCCCGGCTTGTATATACGCCCATTGCCATAATGGGCTAGTTATCTTTGTACATTCTCTACTAATACATTCAGTATTGTGTGTTGTGCTCCAAGCTTCTTCTTCTTCCTTGTGCTATTCACATGCTTCCGCAAACGTCTAACTCAAACACACAATACTCCGCACATAGGCTGTAGAATACGTAGAAAAACACAGTACACAGGGAGTACGAAGACAAACTTCTTAGGTCTTACAAATGCGGTCGAACTTATAGTCTGTGACTAACCAAGCCACTATATGTTTTATTAAAGAACATATACGAAGAAGTGTCTGGTGGCCATTTGGCCTTTCACATGGAATTTTGAGAAACTAATGCTTCCATCATATCTGAAGCATGTCAAAACCCCAAGATTGACTATCTATTTGCCTGCTTGTGACACTCGGAGATCTTGTTTCAAATTGATGATATGATCGATGATATCATCAATTCATAATTTCCATTGAAGAATCGGCCCTTGAAAAACTATATCCGGGCATGCTCTTCTTTTTGAAGTTTTAAGGATCTAATTTTGTGTTGTATTGTGCTGCTTGACTCTCTTCTTCCTTCTAATGTTTATTCCTCCTTAGGTTATCAAGTTCATTCCTTAATAGGGCTATTAGGTCCTCAAGTTCCATGGAGTATGGAAGTACACAAGACCTGACTTCTTATTTTTGCTTAATTTGCTCCAACCTTGTTGCTATGGAAATGAATTCATCAATTGTGGCTTTATGAAGCACCTTTCATTGGGTAGATACTGGTAGTGGCTTAGCAAGCCATTGGATGATCTAGAAATTTGGATATAAGTGCTTTGACTCTGTGATCAATTCGGGAAATGTGTCCCCAACAATCAATCTTAGACTCTCAATTTTTTCAAGAATGTTTTCAATGGTATTTCCCTATTGGAATTGCTTCTTAAAAGCATCTTTCATTAGATACCAATTTGCAAAATATGTTTCAACAAATTGACTTATCCACTTATATGGAAACCCTTCTAGTGTTGTGGGGAAGAGTATAAAAAAAGGTATCTTCCTTACCTATTAATGCCCTTGTTTTGCATAAATCTAAAAACCTCCTAACATGCTTGTTAGGGTCTTCATATGCTAAACCTCTAAAGGTGGGGAACCTTATGTTTAACTAAGAGAGTAAATTTTCTAAGTCTAGTTGGGCTTCCATGTTCCTTATTGATGATGACGAGGAAGAGGGACTAGCTGACCTATGAGCAACTTTCCTTCTCGTGGTTCAAAAATAGATTTTGTTGCCTAAGGTTTGGGACCAAGTTACGGTCATGAGAATCCTCTTTTCGTGACCTTAAGATGAACTCCAAAGTCAAAAAGACTTACCTCTCCAAGTTGTAGTGTCTACATCTTCTACAATTACTTCTTCTAGACTTGAGAATTGTGATTGGTTTTTTCCCCTATGCTCAAGTTGCCTCTTCCCAGCAAGCATGCCAAATTGGTTGGGGGAAGTCTTTAGCTAAAGGGTCTTGAGTTTTTGTAGGACAATAGTAGAATAAGGAGAAAGACACATTTGACCCAAAGATCTCTATGTCTTGATTATGATAGAAGATTACAATCACTTTTATTTTCAAAAACAAGATAAAAGTACTCATTGTGCATAACCATTTAGGATAGAAAAGTACACACAAGTAAAACCAAGTACTGGTGTAGTAAACCTTTGTGCAACTTCTTCATCTTAGCCAAGTAGCTTGCTCTTGTGCACCCTTGCACTCAAGCCTTGAATAATGATGAAGTCCTAATCACTTCCATTTTTGTCCTACAAGATGTCCTTGGTAATACTATAGCCACACCTTGGTCGCCTTCTTAATGGAATCAATTTGACCTACAATGCACAAGAGAGCAAAATTAGAATGTTTAGTCTTTTGTAGGATCATTTTGATCTTACTTCAGAGTGTACCTTAAGGGTCCAAGGCAAGTATATACTAATAACTATAGAGTTCAATATGATTTTTATTTTTTATACTAATTAGTTAAATGAAATGATAACTAATTCTTGTTATTTTTATGCAATTTGAGGTCTCATCAACTTGAGATTTCCTTTATCAATGGGAGTATGGATATAGAATCATGTATTTGTAATAAAGCAAAGATGAAGATAATAGATGATATTCCATCTACTAGTACAACTTCATCCACATCGAGAGGCAGGAGGCAAAAGATGCAACCTTGATGGATAGGAGACTTAGTTCCACTAGAAGATGATATACAAGACACAGATGAGCCACTTATAGGACTATTTGTTGATCTCTTCAATGTGCTAGTTCCAGAGTTTGATGATGAAGGAAATCTCCTCATCATGGGGAGATATTCTTTCATCAGAGGCATTGTCACCAAAGTACTCATGGAGTTTAGATGATATCGAGCCAAAGGATTCATCATTGATTATTGTTTATTGTTAGGTATTAATTGTAGTGATGGTCTATTTTGATGACATTGTATCTTTGTTTGTATAGTGATAGCCTCAAGCTTCATAAGCTATGATTGATAGTGGATGGATCATGATGGTTGTAGCTTTCATGATGTATCTTGTATATAATCTATATGGTGGCTCAATCTTCTCACTTATGTGGTGTTATCCTATATATATATATATATATGTGTGTGTGTGTGTGTGTGTGTGCGTGCATGTGTGTGTGTTTGTCTTTGTGTGTGTCTCATGTTATATGATGCTCTAATTATTGATCCTTGATCTTAATTTTTGTTAATGTATTCAACATTGTGAAAATTGTATTAGTAAGTAATAAGCTATGAATGGTAAACATTGACTAATGAATTCAAAAGTATATGTTATAGAACTTATAGGCTACTACCAAGCATATATATACTTCTATATATTATGATTTAGTAATGGAACACACTTTACATGCCTTTTCTATAAGGAAAGGTAAGGTCCTTGAGCCTTAAACATACATAATGAACCCAAAATGAACCTTTACACACCTTACCTCATCTATAAGATTCTTCACACCTTAAACTACTGAATCGAACACTATGACCACCTTTTACCACTCACCTAGCATGTGCATCTCCAATAGTGGCTCTAAGGTCTTAAAAGGAAACCCTCATAACCATGAAGAACAACCATGTTCTTTTGGGGCGAACCATGATAACACTTAACCACAAAGGAGGGTTCCAATCAAACCAGCATTAGATGCATCATCTAGATATCGATCAAGCTGCATGAAGATAGAAGATATACAAATACTTGTTGTAGGAATCCTCAAAACTTTGTGCGATTGCCATCAAAATTTTCTAGCATGTAAATCTTATGTTCTTTGCTATTTTGGTCTTGTTTAGTGACTTATCTATACGTTATGACATAGGCACGATTCACAATCTTCCTAGTGGATTATGTTTTCCACCTCCCAAGACAACATAGTTATGATAGTTCCGCTATCATCTTGTTAACATAAGAATGCAATTTTGTTTTCATAGATAAAGTTTTGTCACCCATCTTGAAAAAAAAAACTTGAAGTAGAACAAGAAATAAATAATAATAAATAAAGTGAAAATATCAAAAAATAAGAAAAAAACAACTTTTCAAATTATAAAATGTCTACGACATGAGGGCTTAAGAACAAAATCTCGGAACACTTGAGTTCTAGACGAGGGGCATTGTTTTATGATGTGACGATCTTGTAAAGCATTGTCCACTCAAAGTTTTCCACTCATTGGATCACGAAAAACAATCAAGGTATTCCACCACTTAGTGTGAACCTAACTACAGTCTTAACCTCGTATGCTTTCTAAGTTCTCTCTTTTCTAGATAGAGGTGATACCAAAGAAACAGAAGATGGATTTGACGTGATTGACAATGAATTCTCGGTTCTTCTCTTATTCAAATTTCATATCTCTTGGGCGGATTGGTATGCAGTTGGCCTCTTGAAGGGGAGGTTCAATGTTCAACCCTCACATTGGACATGCACTGGCTCCAATGAGTTTAACTCAGTTGTAATTTTGTCTAACCCCTCCTTTGTGGGATATGGGGGGTCCACGAGTACTATACCCATTCATCTGTACAATTATACTTTCAAAGTTAAAGCTGGAGAATAAACGCTTTCAGAATCTCCATGAAAGGAAAAAAACAAAAATAATGATTCTTCCCCTTTCATTGAGAGTGAAAACCATCCCCTCTAGTCATCACTAGAGAGAGTCTTTACTTTGGCCTGCCCACATGTACAACTCAAAGAATTTCATCTTTTTTTTGTTTATAACGGTCCACTTGGCTTTCGATTTTCTTCATTGTTCTTTTAAGTGTGAAGCGATTCGGACGACGCACAACATTTCTTGCCAGCCAGCTTTGAAAGACTTTCAGTTTACTTGAACAAGCATACTGAATTGTGGCTAATCTGACGAGGCCGGCTAATGCCAATGGACGTCGACACACTTGATATTTCTGCTCTCCAAGCTGACGCTTCCATGTTCTTTACAACCTCAGGTCTGGTCCCCTCGTTTGCCTTTCTCTCACCCAATAGTTGACTCTGAGATGTCGAACCTTGTG